>OZ005741.1:44578119-44763119 GCA_963930735.1 Dioctria linearis
TGTACCATTTTGAACAGTTTTTCTCACGCTGCGCTAAACGAGAAGGGAGAAGCTGTGCAGCTGAAGTTGAAGTATGGACAAGGAAAAGGGTTCAAGGGATAAACCGTAAGAACATAACTAAACTAAAAACATCCAAAGGCTGGGAAGTAGACATCGCCTCGATAGAATAATAAAATCCATGATGTCGGGACCTAATGAAGGGAAGGCCGAAATTTTTTCCTTAGAATTTTTTATGCATTATTGGAGGCCACTGACATATAATAAGAATGGACTGAGCGTACTTGCTTCAAAAATGGCACAAATATTGAACAGGCTGTGAAAAGCCTTTATTTCGTACAATTACACACCGATTCATAATTTATTATTATTCTTCGATTAGAAACACTAAAGATGTTGAAAAATAGTATTACATTAAATTAAAATTATTTAGGAAGTTAAACTTGTTTTAATTAACCCAAAAACTCATTTGTAATATTGCTGAAAATTGTGTTCCTCTGCAGATTTTTTTTTGTCAAATTTCCTTGAGCTTGTAAGAGATGGAGGAATAAAAACAATATATTTGTTTGAATTTTTATGTCAATTCCAATGCATTCCAATTAATACAGCCGTACTGTTTCCAAAATTGGTTACAGTTCAGTGTACATTTTGAGCTTGAAAGAGACAAATAGATTTTAGCAAAAATTTGTACCATTTTTAACTACAGGAATTAGATAGGATGGCTCAGTCGTAACCCCCGCAAGATACAAGCCATGAACAAAGTCGAAAAAAAGAGAGCAGCGGGCCGGTCAGCAGGCGACATCCACAGTCTTCTTGCCGTGTCTTTCTGAAGGAGTTTTTCATATAAAAGTTGCTTGTATTTTGTTCAAACGCTATAATTTCCGTAAATTTGTTCTACTTGCTATATTTTTTTAAAACTATTACAAAGAAAACATATTTGGCTGCAATTTGTTTTAACTTCATTTTGCTGTAGGAGTGACAATTTTGGGCCTTACGACCTGTTTAAAATGAAATTTTAGTTATGCCTCCATGACGAGATACAAAAAGCAGTGAGAGTGAGCTCTTACTGCATGCTGTACCCGGCACGTTAAGGCCTTTTAATGTGTCGGTGGCTTCGGCGACTTCATGGCTGTATTATATTCCGGGGGGTTACGGCTCAGTCAAAACCCTCGAGAATACTTCACAAGCCATGAAACAGACTCCCTTCTTACCACATGCGAGGCCCCCCGTAGTCCTTACATTCTAAAATATTTGCAGTGTTCTTATGTTAAAGTGACAAAAGTTTGATTTGAATAGCTCCTCCGCCCTAAACTACTCTTCATACAGAAAAATGGCGTTCCAATAATCTTAAGCTTGCTTTCGTATCTTCCGAACCGTAATAAAAATTTTCATACCTTTCCTAACAAAATTATTTAAAAAAATTTATCTTAACCAAATGACTACGATTTCTCAAACAAAACTGCTCAGCTGAGTAATCATTGTAATGTCGCTGTGCCGTCGTGGGATGCCGTGGGTTGCTGATATCGAGTGTAGCTGCCTACAGATTCGGACTCCGGCTGCTCATACACACATGCAATTATCACTCAGCTGAGATGTATTGAGCGTAAAAATGGTAAGGTTACTTTGTAATCAAAACTATTTAATTATTTTGTTAAGTAAGGTATATAGTAAGTGTAGCCTTTGGTAAGGTAAGGAACCAAGCTTTAAATTACTAGAAGACTATTTTCCTGTATGGATAGTAGTTTAGGCTCTATAGCATATATAAAGTCAATGTTTGGCACTTTTCCATAAGTATCAATATAGAACAATTTAGAGAATAGACTCCGAACGCACACATATAGATTTCTGTTTCATGGCTTGGGAAGTATTCTCGAGGGTTTTGGCTCAGTCAAAACCCTCGAGAATACTTCCCAAGCCATGAAACAGAGATCTATATGTGTACGTTCGGAGTCCGTTTTCTAAAATGTTCTATATTGATGCTTATGGAAAAGCGCCAAAAATTGACTTTATATATGCTATAGAGCCTAAACTACTATCCATACAGGAAAATAGTCTTCTAGTAATTTAAAGCTTGGTTCCTTACCTTACCAAAGGCTACACTTACTATATACCTTACTTAACAAAATAATAAAATAGTTTTGATTACAAAGTAACCTTACCATTTTACGCTCAATACCTCTCAGCTGATTGATAATTGGATGTGTGTATGTTCAGCCAGAGTCCGAATCTGTAGGCAGCTACATTCGATATCATCAGCCCACGGCATCCCATGACGGCACAGCGACATTGCAATGATTATTCAGCTGAGAATTTTTGTTTGAGGATCGTAGTGTTTGGTTAAGATAATTTTTTTTTAAATAATTTTGTTAGGAAAGGTATGAAAATTTTATTACGGTTCGGAAGATAAGAAAGCAAGCTTAAGATTATCAGAACACCATTTTTCTGTATGAATAGTAGTTTAGGGCGGAGGAGCTATTCAAATCAAACTTTTGTCAGTTTTGCATAAGAAAAGTGAAAATATTTTAGAATGTAAGGACTACGTTGGACCTCGCATGTGGTAGGGAGGTGGTCTGTTTCATGGCTTGTGAAGTATTCTCGAGGGTTTTGGCTCAGTCCATTCTTATTATATGTCAGTGTTGGAGGCCGACAACCGTTGCTTGGGCCACTAACAATTTTTATGAGCATGGACTCGTAGATGAACAAATAGCATTTTTTTTCTTAGAAATTTAAAGCAAATGTTTCGGGAGAATTTTTGTTCAGTATGCTGGCCGACTGGAGTTATTTTCAGATCCAATCATACAATGTGTGCCGTTGTCGGCTTCCAATGCACAACAATTCTAAGGACAACATTTATAGTAAATTTCTAAGAAAAAATTGCGGCCTTCCTTACATCAGGTCCAGACATCGCTGATTTTATTTGGAGCGAGGCAGTGCTTGATTACCCTTTGGTTACGTCTGCTCAGTGCTCTATATTAGTAGCGCCTCTACAACACAACAAGGTACTAAGTCAAATTGCGATTCGAAATCACTATATAGTTCTATACACAAGGGTATTAATCATATTATGTAAAACTTTCTAGTCAACAACTACTCAGTATAATTATGTATGTCCTTGTGTTCTAAGTCTTTATTTTAATTTATTAATAATATATTTGTCTTTTATTGTAATTTTTTTTCCATTTTTTTTATGTGTTATTTATTATTATCTTTACAGAAAAAGGCATTTAAAACATTTTTATTTAGAATTTTTAAAAAACTCCTGAAGAAGGGCCGGACCGCACTTGGACCCGAAACGTCGAGCAATGAAATAAAAAAATTAATATTTGTATCTAATATTATTCCTAAAAATAATTTTCCAAAAAAACCGTCACTTAGTTTCGCTATATATGTAAGTAAAAATAATGAGATAAAATAAAAATAATTTTAAATTAATTTTTAACTTACGTTGTACTATGCAATATTTTCTGGAACAGTCTTTACTTTCTACGCGATGAAAGAGATAACAAATCATAGCCCGAAAGTAGTCTTCAAAGGTGTTCGGCGTGGTATCACGATATTAGCATGATGGAATTGTATTTTTTGAAAAAATACTAATTAAATTAAACTGAACTAAAGCTAAACTATTGCTCATACTGAAAAATGGTCTTTCACTAATTATGACTTTGATTCCTTGACTTCCCGCAAGTGTTGTAATTTATTTATTATAATCTAAGCAAAATTTATGGATAAGTCAAAAAATTACAAGTCACATTCATGCTGCTGTGCTTTTTGTTTTTGTTTATTTTCTTTTTTTTTGTGGAAATCGTAGTTTTCATTGGTTTATTTTTTTTTTTTTTAATTAACGCATATAGATGTAACCGCCTATTAGACGTTAAAGAAGGAGTAAA
Organism: Dioctria linearis; assembly: GCA_963930735.1. Taxonomy (NCBI): domain Eukaryota; kingdom Metazoa; phylum Arthropoda; class Insecta; order Diptera; family Asilidae; genus Dioctria; species Dioctria linearis. The sequence goes on from OZ005741.1 coordinate 44,582,004, forward strand.
ACTGGAAGCTAGCTTCTTTTAGAACGAAAATACATAAATATGTCGAATCATCTGCATACACTGCGTTATATTTTGTAGAAAAATCGAATTTTAATCCTTGCAGTGGTATAGTCGTACATATATAAAATATTTCGTCACTTTCAAAAAATCATATCTCCAGAACGGAGCAACCGATTGTTTTCAATCTAATGCCAATGAAGCCTAATGCTATATATTTTTTATAAAAAAACATGAAACATTTCCGAACGAATTTTTTTTTCGTTAATAATAGTATTTTTTTCAAAAAAATATCATTATTCACCAGCGAAAACTTCTAGAACTTTATCTACATGTCCAAAACCTTGCGATGGTGTTCGCCTTCGTTTCTGAGATATATTAGGTACTATATACACAAAGTAACTTATATGGGAGCACTGCATTGATTTTTTTTGCTACTGAGGTCGCAAGTACGTTTTTTTTATATTTTTATTGTGAAGCTAGGGGCCTTATCTATACCTACGTATTAAAAATTGCGATCGTATTCAGCTTCGTTTTAGAGGTATGAATTTTAAAGGCACCGTATAGCCAAAGTAATCTGTATGGCGAGAAAACTGCCCCACCAAAAATTTCGACTAAATATTTTCCGGTGCAAAATTCCTTTTCCTACATTTTTTTTGAATTTTCAAGCATATTCTCCATCCGCTCCCAAATTCGCCTCGAAAATTATCTTTCGACGGCCAAAATTTCTACCTGAAAAATTCATTTCGAAACTTACTTAACGGAATTGTCGATGAATCCATTTTTTATGGATCCACACTTGTTAGGAGTTTATGGTACAAAATTTCAGGAAGATGTCAGATGTCATTTATGTATTTAAAAATAATAAAATCTATAAATATTATGCGTGCCTACTTTCTGTCATCTACGGGTGATCTTTGTATACTCCAGTACATGGCACTCTCAGTAGTCTACATATCTCCATTATCGTTTGCATTTAATACGAATGAATTTGGAACTTTTGTTCGAACTCTCTACCAATCCGCAACAACTCCCGCGAAAATTTGCACATTTGGGCATTTTCCAAGCCAATTTTTTACTTTCTACCGTATCCAGGCATTGGGATCTTTTTTGGAACGGTCTCATTGAGTACATAACAAAGAATTAATTACTTTTTTTCCAACCCTCTTTATTCGGTCGATTTGGCGTCAAGAACCGTTACGTTTGAATTATTGAATCCATATTTCTGCAAACTGCTGCCACCTCTCGGGACTTTCTTGAACCATTTGTAACATGTTCTTATAGGCATATTAATCCTTGGTTTATCTGCTATTTCAAAGTATGAATAGATTCAGTTACTCTGGGTATTTAGTGACTTTGAAAATTCATATATAAAAAACGAAGCCGAACACCATCGCAATTTTTTGCATATGTGTAGATAAGGTTTCTAGCTTCAAAATAAAAACATGAAAAGAAGTGCTAGAATTTCTCACTAGTGAATACCATTTTTGTTTTGAAAAAAAAAAATCGTTCGGTCCTGCTACATTTTGTTATAAGTAATTTAAAGCATTCAATTGAGCTTCATTTGGCATTTTAATCAGAAAAATCGGTTTCTCCGTTCTCGTGATATGATTAAGTATTTGAAAATGGCGTTTCATCGTAAAATCACGGGGGGGGGGGGGGGGGGTGGAGCGTGGAAGGGAAACAAAAAATATGGGTGAGCTATATTGGTATTCCCTACAAATTGTGAAATCGGCGATGGTTGGGTTCCAACAGGGGCGCTCCGAGAGGGGGGACGAACGGGACCGGTCCCCTTCCAGAGTGTCAGTTTTCTGAACATAATTTACAAATAACGTGTAAAATGTGGTCTGTATATTATTACAAAATCCGATAAAATAAAACAAAACCTTTTATTCTACAAAAGCAGTCCTTAAATGCTCAGATGGGTGCAGGACGCGATTTTAGAGCCCTATTTGTCCGACTCGTTAGGACTGGGACACTAATAGATCCCCCCCCCCCCCCCCCCTCAAGCCATATCCTGGGTGCGTTACTGGGTTCCAAGGTGATAGATTTTGTGTGGAAAGGCTGATAGAGGTTGGAAGCCCCTGACGATAAATTGTTCATATTTTTAGAATTTTAATGTACTATAACCTAAAAGACGAAAATATATTTTGTGAATTTTATTTCATTTTAAATGTTGAATTTTCATCGTTTTGGCTACATAAAAAGTGCATAAAAAATTGACAAATCCTATATAAAAAAAAATTGTTGGTTTTTAGATAGTTGTGAAATATTGCTAGAAATCTACATTTCAATTTTTATAAAAATCGGTAAATGAGCTTAAACGTTCTTTTCAATTTGCGAAATCTATCTAAAAATTCAAAAATGACTCGCTTCTGGGACGTATATGCTAAAAAAATAACTCACATATGAAGGGGTTAATGTGAGTTGGTTCACAATATAAAAAAAATTAATTAAAAATTGATATTTGTTTTGTTTTATTTCATCTCTATTTCCTATCGAAATGGAAACTTGGGATTGAAGACTAGCTCAGAAAATTGTTTAAGGATTTCTGCACCTGTTCTATAAAGAGCTATCAGTAAAGATCTTCAATAACATGACAAAGGAATTCGAAATATGTCAACTGCTAAATTGTTTACGAAAACCTCTTCATGTTTCGAAAATTGGAATCTCAAATACGTGAATACAAGGAATTACTATTCAGTACTATATAAAATTTATCCCTACTAGGTATTTCTATAGGTGCATATTTACATACATCCATATACAAAGTATATATGCAGTTGACAAAATTTCATAGAATTGCAATTCTAATTACATTGTGAAACATAAAATCAGGCCTAACAGTAGAGTATTCATTTCGTAATTACTTCGAGCATTCAATGGCAATTAATTCAAGTTTTTCTGGTTATACATCTGTACATATGTATGTGATAGCAAAGGCTTTAGGCTAGAATTTATATATATATCTAATAGCAAATAGGCTGCAAGAAATTGTAGAAATTTGTACGATATAGGATTAGTACAAATTCTATAAAATTTATTCCTCCAGCCAGATGTAATACGACTGAAATTGCTGTTCTGAGACTAATTTTCTATTTTATTACAGGAATTTTATAAAACATTACCATCTTATATGTGTATATGGGTTAGATTTATTCATTTTCTTCCTTTTATGCACATAACATTTATATAGAAATTATTATGAGGCGCATCTGTTTCCACTAAGAACCAAAGTTTTCATACTTTTCCGAATTAGGGTAAAAGCTTTCGCGGAAAACAAAATTGCAAAAATTTTCGAAGTAATTGCAATAAGTCTTCGGTAAGTGTACACAGAAGCTCCATAATATGGGGTTATTACCGTTATTATGAAGGCTTTTGCTTACACCTGCCAGAAGTTCACTAGTTGCTGCTGCTTAACTTTCAAAGACTATGTTTTCAAATGCAGCCCCTTCCTTCGTTTTTGAATTATTGATTTAATATTACCAGAAAAATCGGTTATTTCTTGTGTGGAAATTTGTTCCCCAAAACACGAAAGTTTTATAGAAATTGACGTAGAAACAGTCAAATTGTGTGGCGATTAAATATAAAAAAAAGAAAGAATGAGAAACATTAAGGTCTTGACTTGAATTTTAAGACTGGGGATGAGGAAAATGCAAAGGTTTATTACTGCTTCATTAACAATTATTTCAATTTAGTTTAGATGATAAAAAAGTAGGTTCTGAGACGACTACTCTCCTTACTTGCAATGGCAATTTTATTGTTCTATTTTGACTTAAATTTTACTCACTTTCAATTTTTATTCGTTGTTAGTTCTCTGGTTGTGTTATTATATCTAGTCATAACGCAGCCAATTATTACTGACAATGACCAATAAAGTTAAAAAAATTCAATCTACAAAAATGGCTAAATTTCTTTTTCAAATAATAATAGTAACAATAATATTTGTGAACGATACTACAAGATTAGCATATATTGAACAGTCGGTAATATCAAAATTCAAAGACTAACATCAAAAGCAAAATTTTAATAAAAAATAAAAAAATTAATTAAAACTAAAATCGAAATTTAAATTAAAATCAAAGACAAAATCAGAATTAAAATCAAAATTAAAATTAAGATCCAAAATAAAACAACAAATTGAAATTGAAATAAAAACTAAAAATTAAACAAAAATTTCAAAAATCAAATCAAAGTTCAAAGAAGGGAAGAGAAAAAATTGAAAACAATAACAGATAACAAATACGTGTGAGTGGCAGACAAAAATAATGTTACTGTAGGAAACCAACAAGAAAGCTCCTGAATGTTCCAAATGAATTTACTTGCTGAATGTTACTAGACAGTTCTTCGCTTTAGATACACTTCCAGCTGGAATCCAGGTACAGCAAACCTAAGATGAGGCACATAGGTAAACCTTTGTAATACACAAATAATCGAAACGCAGTCATTGAATGCGACAGCAAATTTTCTAATGCAGCTTGAGTCCAATTTCGTGGAAACAAAGGCAACTAAACGTAAAGTGTTGAAGGACTAAAGTCTTTATTAGATGACAATGAAATTGGGGCGACAGAAAACTAGCTGATAACCATAAGCGACGAATAGTTGCGTATATTTTGGAAAGGGAGGCTTGAATATGGTCGCAACATTTCATATTCGAATTAACTGTAACGTACGGAATCACAATACCGTCCACAGTGATAGCTGATAATTCCGAAGAGTCCATCAGACCAGTTGAAAAGACAATGCACTGCGACTTATTAACACTTATTAACTTCCAATCGACATGCTGATAAGAGCTGACTTATACTATGACCTTTAAAAAGGTGGCCAGATTAGAGTATCCAATAATCTGCCTCTCCTACAAAATACCCGCTTGGGCTGGATTGTCTTATCAACCGGCTTGGTTCACCGGTAAGATGAGCTTTCAGGTAGTACATTTTTTCTGCTGCTCTTATAGACTGATGATGTATTAGCTGAGTGAAAAGATCCATAAATGGTATCCATTGTGTATTCGTCCCATCGAAGTTCGGAAGAGCCATCTTAGCAAGCTTTACATCCATGCTATTACTACACGTTATGGATTGTTCATCTAGACTTTCCTGTAGTTCAATCGCCAGGTTTTGATACTTATCTTCAATGCTTCTATATTCTTCTTGTGCCTTCGTAGAGTCGAGCAATTCTGCTATTACTTCTTGATGGAGACAAGTGATTTGAGCCCAGTAATCATTTATCGACTTAAGCTTCTAATTATAGTAAGCCCTTGAACTAGGTGCATTAAATTCTTCTCTAATTGTGTTTATCAATCTGTCCAACGCCTTTATTGTTGCGGTGTGCATCCTTAGAGTCTTGGCTGAGTCATCTTGATTAGCGTCAGTGGGTGTGGTCGCCGGAGCACTTGACTGTGGTGTATCCGCGGGACACTCCTTCAGTCTCTGGTCTATTTTACCTAGGAAGTCCATGCAAATTTCTTGGACTTTTGTATGGTATGCTTGTGTGAAGTACGCTTGATCTGGATGTACTTGCTGGATGCATTCTAGCTCTTTGTGTCTTTTATTGAATTGAATGATGAATTCATTCAGGTATGTCTGGTATTTCAAAGTGCCTTCCTTGGTTCTCCGATCAATCCTCTCCTTTTTAAAGTTATCAAAGAGTTGGTTGATGGTACGGCCAAGCTCTGATTGAGCTGACGCGAGTGCTGCAATATCTGTCATTTGGCACACAAAACAAACTTATCGTATGAATCGTAGAATGGTGAGCTGATTGTGGTTGCTTATGGATGCAAACGGAGTCCGGATACTGCTGGCTATTGTGTCGCCTGTTGACACAAAGTGAGCTCCTGAGCTATTTCTTGATGTACTCTTTTGCTGTAAGTAGTCACAATGAAAGATCTAGATTCTTAAAAGGCGACTGCTGAACTCTGGAATGCCAAAGGGAATGTCGACTGCAAGAAGGTGCTACTGCGTGACACAGTATACTACTTATGTAATAATTGCTTCATCTTGCGGGAGCTGCAAATGAAATCCAGGTGCTGTTGGCTATTGTGTCACCTGTTGACACAAGGTAAGCTCCAGAAGTATTCCTTGATTTATGCTACGGCTGTAAGTTGGCACGAAGGAAGATCCAGCTGCTTAAGAAAGCGAGATTTGACTATTGTGAGAGTTCAATGGATGCCAAAAGAGAGTCTGGACTGCTTGTGTTGCGTGATATAGCACTACTTATGTTACACAAGTAGCGATTGATATCACGTCGGGGTGTCCAATTTTGTTTGAGCCGTGAAGGATTCCTACACAGTTCTGATTTGGTTGGTTTAAGAAGGCTTCCTAATTAAACTCAGAACAACAGAACAACGCTTTCATTTAATAAAAACTTTATTCTAAAATTCTATTTACAAAGCTCGATATTTTTTAATATGACAAATATGCAGAATCAACAAATTCAATTTAACAAATTTAATTGACAACAAATTTCATGCGTAAAATACGATCTCACGAAATTGTTATTTGTCTGCAGGTGTTGCTGATGCAGTAAAAGTGCATGAAATTTACCTAATTAAATTGAATTTCTGCTGAATTTTTTTTCCTTCAATAAAGCTATTGACTTCTGAATTTGCTGATTGTTTTTTTTTTAATGTTTAATGCTTAAACAGCTGTCCGCACAGTCTTCTATCAATCCTATATCGTCGGCATAAATATGAATATTAACGGCACCAGTTACAAGCGGTAAGTCGATGATATATAGGATAAAGAGAAGACGTCCAAGAATGCATCCCTGTGGAACTCCACAAATTAAGGGAGGAAAATGCGCAAAATATTCGTCACCCAAGCACACACGCTGTAATCTATCAGACCCAAGAAGTTATTAATTAAAAGAGTCGCACCATATGAGAAATTGAAATTGTTGTGAAGTTTGTTCAGTAAATTCTTAAGTGAAATTCCGAATGCCTTTGAAAAATCAAGAAGGATCAAAATGGCGATTTCCACCTTTTCCAGTACTTCAGAAAGAAAACAATGCAGGCTGTTAGGACTGTAATTCTTAGGGTGGAGATATGCCCCATTTTTTTGGGATGAGAACCACATTAGAAACCTTCCAGGACATAGAAAAGACTAACTTAGTAAATGTTTACTAAATTTCTCTACATACCTACCTAAGTTTCTTAATTTTGGATTCATATAAACTTCACCACATTTTCTATAGCATTTTGGAAACAACAAGCTCCAGCCACTGACGTGACTAGCAGCACATTTGTTATTCTTAAATTGCGGGGGATTAAAAAGATTTAAGTAACTACATGTAAGAAAAATGTCAGGTAATGTTTCGAAGAAACCAAAATTTTACCTAAAAAGCACATGCACACCTTTATACTAAAAACTTAACAGGATATACATAAATTATTTTTAATATCCCAAAAATAGCTGTCAATATTGACGCTCACAGGAATGTTAATATTCTTTTTAGTAGGAGTTTTTGCGAATTCCATAACTCTACGTTTATGTCCTCAGTACATTCGTCCTTGTTGTTGCTGTTCGTCTAATAATGGAGTGCCTGTGACTAAGATGAGGAAAGACTTAGAAATTTGGAAGTAACAATTTAGCAAGGGAGTTTCTCAGGTTAATTTTGTCAGGGAATATTGTTGCCCTTAATTTCATATCAAAAGTTTCGGTCTGAAATGAACCATGTTAAGGAATTGTGAGGTTAAAAATGATATACTTCTATGAAGTATGAAGAAGGAGCATTGACAGTTCGGGAAGGGCTTTCATTTGACTTCTATGTATACTATACAAGGTGCCCCACGTAACGTGTTCCCTGGGCATTTTTCTCGAAAATGTACGGAGATATCGGAAAAGTCCTAATCATAAAAGTTAGGCATCTTTGGTCAAGGCATCCTCTGGCATAGCCAAAGTCGTTGAAAAAGAACTTGGAAAAGGATATATTAAAAAATTGTCCTTTTCGTCCTCATTAAGGATACATTTAGATTACATTGAGTAAAATTAATACGACAGTGTTATATAGAAAATTTCAGTTTAACCCTTTATTATTGAGATATAAGGCCTCAAATTGAACTCTATGCACGTGTTCCTTCGCCATTTATCTTGAAAATGCACACAGGTATCATCAAAATGCTAGTACCAAAAGTATCAAAAGCTACCCATCATAAGCCGGGCTATCTTTTGGTATGGTCAACATTTAAAAACAAAAGCCACACGAATAAAGCGTATCTTCGGTTTGGTCCTTTTCGTCCTTTCTGAGGATGCATTTTGGCTACATTGAAGAATTTTCAATAGGTATACCACTTCTTTTTTAATTCGACTTGCAGTTATTCAGTGTAGCCAAAATGCATCCTCAGAAAGGACGAAAAGGACCAAACCGAAGATATCCTTTTTTCGCGTGGCTTTTGTTTTTAAATGATGACCATACCAAAAGATAGCCCGGCTTATGATGGGTAGCTTTTGGTACTAGCACTTCGATGATATCTGTGTGCATTTTCAGAAAAAATGGCAAAGGAACGGTGCATAGACTGCAATTTGAGGCCTTATATCTCAATAATATAACCCGGGAATTTTCAATATAACACTATCGTATTAGTTTTATTCGCGGAATTCAAAAATGTAATCTAAATGTATCCTTAATGAGGACGAAAGGAATTTTTTTTTAATATATCGTTTTCCAAGTCCTTTTTCAAGGGCTTTGGCCATGCCAGAGGTTACCTTGACTAAAGATGCGTAACTTTTATTATTAGGACTTTTTTGATATCTCCGCACATTTTCGAGAAAAATGGCCAGCGAACACGTTACGTGGGATACCCTGTATAAGGCTTGGAGATGGTGATGCAAGCTCCCACATTAACACTCCCCTCACAAGTTTTTCTTTTATAGCTCTAAAATTATAATATCACAATAAATACACGTATGAAATCAGCTTTTTCATTCGAGTTCCCCTCACATCGCTAGAGGCATTTTAATAATAAAGTTAACTTTCCTTATTCACTGTTGAGCCATAGCAAATGCGATTTCTATAAGAGATATTCTCGCAACACGAAGGTATAATTTTTCGATAATGGAAACATTTATTTTATTCCTTTCATGCAGTTTAGGCCAGAAATGGTGCAAATGTAACAAACCCCCAGTTTTTCGAATGTGATAAAATCAAAACTATACATGTAAATGTAATGCCCTGTCATAGTAAACAATACAAAATACGTTAGTACTATCGCTATCAGTGGAAATCGGTATAAGCTGCATAGTTTACTTCTCTGACAGTGACAGTATCCGTCACTATAATATGCAAAAATTAACAACATAAGCGAACGGTGAGCACTTCTATTCGTTTTTGTATTGAGAAGGATCTTTGTTTCTTGTTGTTTTCTACTTGTCTCAAGAGTCCTTTTTCTTGGACCCAGACCTTAATTATATTCGCGTAATCGTACGCAACGTGACTTCGAGAATGAAGAATGATTTGTGTTGTTTTTTTGTTCTCCCTTTTAGAGTTTCTAGGGCTGGATGGCCCTTCGTTTCCCACACGTATGGTGAATTTAAAATATGTCATATACTGGTGAAAGTTTGAAATAAAGAAATATCTTAATTTTAAGTGTCTACTTATCGTTCGTTCTCTGAATTTAGATAATTATTATTACCACATTTTCAGAAATACTAGAATTTTCTCACATATTGTGTCAGCGAAGCTCTTGTTTCAAGATGGAAGCAATCTCCGGAAATTCGTACCTGGTTTTTTCGTTTATGAATTCGGACTACATTCAGGGAATTTTTCCCCCTATTTTCGCGAAGGTGACCACTGTTAGCTCACCAAAAAATAATGGCTTGGATTCTCGATTGGAGATCAGCTGCTCCGATTTTTTTGGTCATTTTTTTACCTCCTGTTTTGAAGTTTAAAAATTTTCTATATAGGGGAATCTGTAAACTTCGCCTAGAGGAAAATCAAGAAGCACTATAAGTCGAACTTTCATCTCTACGCAAACATTATGAACATAATCGCGAAATAATACAAAATTTGGAATCAGGTTGGAATTATTTTGTACGTCAAATCAACTGGCAATTACATAATTTACAAGGCAAAGAAAGTTACCCATATCTCAAACCTTGAAAGCGAGAATGTTCGTCTGAATTTTTCAAAGGTATTTTTTGAACATGAGAAAAGTGTAAGGAAAAATTGCATGACATTAACGAAAAAGTCCGTCAAATGGATTTACAAATTGATTACAAGAAGAATGAAAGTGCTTTTATGTATGCCCAAAAAGATATAGTCTTACTTAAAGCTAGCAAAATTCAGTTAGTAGAAAAAGAAATAAAATTTACCACCATAAGGCCAATTTGAAAAAAAAAGGTAGAAGAAGAAAAGTTAGAAGATGTAAAGAGATTATAACAATCCGAAGATGAGATATCAACATTTTAACGTAAAATTCTTAATCAAATAGTTCACGCCGAATCTCTTGAGGTCGAAAAGGATGAATTGATAAATAATAACTTGAGCTACGAAATTTGCGCTTTTGCAGACGAATCTCTCAATAAACGAGCAGGAATAAGTCAGCTAACAATTATCAGAGCAAAGTCAATCATTGAAGGACCCTCCAATTACAGTTGGAAACGATTCAAAATATCAACATAACGCTCTGGCATACCTTGCAGCAAGACATACGAGTAAAAATGGTCAATTCAGAAAATGGAAAACTTCTTGCTTACCGGAATGTTATTGAGGTGTAATGAATGCTCAGCATTATCTACTGTCTGATTGTAGCCATTAGTTAACGGAGACCCGACAGTGTCGTGACTGTGCTAACAACACTGTAAGAAAACAATCAACAATTCTATGGTCCTGTAAGCCTTTTGTATCTAGAGCTAGTTTTCGTCCAACAAACTGGTTACTCTTTTTGGTCAGCTAAACAGGATTTTAGCTGTTTTACTGCGTGGCATTCCAGGTGGGTATAATGCAAATATTGCAACGTACTCGCTGCGGTTAGTTTTTCGATTCGAGTTAGGATTCTTAACTAAGCCTAATCCTACCACTTACCTGCAGGTTAGTTTGGCTTTAGTACCAACTGGTGTGGGTGCTCCGTGAGGTTAGTTTGTAGGCCCGATCAGAGATGTTGAGATGAGATAGATCAGTCATCGGGCCCTTCATGTAACAATACTTTAGAATGCCAAACGCTTCATTCAACGAAATTTTGCGGCAATATTATGTTTTTGAGTAATGTCCAAAATCGCCATGCGGCAACTATTTTGCCGCGCTGCGCAGCTCCCGTTGTGACAACCATTCAAAATAGAGAATTATGTTGCCTATAAATAGTTTAAATCTCATAAGGTCTCAATGTCAATTGTTCCAGATATAAAGGAAATTCTTATGCATGACAGTTTATCCCCTCAAACTCTGCACTAAAAAGTCATTGAAATGAGGACAATAAAAATGTATTCCGCATCTGAGGCGTACCGGCTTTTAATATTATTTTTCTTGCAATGACTAACCATATCCAAGCCGTCGATTGGGTTTTAAAATATTTTATTTCATGTTTTCAAGACTTTTATGTTTTAATATTATTTTTTAATTACTTATTTTATTATTCAAAATTCACTGGATTTCGTTAAGATTGAAAGAAACCGTTTTCATATTGATTCAATTACAAAACATTCTTAGTTCACTCCGCATTGCAAAAATTTGCTGAAGTCGATCAGATGAAGGCAGATTACAAAGTGGAATTCCAATGCCATAAATTTAATATCGCAAAATCATTTAAGGGAGAACAAATTTAAATAAAGCGACATCAACAAGGATATTATGGATAGCGATCTAAGCGAAAACAGGATCCAATCAATAGAAAACTACGATTGTTCACACTATCTCTCAAAGGAGCAAAAACATAGAAAATACGTTGGTAAGGGCCTATATAAGTCATGTAAAGTTCAAAAACCAATTGCTGAAAACACCTCCCATGTAGCCGGATTTCGCACAGTTTATTCGCCAACAGGCGAAAATTAGTTTTGGCAATGAATTAATGCAAATATCGCTTACTATGGCACCAACAAATAATGTATTCTTGAAGTTAAAGCATTTGCATATATGCACGCCCACTATTTTCAATTAATCAAAATAGTTTTATAGCAAAACAAACTTGTCTTAACATACCTCTGATCGATATTGATGTTTATCTGATATAGGTGAAAGTTCCTACCTCATAGAATATATTAACAGAGCTGTACATGTTTTTCATGAATATGCAATATTCATATAGCGATAACAGGGAAAAGCCATTATTGGTAAGAGTGTATATGCTTAGTCATAAGTCAATAAATTTTCAAGATTATCACAGTTGTTTCAAAATACAACACAAGTGACATTGTAAGCCAAATAGGTGGTGTTTTTAGAAGGGATTAATGAAGGGGTATACCTCTACATAATTTATCTGAGTGGCGCCTACTGCATAAGTCCCATCATCGTATTCTGATATTAATCTGACCAAAATATGAATTTATAAATAACATATCTGTTCATATAGCACTTCCATAATGGAACAGTTTATAACGCTATAAATCTGACAGGAAAAAAACTTGTGATTGAATATTTGTTGAAAAGTCAGAGCGTTTTTTGCCTATTATTGAACACGAAACGAAATTTTGGACCTCTCGAAATTTATGTACGAAAAACTATATTCGAGCTATGATTGAATACGAAGGAACTCTTTTAATTACTAACTTCCTGTCCGATAGATTACAGTGTGTATGCCTGAGCGAGGAAATTTTTTCTCATTTTCTTCCCTTAAGACTGTGTGGATAGAATCAACAGCGATTTACATGAAATTAGTAAGTGGGCATTTGGTAATGATCTTAAAATAAATCCTAATAAGTCTCAGTGCATTGCCTTTTCAACTGGTTCGCTGGACTCTTCGGATCTACCAGCTATCACTGTGGATGGATTCGTGATTCCGTACGTGAACAAGGTCCGTAATTTGGGCGTTACACTTAATTCGAATATGAAATGTTGCGACCATATTCAAGCCTCCCTTTTCAAAATATACGCAACTCTTCGTCGCTTATGGCTATCGGCTAGTTTTCTGTCGCCCTAATTGCGTTGCCATCTAATCAAAACTTAAGTCCTTCAACACTGTACTTATGGTTGCCTTGTTTTTATGAAATTGGATTCAAGCTGCACTAGAAAATTGAATGTTGCGTTCAACGACTGCGTCAGTTTTATTTTTGTATAACGAAGATTTGACCATGTTTCTCATCTTACGTTTGCTCTACTTAGATGTTGGCTGGAATTGTATCTGAAGCGGAGAGTTTGTACAACCTTATTACTAGAACCAAACCTGCATATCTGGGAAACTTGGTCCGGCCTCATGACTCTAACAGAAGGCGTAAGTTTTTAATACCTCGATTCCTAACATCAGTCTTTGAGGGTTCTTACATTGTTCAGGTAGTTCATTCTTGGAACGAGCTGCCTGGTCACATTCAGCAGGCAGATTCATTTGGAACATTCAGACGGCTCTTTGTTAATTTCATAGAGTAACCCTCCATTTTGTTTGCGATACACACGCATTTGTTACCTGTTATTATTTGTATTTTTCTCTTCTCTTTTTTTAATTGAATTATGATTTAGTTTTTAAATTTTTGATTTTGTTTTTAATTTTAATTTGATATTAAGAATGACACAGAGATCAATATGGCAACAATTCTATGTCTGTGTGATTTCTGTAAAGGTTTTGATTCGATAAGTTTTAATACATATATTGTGCAATAAACTCAAAACTAAATACAAGCTTACAAGCCCCACGTTAAAGTTTATGCACTCATATCTCTCGGGCATGCAAAAGGCGGTTGTAAACGGAATAAATTGTTCGCAGCATAATGCATTATACCTGGGGATACCGCAAGGATCAATTTTGGGTCCTCTACTGTTTTTCCTCTACATAAATGACCTGGTGACAGTTCCAAGGTAGTGGCCCCTTAAACTTTATACTGTTGATGTCCAGTTGTATCTACCGGTATCTGAATGTGATCAAAGCCAATATGGAGTTGCAACTTATTTCTAGCTGGGCAGAAATGAATAATCTTCCTAAGTCTCAATCTATAGTTGTATTTAAAGATCACATCTGCCTTGTATCTCTCTTAATGATGTGCATATTCCAGTTATTAACTCAGTTCGGCATATCGGGGTGTATTTTGATACATCTCTTAAGTGGAAAAAGCAAATGTTGATTATAAGGGCTTATGGCGACATCCGTCCTGCACTCCTAGAGATACAAAGATTCGTCTTGTTAAGGATCTGTTACTATACCAAATATAACTTATGGTTGTGAAGTTCTTGTCAACTGGAATCGTAGGATAAATGTTGCATATAACTTGTGTGCAAGATACATCTATGGGCTTTACCGACTTGCATACTCCAAAACTATACTGGTTTGCTTACTTAATAATTATATTCGATTTAGAATTGCCTATATGATGTTCAGGATAGTAAATTCTACATGCCCTAATTATTTGCGTGATAATATTAACTTTCTCACATCAACTCGTACGAGATTGCATTTCAGCACTCTTTTGTTTTTCGACTACGGTGTTTGAGTGTGGAATACCCCCGCATTTTAAATTAGAACAACCCGCTGTCCTGTTAGCTTCAAGAAAATGTCATTTTATCACATTTCAAGAATGTAAGCTTATCTCATTTGTGTTCATTGTTGAATTCCCTAAATCATTTGCTTAACGCGTGTATTATATCTATCTTTAGTTTTAATTATAGTAAGTACAACTTAGATTAACGTATAACGAAATTTTTTGATACTCATAATTTTCTATTATTACTGAATTTACCTTGGAGTAGCCGCAAATGAATGAGCTTGATCTCATTTGTGCTCTTTTTATAATGATTTATTTATTTATTTTTGACTGACTCACTTCACTGAGATTTGACATTTGGTACTTTATATTTGATTTATGACAGTTGAAATTATCTTAGTAGTAGTGTGAATACCCTCGCATTATTTCAAAATTATCTCGTCGAAATTACGTAATTTGGTTGCAGTCTGAACATGGTATAAGCTGTTTGTGCAGGTTGAAGCTTATTTATGTGCAAGTAATATAAGCTGACATGAAATAATCTTGAACGACCATATTAGCTTCTGCAATACTTTTAACAAATTGCGTAAACAATAAATTTAATTGTGAAGAAAAGTTACAGCGGGAACTTATTTAAAGTAATAAATACCAATGCAAAGCAATGGCTGCATTCCACTTTTCCGTCTCTCTCACAAATTTTTCTATGACTACTTTAGTTCCAGTCCACAACCATAACTGAAATTAGCTAAATTATGGCCTCGAAGACTGTCAAAAAATAGGTCTGATTTTGCAGAAAATACCTTATTTGCGCTTAAAAAAGCTCCGAGAATATTTAACTTGACTTATAATAAAAGCAATTGATTTCTTAATTATTTTCACTTACAATTTTATTAATTTTTTTGCTTTACCCCCAGAGCAAATGTCTGGATCCGCCCTTGGGAAGATTAAGGGTGATTTATAAATATTAAACAGAATTAAAATAATTTTTCTCGACACCCTTATTTCTACCCTCTGTTCCACTTCATGATTTCAACCTTTTCCAATTTAAAGTTGCACTACAATCCAGGACCTAGTTTATGTCGGTACGCTTTTTATACGACACCCTGTACAATAGACTCAGCTATAAACATTATTAGCACAGCTTCCAATTTTATCACTTTAAATTGCTTCCACTG
Organism: Dioctria linearis; assembly: GCA_963930735.1. Taxonomy (NCBI): domain Eukaryota; kingdom Metazoa; phylum Arthropoda; class Insecta; order Diptera; family Asilidae; genus Dioctria; species Dioctria linearis. The sequence goes on from OZ005741.1 coordinate 44,597,734, forward strand.
CAGTTCATTATGCGTGCCCCTGTACAACTCTGATATCACACATAGGTATAGACTCAACTTCCGTATTTACTTTTCTACAAAATGCTTAGCGAGTTGCTTTCAACTCGAAAGTAACAACAACAGCGAAAACACTCAACAACAACAACAACAAGTTTGTTTCTATTGTTGTGCTTTCCTTTTTTCAACGTTCCTTTTTGTGTGTGCAAAGGTCGTTGTTTAATGTTGCATAAACTTTTATGATTTCATGAAAGGGTCAGGTGGAAATGCCTTTTCACATGAGCACGCAAAAAGCCTTTTTCTGGATGATGCTGCCTCTTCCGGAATGGGATGTTTATAGCGATAGCCATGTTGTGTGTGAAAGTAATGCAAAAATGAATACTTACGTGCTCAATTGAAAAAAAAAAAACATTTTTGTTTTTCAGGATTGGCTCTACCTATACAATACATATACACACAATGTACAATATATGGCGGTTCTACAATCTATTAACACTCCTAGTATTCATATTAGGCAAAACGGGAATTATTTTTATGCAACCATGAGGAAGAAATTTTAATGGAAATCATTGAAGATCCATTTCATTCCTTCCGGATCGGAACGTCCACTCGGCTCTGCAACCGTCTGGTAAAAGTAATTATTTCCGACTCATTATACATGTAATGCAAGGCTCGGCGTAATGAAAATTTTCATTATGGAAAACAGCATGTCTCGAAATCTGCAACGCTTTGAAAACCATTTGAAAGTGAACAACACAAGTCCTTACATAAAAATATTAATTTCGACAGATGTCGGAAAGGTATAAAAAAGGATAAAAGTTGTTCGAGACAAAAGACGATTGTGCAATAGTCAAATGTTCGAGGGAGTCAGAAATGTCTCTTTCCGCTAAATCCAGATAAAAATTAATATTTTTTTTTTCAGTTTTCCGATGGCTACAAATTAACATCCAACATAACCGCGAAACGATCAACAATGTAGTGTTATACCTAATTGTTACTAATCCCTAAGCACTTTTATAACTGGTTAGATCCATTTTAGGTTGGGAGTGAAAAAGCGTTATACACGGTGTTTCTTCCATGGTGGTTCATAGAGCGGGAAGTAAGAGTACTCACGTAGACGAACAAAAAATTTGTATGGCAGTGGGGGCGAGTTTCTACACCAACCGTTTGGGAGATACAGGGTGATTAATAAATTATGCTAGGATTTTACAAAATACCCTGCATCTTACAAAGTACAGGGTGTACGGTTATCGTCTAAGGCTGGTTGTATGTAAAAGTTTATGGCCTTTCCACGGGTCGTTGGATATTGGAATTGCAGTCTAAACTAAAAACTTCGGATTTTCTTAATTTTTTTTAATTTGACTTCTATTTTTCTTTTGGAAAAAGCTCGTTAACATAACCTGGAACATAAAAACTATAAACAGTGGACTCTTCGTTTTAATTTGATCTACTACACCCAATGTGCTAGCTGCAGCTGTCAAACAGTTATTAACTCATAGCCTATTCAGGTCATACCGAAATTAGACGATATTTTTTTTTATAATGACGTGTTATCAGTCATTAAGGGAACTAAAGGGTTTTCCAATAGGGACGGAACGATGTTGACAGGCTGTGGCGGCCATTTTATTTTGGCGGCGTCAATCATATCTGTTCTTTATTATTCAGTCGTTGGTGCCAAACCACGATGTCAAGGTATACGATTGAGCAGCACGTTCAAATGATAAATCTTTATTATCAAAATGAGTGTTCGTTAGTTGCGCGTCTTGCGCCCATTTGACGGCAGATGCGGTGGCCTTTCAAAGTCGACTCTCAAACGTTCGGTGACGCAGTTTGAGTCGACTGGCTGCTGGGTAAACAATCAGCCAACACCCGTACGTCAAAGGAACGCCAGATCGGCAGAGAACATCGCGGCTGTCGTAAAAGTGTGCAGGAGAACCCGAAGCAATTCCTCGCCGTGCGCAAGAACTTGCCCTTTTGAGTATTTCAACTTGGCAAATTGTGCACCCGCAGTTGGACCTGTACACGTACAAGCTCCGACTGAACCAGGAGCTCAAACGTAATGACCATAGACAACGCAGTTTATTCAGGAACTGGGCTTCGGAGCGTTTGGAAGAAAACCAGAATTTTGGCGGAAAAATCATCTTTAGCGGCGAAGCAAATTTTTGGATGAATGGCTATGTTAACAAGCAAACTTTTCATATATGGGACCACGCCAACCAACACGAGGTTGCACATAAAATGTCGGCGGCGTCATTGGTGCGAACTTTTTCGAAAACGACATTGGTGAGATAATCACCGTCAACGGCGAGCACTATAGATCCATGATAACCAATTTATTTTGCGGCGAATTAAACAATATGGCCGTGGACGACATGTGGTTCCAGCAGGATGGCGCTACGTGCCACACAGCGAACGCCACTATGAACCTACTGCATGGTGGTGCAAAGGGCAAGTAAAGCGCAGAGCTACCAAGGGAGGATAACTGAATTTGAAAAGCCATATATGTGCACCGTGCTACTTTGTGCTAAGGACATAGCTTTCTGATTTCTGATGACTGTGCGTGTAACTAGTGAAGCCTAGCGCGTACATGACCAAGTATGCTGCTTGGTATTTGTACCTTGGTATGCTATAAGACTACTGGCGTTAGTCTCAAACCTCTCATAGACTTAAGGGCGGATCATAACCTTCTCGTGGTCCACTACTGTCACTTTTAAGTGCTAATATAATTAAACCCGAACGGAGGTACCAGTAACGTTTAAGAGTCTGCATGTAAGATTCATTGGGAGTACTCATGATCGTATGATCATGTTATATGAAAGCCATACCAATTGGGTAGACGACATTGTTATCTTGGTACTACGGGGTTGAGGAGCCCCGAATAGAGCTCTTTGAGCAATATTCACCTCAACATGGGAATGCCCCCTTGTGGGAGCATCGTAATGGTTGTGGTGGCCCATATCGCGGGCAGAGTGAGATAATCTGAGTCTGCATGACTTAGGCGAACATTCTTCTCTAAACAGAGTAGTTTGTTCTTTTGACATAATTGCATACTGCGTCCGTGAATTTGAGGAATGGTCGCTTATTAATGTATGCTTAGAGGATTGGCTCTCGGCCTGGAGTTTCGCTGAGTCAACCGGGTGCCATGACCCACAGATCGGAAGAGATTTTAGGTAGGTCTCGCTTCGACCAGTAAGTCTAATGTCAAGCATGCACTGAAATAAACTGTTACTTGTTGAGACAGAATATAAATTATATTCTGCCTCTTGAGGGCGTTGATTGTCGCTTGTCTTCATATCCGTGCATTAAGAGTGCCGTGAGATTAAGACATAATGGCAGGTGCTCACGTAAAACCATGACAGCTTTTTGCATGAACGATAAGATATACTAGCATAGAATGTACTATGTCAAATTAAAGAGAAGAGTCTGTTGTTCTCAGTTTTCATAAAAAAAGTTATGTTAACGAGCTTTAAAAAAAAAAAAAATAGAGGTCAAAATAAAAAAAAGTATAAAAAAAACCCAAATTATTATAACTCCTATTGGAGAGAGGAGTACGAGGCTGGTTGTGCAGTCGTTGGAAAGACCACATACAATCGGCTTTAGGTAATGACCGTACACCCTGTACTTTGTAAGTTATAGGGTGTTTTTGGAAAACCTAGCATAATTTCTTAACAACCCTGTAGTTCCAAAATGGTTAGTGTGAATCCCCCCCCCCCCTGCTTTACAATTTTTCGTTCGACTAGGTGAGTACTATCACCTCCCGCTCTATGGGCTACCATGGAGGAAACACCCTGTAGAAGTGTGCTAAATTGGTTATAATTTTTTACCTCGTTGCTCGTTGCAGGTTAAGTGGTAATTACCAGATGAAGCACGAGCATCATGTGGTAATTCCTATGAGGAGGCGTTGACAGCATGCAGCAGCATACTCAAGCTATGTGCTGGTATTGTTAGCAACGAAGAGCACAGGCAGTCACAAGGCAGATCTCCAATAGAGAAGCTTTTAAAAAGCAGATCTCCTTATTGTTTATGGGCGCAGCTAAAGGCTAGCAGACACCGGGATTAGATTGGCACCAGTAGACACCAAGTAATACGCCAAAGTCTGATAACACTACGATTATGGACCCATAATGCAGCATTCGGAGCTTATTTATACAAAAGATATTAAGCTAAAGTAATCCTAATTGAAATGTGCACATATGTGTATGACGCTACTTATATGCACTTATGTGCTTCACTTTCCTTGGTGTGATGCAACTAGATTGACCCGCTTTAGGCATATCGCATAACATATAAACAAATGCAGTCACTTCTTACAGTTGACGTAATAACTGAAGTGTGACATGCATTTGGGTGAATATATGTTCTCCTTAGAATACATTATTATTCTTGTGTCACATTTATTGTGATTTATCGGAGGTATCGTTTTGGGTCAATTGATTGAAATAATGTTTTTGGCGATTCTGCATTCTTGCATTTTAATTAATTGTTTAATTTTTTTTTTTGGTTTTCCATAGTTAGATTACAGAAAGTAATGAACACTACACAAAAAAATAAATATTGTCCTTGTTTTTTTATTTATTTCTGGTGGATCAAATGAAATTTTTTCTATCAAAATCCGAATTTCATTTCATTATCGTGAGGATTAATTACACAAAAATTATTTTAGTAATATGTAAAAGAAATTGTTATTACGAATTGTTTGCTCTTACTTCGAAAATCACTCACAACTTAACTTCTTGATAGGGATGTATGAAGATTTTTTTTCTCCGACATTACCATAACTAAAATGTTTTTCTTCTTTCCTAGATTGTTGAAGGCTTGTGGTTGCTCTATTGGATCTATTAAAACTGTTATAAAAAAAATTCGTTCACCTGAAATTCAATTTTCAAAAAATAAAAAACATGCCCTACATTGGACTAAGATTCTTTATGTGTTATGGGTTCATCTTGATATTTAAGTACAGATTGACTGAAATTCTAAAAAGTAACTTTTTTCTTTTTTTGATTCTTATTACAAAAAAAAAACAAAAAAAAACATCCAAAATACTTCTAAAAGTACTCCCACATATCAATTAACAATTGAACCAACTACAATCGCTCTGAACAGTTGAATTTTTCCACAATTAAAATCCTCAGGACGTTTAATGGGAAAACAATATTTTACAAGTCTATTGAAATTGCAACAAGAAGAAGAACTTGAAAAGATATTTTCTTCTTTGTGATTTTTCTTTCTTTTATCTAGAAGATCTATTGACACAAAATCCCAATCATATTGAATTGAAAAGCAATCCCATAACTGCTGTCAATATCGGGAACAAAAAGAATACAAACATTAAAAGTTTCTTTGAGCATTGGTTGTGACCTCTCAAATGTTGTCTGAAGCATCATCATCCATTGAATAACTAGAGTACACACGCATTTTAAAATATTTTAATGGAAATAACCTTGCTCTGCTAACGGCATTGTGAAGGCTCTTCGACAAGTCGACTTTGAAAATAAATTAAAAGACATCAAATGGGATACAATTTGGAGCAACTTCACCTTGATTTATGTATGTATGTATGTGTACTTCCCTTCTATATACATAAATCCATACATGCTGACTTATAATTGATGAATATAGAAAAAAAAAACAAAAACATAATATTGTGCTCATTGGCATACATTATAGAAATGAACTGTGAAAGTTTGAAAACACTTTTATCGATATTAGAAAAAAAAAACTATTCTGGAAGCATTTCCTTGAACTTTGGAAAAATTCTGAAGGATAAATATATATGGCGAGGGATAAATAAAAAGTAGATAAACAGTGAAAGGAAAATACTGCATACAACTGTGGAAAAACTTAAATGAACCAGATTCCTCTTAAATTAGACACATGTATCTATGTATGGTCATTGAAGCTGTCTACTTTATTAGAAACTCAAATTAGAATTGGAATATTACGAATATCGGGTTACTAGTGCTAAACTGCTCAGGTAGGTATAGGTACTCAACGTGTAAACTCCCCCAATTGATTGCCTTGTTTAAAAATGAAATTAACATCCGATTATTGAAAATAGTAAAGCTGAGTACAAATTTGTTTCTAGAAAACCAAGTAAATTTAGGGCCTGACATAAAAATGTCCAAGTTCAAATAATCTGACAAAATTGAATTCCGTACATTTTACATGATAGAATTGAACAGGTGGCGTCAAAATGTCTGTCTCTAAATTGTCAATTTAAGGCGTAATGACAATCTTTAAGTTTTTGCAAAATCTATTCAAAAAGCTCCAGAAGAAAAAAATTTGAAGACTAAAATTGGATGATCTAGGCCATATTACCAAAATGAACGATTAAATGATCCGGAAAAATTTCTCTTAAAATGGTTTCATTGATTCTCGTGGTGTTTGTGGTGTTTCACTACCTTGTTGTCTTCCATGCCAACAACAACATTAGTTTGGTAAATACCGTTTAGGGTTTATGATGGAAAATAAATTGCCAAGAGTCTCAGAAATAAATTTTGTTTATTGCAGTTAAAGAATCGTGAGAGTTTTTTTTTGCCTCAGGTACATTGTTTCTTCCATCCTTAAAAGATTTCTTGCAATTCGAATTAGTTTTGCTCAAGTTATGAGAGGTATGTTTCAGGGAAGTTTTTAAGGCGGACTAGTCGTGTTAGACTTTTATAAAAGATAATAAATGAGGAATGTTTTTTATCTGTTGACAGGGCTACTTTTCGAGATTTATGACTTTGAAAACAATTGAATTTTCTGACAAAAAAAAATGTTTCGGCAACAAATTATCAATTTTTCCATTATGTGCGAACGTTTTCAAAACCGAGTTACATCGAATGATAGCCTGTAATGATACGAATAAAAGACAAGAAAAATGGCCATACTGTGAATAGGCTGAACTGAGTTATAATCAAAAAGGTGACTTAAGGTTCAAAATTAAAAAAAAATCCGAAATCGCTTATATCTTTGAAAAAATTTTATAGGACATTTTCGATTGCAAATAGTCTGGACTTTCGACCCTTGAAATTTTTTGCCGCCACGACGGGGCACCCTCTGTACATGAGTGAAAAGTAATCCTTTGTTAACGGTGACTTTTTCCTTCAGATTTTGCAATAGCGCTCTTTTAAATCGTTTATGCCGGCTCCGATGTTCGGAGGTGTTCGGTTTCGTTGGAACAAATTGGAATTTGGCCGCGATAAAAGGTGGTGGCTTTTGAATAGGTACTTAACTACAAAATAATTTAGCGAACGATTCAATTTAATTCCGTTAATTATTTCTAAACGACTGGCATTAACAGCTTGTGGTTTTTCTTAAATGAAAGATGACAGATTATTGATTAATTAAAGTGTCAAAAAGGCTGAGATGTTGCAAAATTTAGTAGAAAGATGGCGTTGAAAGTAATGTAATGACCGATGAAACCTAGTTTGTTACGGAAATAATTTTAGTTTCGGTAATGATATCCGATCGAGGTTTAGTGAAAAGAATTATTTTTCGGACAAATAGGGGTTGTAACTATCTACCCCTAGTTAGTAACGCACACTGGGTTTGGCTTGGGGGGGGGGGACTATAGCTGTCCTAAGTCCCAACGAGTCGGAAAATTGGGCTCTATAGTCGTGTCCTGCACCTATCTCAGCACTTAAGGACTGCTATTGTAGATTAAAAGGTTTTATTTTATTTTATCGGACTTTGTAATAATATACAGACCACATTTTATACGTAATTTTTAAATTATGTTCAGAAAACTGACATTCTGGAGGGGGGACCAGTCTCGTTCGTCCCCCTCTCGGTGCGCCCCTGCCCCTAGATAGCCCTCTTAGATAATTTCGGTACTGATATATTGATTTTAAAAAAAATATTTTTTTAAATATCCGAAAAATTACTTTATTATTTCCACCTTCCTACCCCTTAAATTGACACCCTTAGTATTATGGAATTTCTTTTCTATATGGTGAAAAAACAATTACTAAAATTCATCGAACGTTTCCATCGAAATATCGAATTTGGTGTATCAAGGGAATTTGAGGTTATACCCGAAAAAAGCTCAATTTAGTCGTCTTGCAGCACAAAAGAAACTCTAACAATTTTTTTAATATAAACATTAAAGTTTGTTTGTAGAATGAAATCACACCCTCCTAATCACATATCTACTTAATTTTTAAATCCGATAAATAGTGCTCGAAAAGAAAGGACCACCAGGCCTTTGTAAAATGGAAAATGTCGATTTTTTGAGTGAAAAAGTGGATTTACTTTAATCTCGTGTTATAGAAGAAACGTCACGTCGGCAAAATTTACCAGCGACACACAAAGCGTTCACAACAGACCGCAATTGCATACGAAAGAAAGAACGGGTAAAATATATCCTAAAAATGAAGGATGGGGGTGCATATGATCCAAGTGCCAAAAAAACAATTTTTTAACGGTACAAATGTCCGTATGAAGCTTACAGGTTCAAACAACGAACACGGCCTGTCGATCAAACTCTCTTTCCTCTTTAATTTGATATCTCATAAGCCCCAATTGTGGACAACTACCTTGAGTGGTGATACAATGCCCCCCCCGTGAACTTTATAACAACGTTTTGATTGGGGGGGGGGGCAAAAAAGTTATGCGTGAGCTACTTTGGTATTCGATGGAGAAATAAGAATTTTAAGAACTTTTATTTTTAATGATTCTAAATCAAATTTATAAATACAAGAAGAAAAAACAACCGCCTCGTCCGGGATTTGAAACCGGGACCTTCCGCTTGCCGGGCGACTGCTCTTACCACAGAGCTAACGAGACAGATGATTTTCCTTCTTGCATTTATCAAATTTGTAACTAGCCTACTAAGCCACGTTTTGCTTTCAGCTGGCATTAACCAGTAACGATGAAAGCGCACAAATAAATTGTAAATTCAACTTTATTTAAAAATTAAAAATTAAAATTCTTATTTCTCCATCATTGACCGATTCTAACAAGTGTAGGTTCGATTCCCGTCCGCGGGAAAAATAAATAACTTTGGTATTCCCTACAATTGTGAAAAATTCATCCAAATCGGAGATGGTCGGGTCCAAAAAATCTTCTTGAACGTTTTTTTTTTTGTGGAATGGCTGATTACTTAATTCTCCTTCTTTTCAATTAGAGATTTGTTCTGTGATCTGATTGAGCTTGGTATACTTCAACATAGTACCGCTACCAAACCATCCTTTCAACCTGACGCTTTCATAAATTTTATTACCAAAATGACACATAGGACCGACGGTTGTGCACCTCGATCGTTAGACCTATGGTCAAATATGCCTCCTGTGTATGGTGGCCGAGGACTGTGATCTACCAATTGGAGAGCGTGCAAAGGCTTACTGCCTGGGAATTACGAGCTCCATACGAACAACGGCTGCTGCCGCCCCTTGACGTCTTACTTAATCTGCCACCACTGGATTTTGTCACTTAGGCAGATACCAAAAGGACTTTGTGAAGTTTGCGCTCATTGGTATGTTGGGAGGACACTTGGCTCTTTGGCATGTAGGCTGGATCTGGAAAATACTCTGGCCAGGATGCCAGAGCTTCGGGCATGACTTCTCTGTTAGATCTACTATAAGAGAACCGTGGACTGAGGTAAGTGCATTATCGGGCCTTGCTCGATGCTCTCTAAACATTTTCTCCGACTGCTCTCTCATGGATGAGGGAGCCGAAACGGGCGTTTGCCTCCCTGAACCTGACATTGGAATGGAGTATTAACTTGGATGATACACCACTGTCTTCCAGTCAGAAGTCTTTGCCGTCGCAATAGCAGCGAAGATAGCGGTTGATATGAAGATCAAGGGAAGGACATTTCTATCCTTTCGGATAGCCAGGCAGCCTTGATAGCTCTGAGTGGCCCTTGGATAACATCTAAGTTACGGGGGGATTGGAGATGGTCTGTGCCTAAGTTGTGTATCCACACCAAGGTGTCGCTAGAGTGGGTTCCTAATCGCATGGGGATTATGGGGAATGAAAGGGCTGACCCTTTAGCTAAGGCTGATTTTCCGTTCCTTCGACCGGAACCCGCCGTAGCCGCGCCCACATCGAGTATCGGGTCTCTCAGCAAAGCGGGTGTTCATAAAAAGCATCAGCAGAGATGGAAGAACCTGATACTGGCAGGTGCACAAAACTGTTTCTTGATGGGCCTAATAGGAACACCTCTGATTTTCTCATGGGGCTCGGAAGAAAACAATATAGAACAGTGGTTGGCATCATAACTGCCAACAGCTCGCTTCACGCTCATCCAATAAAGTTTGGAGTTTTTGACAGCCCTGAATGTCTGTACTGCCTGGAAGGAAAGCTTGAGACAGCCGAACGCTTTCTGTGTACTTGTTCGGCCTTCGCCCGGAGCAGGCTGGATACTCTAGGCTCTGTCTTCCTATCAATGAGGAGTTGAAAATAGGCCACTCTGGCCTCCGTACTTCGTATCATTCGTTCCCCTGCCTTCAAAATAATAATAACAAAAAATGTCCACGCATGGTTACTCAACTCAATCCGCCCTCCCAGGTGAATAAAAACTTTTGCATAAACTTGGTTTGTTGGCAAATACAGTAGTTTGAAAAATTAAATGAATTGACTAAATCCAAAAACGGAGTAAAATATTAAATTTCGGAATAAAAATACTCCGAACGGGGCTCAAATGACAGCAGTGGACCGCACCCTCAAGCTCATGACCTTTCGAATATCTGAGTTATCAAATAAAACCCGGTTATGTGCATCAGAAACTATTGAATAGTGTCATGATTCAAAAATTGAACCCTGTCTTTCTAGCTGAAATAACAGTTTTTTTTTAATTTTGCATAAACATCAAAATAAAGGTAAAACAGTAATAAAACAAAAAATAAATAAAAAAATCGCATTTCCTAGGGGTATGCATTACGAAATGAGGGTCACAACACTGACCGTGTTAATTTGTAATGCTCAAATAAAACAAACAATGTAATATTACACATGGAAAATATATTCAAAATTAAAAATATATTGCCATCGCAATGGTAGTTAAAAATCAATTATAAAACACAATTTTATTATTATTTTAAATTAACACGAAATTCAATTTTAATTGCTCTCTTAAACGATTATAAAACTGGCAAGAGAAGCGGGGGATTGTCGTGTCGTCGCGGTCGGGGTGAAAGCTCCCACCTGTAAAATGAATAAATTCATCTTATTTTTGTGGGGTAAAAATTTACATCTCATAAATATTAATAGGTTGTTTTAAATGTGTGTATGTGTGTGTGTGGCTGTGTATTTGTGTGTGCATGATTAAGTAATAAGATTCCCGGAACAGGTGCAACCCTATTTGACACGGTAGGAACAGTAGTGTGGGGGGCGTTTAGACATGAGACATTTATGCAAGACGGCAGCAATGCCTTGCGGCCATGATATCATGCACATACAGCTTGACTTCCAAATTAAATCTCGCCGGGATTGCTATAGTTAATCAGGAAATTTGCTGTTAGCTTCATAGCTTTGTATGATCTTATCTATGTATGGAGAAAGTCCCTAGCTGCTAGGGTGTTTTCAAGTATGTAGGTGTGTAATGGGAAAATTGTTTGTCGTAAGATAACAACGTTTTCATTGTCATGCCATCCACAAAGCTAAGCGAGGAATAGAAAAGAATTTACAATGGAAAAAATAAGCTGTCTGAAATTTGATAAGAGGTTTGACTCGCGAAAAGATATCCACGACGAGCTGGTGCTTTTTTTGCGAAGGACCCTCCTGGAAGGCTGTATTAGCTCATTTTCTGAAGTGATGCTGTGCTTAATTTTTCTTTTTCATTCTTTAATGCCTTGTTAAATTATTCTACAAAAAATAAAACCTTGTCCCGTCAATATTGGTACGTACCTACCCAGCGACACCCATAAGTTTTACCTGCCTCTTGAAAAGGAGTAGGTACAGATGTAAATTTTATTGCCTAATGTAAAGACAATCTTAGAAAAATGCTACTGTACATATTTGTTGAGAATTATATGGTGTTTTCTACAAATGCTACCAAATCTTGACACAGGTAGCAGTTATGTTCGGAGACTAAAATAGACAGTTCTTTTCGTCTCATCTCTGGAAATTTGATATAAATACTCGTTATGAAATGAATTATCAGTGTGTTTTTTACAGTCAGTACGTCATTACCACTAATAATCGGCAGTGGAAAGCAATTAGAACAGACCGACATAAAAATAGTCTTAAATTTGAAAAAAAAAGAAAAATCAAAGTATTTCTCACATCGCGAGAATTTTGAAGAGATTACGTCGAGTGATTGGCAAATTTTCTGAAAAATTTTGAAAATTATGGTTTAACCATTAACCGGCCGGGTGACCGCTCCGGGTTGTGGGGATCTGTCTTTCTATTTTTCGCACGCAAAAATTGGCTGCGGTCATAGTGACCGCACTCGGCCTGTTACGTAATTTTATTTTTTGAGGCCATTCCCTTTAACTCGTACACGAATTTGTATGTCTATTTATTTATATATTTCTTCTTTAATATTTTCGACACTCTCGTAGACCCACTTTACGTCATCAGAGCGAGCTGAAACTTGGCACACAGGTTCATGTCGCGTGACAATTGAATCTACCAAAATTTGAATCGGAAATTTCCATGGAAAAACCCGGAAAATCGGGAAAAATCATTTGAAAATTTGGTACAAAATTGATTAGTGATAAATCCGTTTCAGGAAAAATGCAGAGTTGTCCGATTTTTCCGAAAAAATTTTCCGGAATTTTCGGACTTTTCCGGTAAAAAAGTTTTCTAAATTATGCAGGATCAAGTTCTCTATCAACTGACATCATTACTTTCCCTCCGACAATGGTGAAAACTTGCAGAAAAAATCGAGGAAAATTCATATAAAACGCTTTTCCCGGAGTTTTTCAGATCAAGGAAGCGTTTGAGTGTGTTGCAACCTAAGACAAAGTTGTAGAGCGAAATGAGTTGCATAAAGTTGCTTTTGTGGAAAACTCCGCGGAAAATCTAGAAAAGCGGGAAAATCATCGGACAAATTTTCATCGATATGATTAGTGATAAATCTGTTTCAAGAAAAATGCAGAATTTTCCAATTTTTCTCGATAATTTTCCGAAAATTTCCGGAATTTTTCGACAAAAAAGTTTTATGAGAAATGCGGAATCATTTTTTTTCCCTCCTGCTGGCATCAATACTTTCTCTTCAAAAATCATGAAAACTTGCATGAAAAATCGAGGAAAATTCATGTAAATTTAAAAAAAAATTCATTGTAATAGGAAAAGTCTGTGGAAAACATGGAAAATCAGGAAAATTCATGTTATATGGGATCAAGTTGGAATACAGCTTGAATTTCAGAAAACCGTTGCAGTACTTCAGCGATTTGATACTCCAAAAATTTTGTTTTTCGGATCGGCACCAAACATGACTTAAAATGTCGGTAATGATAAGCTGAACAAAAACTTCCAGGCAACCACGGTGCTGACTTCCAATCATCTCATCGTAACTGCCTTCAAAATTTCAAATTTTTCGAAACCTCGGTAAACCGTAGTCCGAGTTTTCGAAACTGTTCGAATTGTTTTCGAAGTACGGTCAGTCGATTGGAAACTCTCGAGTCGTATGCAAAAAAAATTTCCCTGCGAATATTCAAAAATTGACTCAAAATAAAGAAGAAAGAAAGAAATATAAGGATAAATATAAGAAAAATTAATAGAAAACAGAAAATTAAAAGGAAAACGGAAAATTAGAAAGAAAGTAACAAAGTAAAATTAAGTAAGAATTAAGTAAAAATATAATTAAGTTCGGTTAAATTGATATTAAATAAATTTTTTGAAAAACTGCTAAATTAGTGAGTGTCTTTTGAACCGTCATAAAATTGTTTTAAAATATCTCCATGCAGCACGTAATAACAATTTAGTTAACGTGAAAAAGGCAGAAAATAAAATAATTAAAAAAAGAAGTTTGCAAACAAAACTGAGGCCAAGTCGCATGACAAAGTAGAAAATAAACTTTTCTTCACACACAGAGTTGGACTCAGATTTTATTCGCTGACAATCACCGATATATTTCAGTATGATCAATCAGAGGTAATAAGTGATTTGATTCATGAAGAGAAAGAATATTCAAGAGAAATGTCCCAATCAAAAAATCTGAGTCCAGCTCTGTGTGTGAAGGAAAGTTTATTTTCTACTTTTTCATGCGGCTTGGCCTCAGTATTGTTTGAAAACTTTTTTTTAATTACTTTATTGATTTTTGTTATAAAAATTTAGAAAATACGAAATAATTAGTAAAAGTCGGTTTCAAATGGAACAGTGCTTATTGGATGACGATATTATTGCTAGTGCATGTGATGAGGACGGGGAGGGTAGTGATGTTGATCAGGATGTCGAGTGTAACCATGAAATTTACGATTCGCACGATTCCGAATCGCTACAAGAGGGGCTTCTATCTTCAGATGAGGAGGATTGCAATATTTTTGAAGAGAGTGAATCATGCAAAGGAGAATCGAAGCCAAGTGGTAGAAACTATTTTGGCAAGAACAAATTTCGCTGGTCTTCCATCCCACCTGTGGCTAGAAGTAGAAGGAGAGAACATAACATAGTGAATGAACAACCCGGGTTTCGTCCAATTCTCAGAAATAGGATCACCACAGGGTCCTGAAAATACTTGGAGCTATTTTACTACTGAGAGTATGCTGAAGAAAATTATTACGCATACCAATAGCCACTTAGCAAAAATGCGAGAAAATTGTGCAGACAAAAGTTATGTTTACGATTTGGATATGATTGAGCTAAAGGCACTTATTGGTCTATTATATTTCTCTGCGATTTTAAAAGAAAATCGTACAGACTTTACTTCCTGGTATAAAACGGATGGACTGGAAGAGATATATATAGATGTGTGATGGCTAAAAACAGACTGAAAATACTGTTACTGGCTTTGCGTTTTGATGATTCATCGACTAGGGAAGAACGAAGAAGAAATGATCCTGCGGCTACGATTGGAAACATGTGTACATGATAGATGTTTCAGCTTGTGTTGATGAAATGCTGGTGGCTTTTCTTGGTAGATGCAAGTTGAAAATGTTTATGCCTAAAGAACTGAATAAATATGGGATAAAAATTATGTGTATTACCGATGCAAAGACAGGTTATTTACATCATGCATATATCTATGTCGGTAAATATTCGGATAGGAAAAAATTACCGAATGAGTTTCAAAAATTCAAAAAACGCACTCAGTCCATTTTGAAGCTTGCTGAAGACCTCGTCGTCTCGCATCGCAACATAACTGCAGACAATTGGTTCACCTCCATTGAACTAGTAAATGAGTTGAAGAAAAAAGGCCTTACATTTGTTGGAACAATGAAAAAGAACAAAAGAGAGATGCCGAGAGCTTTTTTGCCATCAAATACACGTCCTGTGGAGTCATCGATATTCGGATTTAATAAGGATATAACATTAGTATATTATGTTCCCAAAAAGAATCGGTCGGTAGTACTTGTATCGAGTATCCACCATGACTGAGCAATTGACAATGGTACCAAAAAACCCGAAGTGATAAGGTTTTATAACGAAAACAAGTTCGGCGTGGATTTATTAGATCAAAGATGTGCAAATTACAACACTACTCGGCGTTCTCGTAGATGGCCGATGTTTGTATTTTATCGTATCCTTGACATTGCTGGCTACAACGCTTTTATTGTTTAGAATTCACTGTGAGATAACAAACTAAAAAGGCTTGATTTCCTGAGAAATGTCGCGGAAATTTTGATGAGACCGCAATTGCTAAGACGAGTAAACAACCATCGAATTGCCCGTGAACTACGTTTGACAATTGAACTAATACTAAATATAGCGGAAATAGTACCACAAGTGGAAGAAAAGTTGGAAACCGGAAGGACATGCAGCACTTATAATCCAAAGAAAAAAAGTTAGACATTTTATGTTTGTTTTGCTTGGAAAAGCCCCATATGTATCGAATATATCCAAAAAAAGGGTGTCGTGATTGTCGTGAAAAATCTGTGGAAAAGAACATTTTGTATTTTCATAATAATTTTTTTTACATATGTTTTTTTATATATATTTCCCTGAATTATTTATGAAAATTAATTGCTACTACATTTGAGCGGTCACAGAGACCGCACCCTGCCTGTAGTTCTACGAAAAAACCACCCGGCCAGTTGAGGGTTAAAGAAAAGTCCTGAACGTCTTCGTACTGTAACCTGAATAGAGGAGTGAGCAATTCTGTGAGAGGTGTCATGTCAAACAGGACGTTTATAGCTCATGAAATTGCAACCAGAACTGGTCTGTCAACAAATGTAAGGAATGTCCAGAAAAGCCACCTTTAACCGTCTGCTCGTGAACATCTCAGGTGGAAGAAAAGGCGACGGAAATCAATTTTTACCGAGGAAAAGACGTTTAATTTGGATGAAAAAAATGGTTGGTCGAATTATTTCCACGATTTAAGGAAAACAAAGTTATTTCGGTAGGCGCGACAAATGGCACGAGGAGGAATAATGATTTGGGCTCCAAAGGTAAGGCAAATTTACGATTCATTTCTGGACAAATTGGAAGATATTTTTATGTATACAACTTATCGGTGAAGAAATAAGGAGCAAAGGAAGGAGAGTGAAAAATTATTTTCAACAAAATGATATAGAGTTTCTACAATGGCTATCAAAGTCGCGAAGGGCAGTTGTGCAGATCTGGAGATGAGACTTCTTTTGACACTTAACTCTCCACTCGGAATTCTGTATTTCTGCGAATTTGTATTGAGAATTACGAAACTCTATATTCCATTCGACGAAACTCTCGGCTAAGTTAGTTGTGGAAAAGTAAGAAGAATATTGCTCAGCTGACAGTTTTATTTTTTTTTTATGTGTGATTGGACTTACCCCATATCCTGGCTATATTTACAAAAACAAATTATACAAATTCTTGCAATACTTACACTGTACAAAACGTACAAACTGTTGCCACAACGCTTAGGTATTATTCCCTAAAATGTAGGGAATATTCCCCTAAATTTTAAAGAATATTCCCTAAATTCCCTAAATTTTTGGGAAAATACCTAAACTTTCTGGCAACAAATTGTGGAATTTTTTTTACTGTGTAGTTTGGTCGTCTTCCAGTACAAAAGAGATGCTATAAAAATTTGACATAAGCACGCTAAGATTTGTATGTAAGATGAAAGCGCATCTACATTTTGTTCCCTAATTTTTTTTGAGTCCGATAAATGGTTTTCGAGATAACTGCAAAAGAAGTGAATCAGTCCTTCTAAGGATGAAAAAATTGTAATTTTTTGGTACAAAAATGGACATATCTTCAACTCATCATTATGAAGAACTGGTGCATGGTGCAAGTTCACTTTCCATGAGAAAAAATTTCACAACAGAATACTAATGGATGAGAAATAAAGGATGGAAGAAATGTATGCAAAATATTGGAACTGGGGTGTATATGACCCAAGTGTAAGAAATCCGTCTTTCGGCGGTAAAAAGTCAGTTATGACATTATAAGGATCAAAAACAAATTACGCCACTCGATTACCCGCTCTTCCCAGTTTATAATAATAAAACTAAGAAGGAGCTCAACCCATTATTTGAAAGGTAAGAAGATCGTAGAGTGTACACACAAATATGTGACTCCGACTAGATAAATATCTTCGGAATTACTTTGATCTCCAATGTTTCTAAAAAAAAAAATAAAACAAAAACTCTAGATAATATTTTTCCAGCGGTTACATGTAGGCAGATGTAGCCACATTAATTGGGACTTTTTATAAATTTTAATTTACATGTACCAACACATACGCCCAGAGGTTAAATGGCATGAAATATGTTCAATTATGTGTGCACGGATAAATTATGCAGATTAATCCAAGTCCAGGATGGACTGAATTACTCCTAAATTTTCTAAAATTTTAGCTTTTTCTTTTTATTAAGGTTCGAGTTTTGTATGTATGTATGTATGTATGTAAATGGAATGGCATTTAGAGCGCAGGTTCGCTTTTTGTAAAGAAGAATTAATTTATTCACTAAAATAAAAAAAAGGCAATGAAGTAGTGCGTTGCTGTGAGCTCTTTTCTTAAATTTTGGTTAAAACTTTACCCATATAAAGAATAAAAAATTTAAACATGATTTTAGTCAATAAGAACTCTACCGACATCAACAAAATGTGTATATCGAGGGTTATTTGTTAGAAAACTCATTACAATTATGGGAAAAGTTTTACTTCGAAATTTGGCTATAATTTTCAATTTTCAATTGATTGAAAATAATAGTCGAAAGGTCGCGACTGACAGTTCAGAAACCTTGATTCACCAGGATTCGCAAATATTTGGTATGTTGAAGCTCATTACATTTAGGAAATTCGAATTATCATGATTGATGCTTACAAGGTTGAATTACCTATACTTGCGTATGGGAATAAGTTTGCATCATTATTTAAAAAAAAAGTTTGTCGTTTATTGAAACAACAACGAAAAACATAATTATTCTATGTGAAGTAGGTATACACCATCCGAAGCGATAACTTTTCCTTTCAGGTAGTAAATGGATTACTCGAAAAAAAAAATAAAACCGGTGCCTTCGACTTGATCCACATCAAACCATTTTTCGATACTTTCGTAGGAAGCAAACCACTCTCCAGTAAGGGCTGATTACATGGTTTGGAATACACATGGAAAGGAGTAGGAGCAATATCTGGACGATACGTCAGGTGAGGCAAGATTTCCCAATTCACTCCTTTCAAATATTTCTTGGCCGGTTGAACAACTTGAGACCTAGTGTTTTTATGCAGCAAAATCAGTAAAGATCGATGCACACTTACCGGCACAGCACGAACTAGCACATGCAGGCATCGACTTGCACCGACATTTCTCGTGGACACATAACGACATAAAACGGAAAGGATACTTTCAATTAAGGCAGGTATCGCGAGAAAACTATAGAAAATTGATCCCATGTTAACTTCGCAGCTAGACCAGCAACCTACAAATGCCGGCCTGCTTTCTAGCCACCATTAGCGAACGGCAATGAAGTTTCCGTTACGGGCCGGTATCTGCCGGTGCCGGTTGATGTGAATTAGGTAAGTTGGTTTCATATAAAAATATTTTGCCTGTATGTGCCGGTTCGTGCTGTGCCGGTAAGTATGCATCCACCTCTATCGTATCTACTGTCCCATTCCGGCTGTTTTTCCTATAAAGCTCTATTCAAACGTATTAGCTGCAATCGGTAATGATTTCCAGTGATAGGCTCGGACTTTTTGATGATCTGATCCAATCAAATGCTCAACATAACCTTTGAAGCATGAATATTCCGTTTCGGCGTCAATGGACCTGGTTCACGTAAAAATCACCACTTTGAAATTGTCGAAAGCTTGACGGAGCATGATCATCTTGAATATTAATCGATATGCGATTCATTACAGCGGCAGTTTTCTTTAAAATATAATAATGAAGTAAAACTTCCCGCAAATGTTGATTTTCCAAGACCAGCGTTGACATTTTCGACGCAACAAAAAGACATGGTGGTAACGCTTGAAACGAAGGTTGACTACTGAGTTTGAGACCTCACACATACACCTTCAAATCACTAGAATGGTACTTCAGTGAACACAAAACTTATATCACTAACGACACCTGTCTGAAAAGCGCGGAAACTTATTCTTATAATATTTAATTTTATTTACAAAGCACAAGTGAGAGCAATGCTCATTGATGTGCGCATAAGGTTACCCAAAGTATGATTATTATATTGTAAATACTCCTAAAGGATTATTTAAGTTTCTAAAGTTACCATATGGTGTTAGTTCAGCTCCAATGGTGTTTCAAAAAATCATGGACCAAGTAGTACAGGGTTATTCAAACGTTGCAGTATACCTAGATGACATATGTATCGGTGGCCATAATATGAAAGAATGTCGGGAAAACTTAATGAAATACCTTGGTCTTGTCATTTCAGCTGATGGCATTCGTCCATCACCAGCAAAGTTTGAGGCCCATTTTAGATTTTTCAGTTCCCAACGATGTGCAGTCCTTACAAAGTTACTTCGGGTTAATTAATTATTATGGCAAGTTCCTTTTAAACTGTTCACTAGTGTTATCACCCTTATATAGTTTACTGAAAAAGGGGACTGCTTGGGAGTGGACAGACGACTGCCAAAAGGCTTTTGAACAATCGAAGCAACTGCTAGTAAATAATAATTTCCTAGTAAATAATAATTTCCTAGTAAATAATAATTTCCTAGTAAATAATAATTTCCTAGTAAATAATAATATCCTAGTAAATAATAATTTCCTAGTATATAATAATTTCCTAGTAAATAATAATTTCCTAGTAAATAATAATTTCCTAGTAAATAATAATTTCCTAGTAAATAATAATTTCCTAGTAAATTTTTATCCCCATAGGCCGATTGTGATTGCTTGTGATGCCAGCCCGAGGGGCGTTGGTGCTGCTTCGTCGATGAAAATGGATTTGAAATACCATGCATGATGGCTTCTTGTACTTTATCCTCCGCAGAAAAGAACTATTCTCAACTCCACCGAGAGGCCTTGGCAGTCGTATATGCAATAAAAAAATTCTCCAGATTCATTTACGGGTACCCTTCTACCATTTACACAGATCACGAGCCGTTAGTGTCCTTATTAGGTGATCAAAAAGCAGCTCTACCCTCTGTCGTCTCGATACGTTTTCAACGTTGGATTTTGCTGCTCTCGGAATATCGTTGTGAAATAAAGTATAGGCCCGCAAGTCAACAAAAACATGCTGAAGCTTTAAGTCATCTGCCCGAAAACAGACCCACCGAGGTAGAAGAATTTTGCATAAACTTCATAGACACTCAGAAAGAGCTACCTATTTTATTAGAAGAAATTAGAAAGGCTGTTAAATCAGACCCAGTTCTTTTGCAAATAAAAGAATATTTAGAAACAGGTTGTCCACGCAAAGTCAAAGCCAGTCCTATTTACTCCCTTTATTACCATAATCGAAATAATTTATATATAGACAGAAATTGCATATTTTGTCAAGGTCGGACTGTAATGCCGGCTAGTCTCAGAAAATATATTTTACGAGAACTGCACGACCAATTGTTCCCATAAAATTGCTTGATCGAAAGACGGTATGGTGGCCCATAATGAATAGTGATATTGAACATTTTGTTGGTACCTGTAAAATTTGCCGGTCAGCGCAAAGTGCGAAAAAAGATTGTCCAAATTTCTCGTGGCCAGTAACTACGTACCCATTTGAAAGAATACATATTGATTTATTTCACTTCAAAGAAATGGATTTCTTGATTTCCGTAGACGACTTTTCTAAATGGTTCGATGTATATCTCTGAACGAAAACTAGCACTGCCAATATTATTAAAAAGCTTAAAATGCAATATGGTATTTTCGGATTACCCACAGCTATTGTATCCGACAATGGACCTCAATTCGCAAGCTCAGAATTTCTAAAATTTTGCAAGCTGAATCAAATTAAATATACATCAACCCCGGTGTATAGCTCGGCATCAAATGGACTTGCTGAACGTGGGGTAGGTACAATAAAAAAGAATTTAAAAGCATGGTTTCTAGAAAATAATAAATCGGATAAAACATCGGTCCAATCTCAAATCTACAAATTCCTTTTGAAATATCGAAATACGCCTACGACTTCCACAGGTGTCACTCCTTCAAACTTAATTTTTCGCTACGAGCCCATAACAATTTTGAACCTTCTGAAATTTGCCAAAAGAAACAGAAACTAAACAGAAAAGTAATCAATGTATCAAAACTGAATATAAAGATCGCGAAAGTATTGAATTTCATAACTTTAGAAAATCATCTAAAGTTAGTTATTTTGAATTAATGGAAAACGAACAAGTTCTATATTTAGTGAATAGTCAAAACGAAGTGAACTGGTTACCGGCTAAGATAGTAAAAAGAATTTCAGGTGTAGTTTATTTGATTGATTTTAATGGAAGAAAGGTTAGGGTTCATCGCAGACAATTAAAAAAAGTATTAAAAAATCATTATATACCAACATATAAAAATGAAAAGTTTGAAAATTCAAAGACAAAAGAAGAGAATAATGTAACCAAAAGAGAAGATATAAAAGAAGAGGAAAAAATAGAAATAAGCTTAAAACAACGAATATTGCGACCTAGAGAAAATAAAATAAATTATAAAGTTTAAATTGTGAAATTTATGAAATCTAGGATGTTAAAAGAACATTTTTTAATTAAATGTATGATTTGAATGAAAAGGAATTGAGAAATACTATTTGATTGGAATTTATGAAATATAAATAAAGCTTCTTAAGTTACGTAAGGGAAATTAGCTTAAAAGGAGAGTGAATATGATATGCATATATATATATATATATATATATATATATATATATATATATATTCATATACGTATGCGAATGCGAACTGATAGATAATGTAAAGCAATACACAGAAATGTTACATTGATGTATTGATTAGGCTAAGCGTAGGAATAAGTTTCATGACAATAAATTTTAGCCTTAATCGAGCAGCCAACGTGTACTTATTATGCACACTGCCTATTTCGAACTATATTAATTAAGGTTACCCAAAGTATGATTATTTACATTATGAAGGTTCATCGATTTATGAATAAATAAAAAATTAATAAATGAAATAATAAAAAAAGAAAAGATGGTAAGGTTAATTAGTAATAATAATAGTAGCTAGATATATGAGCATTATACATAAATTTAGAATTATGAAATGATTGAGAAGATGTTGACGAAATTAAAATATTTGAATTAAAGAAAATGAATTTAAAATAAAATAATAATAATACAACATTTAAAAATTAGAAAAATGATGAAATGATAGTCTATTGAAGCTATCGGGGCTCTTATTTAGATCTTATTGCATAGACCATAAATGAAAAATGAACGACAACTGAAATGAAACTTACGCCTTCGTATGAGTAGGAGATTTTTGCAAGCGGATGCAAAGAATTTTACATTTCTGCATACATAATTAGGGCGTTCATTTTACTTCGTTCAGGTCTGCTTTAACTTAATAGTTATCTATGCGAAATATAGTAAAACATATTTTTAATTTAATATAATTATTCAGCATACAACCAGGAATAACTCTGAA
Source organism: Dioctria linearis (assembly GCA_963930735.1). NCBI lineage: Eukaryota > Metazoa > Arthropoda > Insecta > Diptera > Asilidae > Dioctria > Dioctria linearis. Next base: position 44,620,795 of record OZ005741.1, read on the forward strand.
AGACATACATTAATGTTTACGACGACGGATGCTATAGATTATATCTAGGATACGAATTATATGCAACATTTATCTTATCACAACACCATGCGCCTTAAATCTCAGAAAACTTCACAGCCATAAGATATGATTAGTAACAATAGAGCCGACATTACCGAGCTCTTGTTTATCTGTGGGTATAGGATGCATGACGAGATATACCTCTTAATCTGCGATATATTTTCCCTATTTGTGAATCAGTGTGTTTATTCCAGGTTAGTTTTTATCAGAAATTACACCAAAGTTGCGAATTAAGATGGCATTAAGTTTTACATAAGCTAGTTATAATGTATCAACCTGATTTTAAAAAACAATAATAACTTGTGATTTTGATGGATTCATCGTAAGTCAATTCAATCATTTACATGATTCAATAGATTCCAAATCTATACTAACTATGTATGGAAATCTGTTAAGTTTTAGGATCCGTACATTTGGACATCATTAGCATATAATTTGAGAAATCATTGGCAAGTTACCTTAAGTGGATATTAGATATATATATGAACAAAGCAACAAAACACCCAAGATTGACCCCTGTGGCACGCCTGAGAATATCGTTTTATTATTTCAATGTACTTTTTCAGTCACTACAATATGTTTCCTGTCAGATAGAAAGAAACATATAAGTTTGGTCACCGAGGTTGAAAGATTATTATCAATTTTAAGATTATTGGATAACATGCTAAAGTTTATCGAATCAAAGGTATTAGTAAAATCGAGTAAACACAAAACTGTCGACTAATTTTCCTCAATATTAATATCACCTTCGCTAATTTTTATATTATTGAAAAAATCGTGCTGTGATTGCTGTATTGAATCGGCCCCTATAAGCCCTTACGATCATACGGGTCCGCTATTAATACATATTTCCTTGAATGACCTGTCATATGGCTGGATACGGGTCTGTCGGTTTGATAAAGTATCTAGGTGGATTGTAGTAATACATTTGACCGTCCAAAATTTTTTCCATTCATTAAGATACCCAATTATTAAAAAAATTCTAGTTTTATAACTTTTGCGACCAGAAATTTCTGCGGTCTTAAAGGGTTAATAATAAATAAAATAATTAACTTTAGAAATTTATGATTTATACTATCCAAACCAATAGGATTTGATTTAAGAAACTTTATGGACATTAGATCTTGAATTCATTCACATTACTAAAAGAAAAATCAACTTCACAGTAATCAGTTTGAGAAAATACAGAAATTAAAAAAATACATAATATTATTTAAATTACCCACAGCCTTACAAAAATAATCGTTTAGTTCATCCAAATCAACATGATTTTCAATTTGAGAGGTCTTTATGTATACATGTGTTTAATTTTTTCCAATGTATCTTAGATTGTAAAAAAGGTTAAAGTCCTTTCTGCCGTAGACACTTTTCTCCCACCTAATTTCAGCAGTACAAATAAAGTTTTTCAGAGGAAAATCACCTCCAAATCATCTCCAGCAAGTATATGCATAAACGGGTTCAGACATCATAACTTGCAATGTGCCATGCAAACCAGGGCGAGCTTGGCAGTTTGGGGAAATAACGCCTAAAAGCGGTAAGTGAAACATGGCTCGAAAACAAACAGCAAATAAAATCCAAAGTAAATAAATAAAGGACAAAAAAAGTGAACCAAATCCCAAAATTCAGACCAAGAGAACAAAGAAATTAAATAAATCTGGTAGCCCAGTCCGGTTAGTAAAACAACAGGCTTGACCTTGCAAAAATTTGCGTCGGCCATTTTATTACTCTAACGTTTAGGCGGCGGGTCACTGTTAGTCTAAATTCAAAATGGCGATCAAATTCAGCCAATGCGCTAGCCGCTATCTTGACTTTAAGGGTGATGGATTTTCGCTCAATATCTTGGTAATTTTCAACTTTTTTAACAAAAATTGTAAGAACTTCTTATGTTGTTGTAAATTTAATTCTCTACAACTTTGGTCCTTATGATTTACATCGTGCGATCGATATTTTTTGAACTAAGAGGGAAAATATGGTATGGAATTATCTCGTTTATTATTAACTTTAGGACATAAATGTACAGGAACAAAGTTGTATAGAAATACATTTCCTACAATTCTGATCTCTACGACTTTTTTCCTAGAACCAATATTTATGGTCCGACGACTCTGGCAAGCATAACGAGACTAAGGCCCAAAATACATTCACGGCCACAAGCCACAGGCCACTGGATGCAAGCCTCTGAACCAATTGTAAATGAATTGTCAAAGTTCCAATCGCTGCCATAGTCCACAAGCCACGCTGTGGCCGTGGCCAAGTTTGAGCAAATCTCAAATTTTGTGGCTCGTGGCCCCGGTACTACCAACATTGAAGTATAAAAATGGTAGGTTATTTATGGTAGGAATTTTATTTATCAGTTAGGAAAGTTGTTTACCTGTGTGAATTAATGGATACTGTATTGTAATAATTCTGCAAAAAAATAAAATGGAAGAAAAAATTATTAATTACGTGAAAATACATACAGTTATGCATAATCAGAAGAATTGCGTCTTGTGGCCAGTGGCCGTAAATGTAGCTTAGTAGGCTTCAGCAGTGGGCCGCAAGCCTCAAGTGGCTTGTGGCCCGTGGCCTGAGGCCGTGAATGTGTTTTGGGCCTCAAGCGAACAGCGTACTCTAGACGCTGACGTCACCAGCAAGTGGGCAAAAGTGCGCCTGCACCGTCCTTACGACCTGAAAAGGCTCAGTTTGACGATCGATGCACTGCGGAGTAGACGTATTGCAAGCAAAATGAAGAATTGTTTTGTGTGTGAAGAAGCTACACGCGAAAATGATACAGCGATAAATACAGTTAAAAAACATGGAGTTCAGTCAATTTTATGATCAAGCCATTATTCGCGGTAATGAAGAACACAAGCGTACGTAAACAAAAAGTTAGCAAAGGAACATAGACGAAACACAACCGTATCGCCAGTTGAAGTGCATTCATTACCAGCATTCGATTTCAAAAAAAGTTGCTTTATATGTAAAGAAAACGTCGATCCAGTGCTGGAAAAAGGCGTTCCATAAACGTGTGTCATCACATTTTGGTGTGTCGAAACCGTGAATACCGAGATGCTATTTTGAACCATTTGAATAAACGCAACGACCAATATTGGCACGAGAAATAATAGAGAAGCCGATGCAAAGGCCCACCCCCCGCCGCCTTCACCAATCGACGAGGTCTTACTTTAAATCAAAATTAATTGTATAATTTTTGATTTTTTTTTTAGACTTTCCCAAAAAGGTCCAAGATATGTCATACGCATCTTTTAACATATATCAAAGAAAATATTTTTGACTTCGAGTCTTCTAATTTTATGACGGACTTCAAAATTGGTATGCGAAAAGCCTTACAAAATGTTTTTTTACTAGGAATAATAAGGGCTTGTTGGTTCCATTACTGTTATAACTATAAAACATATATAAAGTGACTGAACAATATTTCCTTCATTTTCTCAAATGTTTTTTGGGCATTATTTCATCAGGATCAATTTTCTATGTCGTGCTTTTATGAAATAACGCCCAAATCCGAAAATTGAAGTAACACCCAACAACACGTTCAAATTTATTTGGAACTTTTGGGTCTTATTTCACTTATTACTTTCGGGCGCTATTTCCCGGAGGCGAACTAGGCTTGCTAGTGAATGATTATATGGGTACGAAAAAAAATTTAAGAGACTCTAACTAATTCTATTACTGACGTAAACACTTTTGTAATTGACATATGTAATAGAATATTATATAACCCCACCACAAAATGTTGCCAGTCGCAAGACAAAATTTCTGAAGATCAATTGGTTTGAAGTCCCTATAAACAATAATAATTAATTCCTGAAATATTAAAATGGCAATGGCCTGTTACTAATACTCACGAAAATATCTACCAAGTACTGAAACCAAGAGATCATGGGAAGCGACAACGTTATTCATACAATTGGGTGTTTCAAAACGGCACTTTTTTTTTTAATCACTTTTAGGGATTATGAGGGCATTTAACTGGATAGATTTGTAAACAAAAAAAAACTATCCGATTTGGGCAGTTATACATGATCCTGAGTCCCTATGAAATGTAGTTCTAATCAAAAAATATATACAGTTCAAATTTGTTCCCTAAAGAGAAAGGCAATAATTTGTGCCACAAAGTTTAGGTATTTTTTTGATAAGATTGGGGAAAGCTTCACCTTGGAAAACGTATGTTCAAACCAACACTAAATAGCCACCTGGAACTAAAAAAGTTTAAAAGTTTCTAATTCCATGTTTTTCTAATCATTGAAAATAGGTTGGGAACGAAACGATGTATACCTACCTACAAGCACATCGATAAGGCAGTTTTTAGTGGAGATAACAATCAACACATCATGGCTACATTCCACATAAACAAATCCGGGACACAATCCAATAAGAGGAAAGTAACTTGTCTTCGATAACAGTGTGCGAATCAAATGGAATTAGATTAAGTAATCTGTACGTTTAAATGTATCTTTAAAATAGCAAATTAGCAATATTTTAATAGGTAACTTATTGTATAATTATAATCCTAACAGCTTTAACTAGGCAAAATTAGGAACGACAACAAAAATGCTCAAAATTCCAGTTGCTTTGCACAGCATCTAGGGTCAATGTACTTTGGTTACTATGCGCAATGTAAAATAATTTGTTGGAGCCGTGCGCAATTCAGAGGTAATATAAGTCGCAGGCCAACTTGAATCTTTCTCTGTTAGTATCCAGCTTTCATAGATTGCGCATCATTTGGAATTCGACTTGGCTAGTGTAATAAAATATAATTATTAACAAATTAACTTTATCTTGGGTAACGACTGAGATAAAGCGATTTATTCTGGGTCTCGACTGGAATAAATTCCACTAACATAACAACTTTATCTTGGGTACCGACTGAGATAAAGATAGTTATTCCGGGTAGCGACTAGAATTACACTCACTAATCTCAAACCTTTATCTTCGGTCTCGACTGAAGTAAAGTATCTTGTTCCGGGGAACGAATAGAACAAGATAATCACTAGCTATTTAATTACAAACGCCATAAAGTCGATTCCATAGTTTTATACTGGTGAGTACATTTTTTGATTAATCATATATTATAGTTCATATTGATTAGTATATTTATATATATATACATATATAATGCCATCGGTCAAATTGTCTCAGCTTTGACAGTATTGTGTTGTAATTAAAATTATTATTGTGTAGTGAGTATTATTAAATCAATTGAAGTTTAGTTCTTAAGTGTCGTGAAATTGAATTCTATTAATTTTAATTCTAGTTGTAATTTTGTACGTAAGTTTTACGTACGTCCAATAAACCACTGACTATAAAATATTCCCCGGCGTTATTATTTACAGTCCACATCATTATTGATATTTTCTTTTGAGTGTTCTCATTGGGCAGAACAACGTAGATTAGGTTATGATCCCTAAAATGTAGGTAGGCTGTTGTCCCTAAAATGTAGGGAGTTTTAAAATTTTGTTTGTTTTTGTTTTCCCAAAATGTAGGGAATATTCATTAAAATGTAGGGAATAGTTAATAGCTCTACACCTTTAAAAAACATAAGAATGAGATGAATAACTTATTTCATTTGTACCGTACTACCATACTTTTTTCATTAAACATATAGTTGGTATGGAAGTTAGTGCTGGCGTTAGGGCATTGGGCACGTACAAACAAAATAGTGAAAAGCATTATATGACTTGTTTTCAAAAACAATGTGTGAATTATTTGAACGAAAATATATTTCCGTAAAAAAGTTAGCCTAATACTTAATTTATTGAATGTTCTCTTCCCTATATCCAAAAGATCTTAGTATTTCGGGAATTTTACATACTATATAGATTTTCTGGTTCCAAATACCTAAATTCTTTGCATGTTCCATTGATACGGGGAAATTAAACTGATTTTCCTTTCTATCAGAGAAAATTACATTTATTTTTAGGAATAATCGTGTCTTAAATTTAGGGAATTGTCCTACTTTTTTTACAGTGTACGCTGAATGTACGACGAGGTATTTTTTGGTGTGGACCTTTATTTGATTGTGTCGTACTTTTAAAATGCTGACAGCAATCACAATGAAAGGCATGCTCTCGTACCCCCTAGGAAAGGTAACAAAAAGCAAAGATTTAGCGGAAAGCGAGTATTCAGCAGTCGCAGCATAGCCAGGAAAGTCAGTAGAATTTTTTTTCTGGTATGGCCTACTACAGATATTGCACAATTAAGCCGACTCTGTAGGTGATTTATATTTTTAGGAGAGTCGACCCAAGGATTACGGGTCAAATATACTGCTCTGCAGCAACAGAGCAATTCAATGGGGAGGACATATCAAATGGACAGAATGGAAGCAATGTTAGAATTTTAATTCCAAGTGGAATATTCTGATCATTTTACATTTCTAATGATTTTATAAAAAAGCAGAGGCCTCATCCCAAAATTACCATCTACTTTATTTAGCATTGACAAGCAAGCATTAAAGTCTTAAGAGCTTTAATAGAGTATTTATAGCAATCTAAATAATTTTTAACCATAATTAAGCTTTAAATGTATGGCGTAATAAAAAATAAAATGTTTCTTTTCACCCTACCCTACGTCTTGGATGGCATTGACTCAATCTACAGCCAGCATTAAAATATCACCACTATATCTACGATGCGACTGGTTACCTTGGAATTGAACTACGTTGAAATTAAAATTAATTTTTGTCCTTGTTGTCCTTCAACTTTTAGAAATTATAACCAACTACTAAATTCTTGAATTCAGCTGCTTTTGTTTACATACTTAAAACGTTTCAAAAGCCTTAAATATTCTTTAAAAAAAATACAAACATATCTTCAAGGGAACAGTCAAACATACCTCTATAGTGTCTCAAAATTAATAAGGGCAGACTTAATTAGAGCATATGAAACCAACACATGTGACACTTGATTAAAAGTTCCCTCTGAATTGTGCCATATTGAGGTCATTGTCGTACGTGCTAGCCAGGCAGGGTATTAATTCATTTGGTGAATATCTAAAGTTAAGTACCTATCTTAATTAATGCAAACGTAGCTTTGGAGATAGACTAATTGGATACCAAACATTTGATTGTGTAAGACATTTAGGACCAGCAGCCATGTAGCATTAGAGAAGAGATTGATAGAAATTTTTTTCCTACCACAAACTTTATTTTGTGCAATAAAGTGACAGTGACAAAAATTAAGACTACTTAATGGATTTATAGGGAACTCGTCAAAAGGATTTTTTTTCTTTGATTAACCTATTTCACTGTACTTGGAAAATTTATATTGTTACGTGTAATAGTAACAGGACAAGCGACATCTACATACTTCGCGTGAAATGACTAACTAAGTACAGACATTAACAACTTAGCGCCATCTATTGGTTTGGAGTATCGATGTTTCGAGAACGGAATATTCGGGAAGAATCTAGGACAATATGTAGAGTATAAAAACGACACACGACGGCAAAGCTTTACGCAATGCCTTTGCTTTGCAATAGGAAAAGCTAAAACCAACAGCCTATGGTACGATAGAGTAAACGATCAATGAAAAGCATTACATTGTAGCTTTCCTTGTTTACTTCTACATGGCTGAAACTTTGGGTAATGCCCGCTGTGCATTATTTGCATGCACAGCAATTATGATCAATAATTGAATATAGCAATGGCTGAAGGTGTGTGATTGGTTGAAATGATCGAAATAAGTAATGTCAGCACTTTTCATAATGTATAAATTCAGTGTAATTATATGAAATAAATCAAAGTTTATATTGAACTACACTGGTGCGTATCTATTTTATTTAGATCCTAACTGCGAGCTCCCTAGCTCCAACATGGCTGCACCTAAAGGTAATTGAGCTCTCTAGCTCTACCTTATTTTTATCTGGCTATCCTAATAGAGAGCTCTATAGCTCCTACTTGGAATAGCCGCTTGGCTAACCGAGAGCTTCTTAAGAAGCACTAAGACAGTATAGCAGAAGCATTTAACGTTTCTTTTTCATTGTCAGATATGAGTAATAAAAAAAAAAAGTTTTCTACATGGCGACCCTGATAGGAGAATAAATACTAAAACCCAGTCGGGAAACGAGCAAAACCCCGAAATGGTTTGCTCGGGGGAAATAAATTAAATAAGCAAATAAAAATTTATAAAATTAATAACCATATAACAAATTACATAGCATTATGCACAAATGTATCAATCGGCAAGAAAACATTCCTAATAGATACAGGAGCCGATATTTCCATATTAAAAATAGGTGCATTGAAAGAAACACAAGGAATTCTAAAGCATAAAAAATGCAAAATAACAGGTATCACCCAATCAGAATCGTATTCTCTAGGCACATTGTCAGCCTTACCAAGAATAGAAGACCAAGAAATTCCACAAGATTTTCATATCGTTGATGACAGCTTTCCAATTCTAACCAATGCAATTTTAGGAAGAGATTTTCTAGTAAACAATTTATGCAAAATTCATTACGACAATTTCACTATTTCAATCTTCTTTGAAGATGTCAATTACATATTGCCCATGTATACACAATTACCTGATTCAAAGCAAATAAGAATCCCACCCAGAACTGAAATAATACAAGCAATAAATGCTAATATTAAAGAAAATAGCATAGTTCTGAATGAACAAATACAGGAAGGAATTTTCATAGCAAATTCCATAATCCCTGCCAAAGGCATCGCGCACCACAAAATTCTGAACACATTAGATAATTTTGAACCAAAATTAAAACCACTCCAAAATTATCATATATTAAAAGCTAATCTCAAGCATAACAACAAAGAAAGATTCAGTAATCTTCTCAAAGAATTAAGTATAGAGAATTTGGATCAAAATGCAACCAATTACATACTTAACATCTGCAAAGACTTCTCAGACATTTTTTATTTATCTGGCGATAAATTAATAGTAAATAATTTTTACAGCCAAAAAGTATCCACAACAGGCAAAAATCCAGTTTACATCAAAAATTATAGACTGCCTCAAACCCAAATAGAGGAAATAAACAGTCAAGTTGAAAAACTTCTTAACGAAGACATAATAGAACCATCTATTTGCCCATATAATTCTTCACTACTTATTGTTCCAAAAAAAGCAGAGAATGATATAAAAAAATGGCGTCTTGTAGTTGACTTTAGACAGTTAAATAAGAAAATTGTAGACGACAAATTTCCTTTAACAAGACTAGAAGATGTACTTGATAAACTTGGAAGAGCTAAATACTTTTCCACACAAGTTCTTTTTCTCACAAGTTCTTTCCACCAAATATAACTAGACAAAAAATCTAGGCCATTAACGGCATTTTCAAGTAACAAAGGGCATTACCAATTCAAAAGACTGCCTTTTGGATTAAAAATTTCAACTAATAGTTTTCAACGAATGCTCTCAATAGCTTCGTCTGGATTAGACTCAGAAGCATTCTTGTATGTGGACGACATTATAATTTTTGGATGTACATAGTTTAAAACATCACAAACAAAATTTAGTAAAAACCTTTAATAAACTGAGAAGATGTAACTTAAAATTAAATCCACAAAAATGTAACTAAATTTTTGCCAACCGAAGTAACATACTTAGGTCATTTAATAACAAAAGAGGGCATTAGGACAGATCCAAAGAAATTCGATACAATATTGAATTATCCTTTAACTGAAAACGCAGATGATGCAAGAAGATTCATAGCTTTCTGCAATTACTACAGAAGATTTATTTTCAATTTTGTTTATCATAATTTTCGCTATGGTCCTGGTCATAGTGCAAATTTGTTTTTCACCACGCCGTCTTTTAATCGATATAGTGAAAAGCTGCATTGTTTGCTGGAGATCTTCTTAGTCAAACAATATTGCCAGATCCAAATGTTGGGATTATTCTTGAAAAAAAAAAATGCAGTCAGTTGCCTCTATCGGCGTAACAACTGTCCAACTATCTGAGGGGTGTAATTAACCCTGCTGCAGTGATCTAGAAATCAAACCATCATTTTGTGGCAGAGTATCGTTTTAACAATTTCATTATCCAAAGATCAGAATATGTGAAAGAATCCATAGAGCCCACATTAAGTGTATTCATAAAGTTGAGGGACGTTTTTAGAGAATGTTTTGTAAGATAAACTCCTTAGAAAATGAGTTTTCGACAGTAAAAAACAAACAACCAAATGAGGAGCCGAAACTCCCTATGTCCGACAAGAGCCTTTTTTGGCACTTCAAAGTATTACCTCCGAGCTACCCTAAATATCTGGAAGAACAGATAAAAATCTCTCTATAGGAAAAGTCTACAAGGACTTCATCAGGCAAAAAAATTCAACGACACCTCTGGGAAAAAAACAAAAGAACTCCTACTCCTTATGAGAACAGAGCTCTTCTTAGACCATTGCCACCTATGCATACTAGATGGGCCTGTGTGAGACTTCATCCAGTCGCTTCTGTCAGGATGCTCATGAAACCTCGGCGCACCTGCTCTGCAACTGCGAAGCATTCGCCAGGCGGAGATTACTTCACCTCGAATATGTTTTTCTTCTACCAAACTACGTCTGGATGCCAAGTCGCAGAATGGCTCTAGCTTCTATTAAAGTCAAAACCTAGAAAGGGAGCAAATTGAAAGGAGATTCACAATATATTTTTCTGATCGCACTGAATGCAAGGCCAATATCTCCACACCCCTCCAGAAATCTTATCTATATATGGTGGAAATGAATTTTATAGAATTTTACATTCCAAAGAACTTTCTCTTCAGAAAATTTCGATCTGACCGTTTTCCCAGAATGTATACTTGAAAAATTGCAAATATCGAAACTCTTGTATGACAATCTTATAAATCGGCTGCCCGATTTCACGAATTTAAAGCTATAATTATCAGGAGAATGTCATATAGTAAATTTTAGCCCTCTACCACAACGACCTTTCAAGAAATGTCCAAATAATACAATCAAAATCAAGCGAAGAAGACTCATAACCCAGAGAAAGCTACTGATGTACAAGCAACTAATAAGGCCTGTCATAACTAATTGCTTTCCCATATGGTACACAATTTCATCCACCTATATGGACCGCCTTCGCAAGCTCGAAAGAAACATTCTTAGAGCTTGCATAGAACTCCATAGAAGAGCCAATGGAAAAATACTATCACAACGACGTATTGTACGAGGCAGCCAATATAACTCCTATCCAGGAGTATCTGTTCGGTCAAACCGAAAAGCAAGTCGAGAAAATCCCTATCCATTCAAACTCAAACTTTCCGGATCTTCTTATACTGCCAAATTTCATCCGGATGCTAGAAGCATCTACCTGCACGAAGGTAGAATAAATTTCTGTGATACATTGATACATTGTGAAGACATTGAATCGAACTAAGGACCAAAGATAAGCCCTAACGCCCTAAACAAGATAATCCGAAGGATGTGTAAAATCATCAAAATAAATCCAAAAAGCAAGACAATGAAGCAAAAATCACTTGAATTGACATGATTTTAGGTCAGTTAAAAAAGAATGCAGAAAATTATAAGCTAAATTGTAATAAGCCACTCTGAAATATTTATTAAAATTAAATACTGTCAAACTTTTTCCCAACATTATGTAGGTTGTGAAAACATTTTACAAAGAATTCCAGAATCTTTACATACATATATATATATATATACAAAATTTCCTTTGAATGTGTTATCCGTTCAATCCCTTTACTTAAATTTAATTACATGTCTTCAGGGTATTTAATATGAAAGTTTTCAGTAATTAAGCTACGTGTTGAATTTTAAAAAGACACACATCTGTGTGTCTGCTGAATTCCTGGAAAAAGTTTGTACGTATACTTGTACTACCTCTCCATAGTTTGTTGTATTTCAGTAGAAAGAAAAACAAGGAAAACAAGTAAACAAGAAAACTTTATTTCACATCAAATTTTCTAGTATGTATTTTAAAAGTCAGAAAAAGATAAACAATATCTTCTCTCTTAAAAGGCAATAGAAATTCTTTCGAAGTAACACTTTAAACAAAACACACACACATTAAGAGGGTCAGAATAGCTTTGATTTGTAAAAGATAACAAAAAATACCTCAATCGCTGGTAGAAATTTTAAGTAGGTAGGGTAAGATACCCAGTTCCGAGACCCCGTAAGGAAAGTTTTACCTTTTATTTCTTACTACAAGCTTAAAACTCTCTTAGCTTAAACAGGGTTATGTTTTTAACAAATTTGAATATTAGGTTATTAAAAATAGGCGGAAAAACAATTATTTTTATAGACTATAACTATCAAAACGGTTAAAGTCCCTTTTCCCAGTTCTGACCAGTTATGAGCCATAAGCCATTGCTAGTTCCGAGCCCCCATTTTCAAAACGAATTTATAAGTTCAAACGATCATTTATTGTAACTTAAGTGCTTTCTTCATAACAAAAACTCAAAATTAAAAATATTCATAACAAAATATTTTATATGCATGCTAATATTTTAAGTACATATTTCGCATGTGAAGCATCGCCAGCGAAGCAATAACATGTACTACTTTTTATGAATATATTTAGGAACATTTAGGGCAATTAAATATTTTGAAGCTCGCATAATCTATGCAGCTTTTATGGAAAACTTTCGAACACTGAAAGCATGCCACACCATCGATTTTTACCATTACAAAGTTAGCACAGCTATAGCATAATCCAAATATTATGCTATTTACGTTTTCATTAGTTAATCCATATTCATTATTTTCGGAAAATAAGTCGCGGACATGCATTTGTTTCTTTAAAGAAATTCGTGTAGAAACATCTAAGGTGCCACAATATTTCCTTTTCAAGGGTTTGTTCGTTTTTTTTAGTCCTGGCATTGATTCTTACCGGGTTTTGTTTTCTTTCAATTTTTCTTTTCAATATTTGGGCTGCCTTTTCCTCTCGTTTTTTCCTGTTCTCTTCCCTTTTAGTTTTCCGTTCTTCTTTCAATTTGACTTCTAAAGCTTTTTTTTCATATCTGTTTCTTCTAATTGTCGAAAAGGAGTTGAGGAAACCATAAAACAGGGAGTCGAAATGGGACCACAACCGAAATTATAAATCGGTTAGGGTTAACCGAAACCGAATTGATTTTTTTTAAGAGCAATATTAACAACCTTAACCGTATTGATTTACTTTAATTCGGTTTCGGTTAAAACCGAATCGTAAAATATAAATTTCGGTTTCGGTTAAAACCGAAATGTGAAATATCCCTTTCGGTTGCGGTTAAAAGACCCTATAAATATAAAATGTTCGGTTGCGGTTACAACTGAAACGTTAGGGTTGGGCTAAACAGTTGTGGGATTTCTAACAGGTTTTAGAACTTGATAGAAAAAAATTTAATAAAAGTAAAATATTCTTTACCGAATTTAAATTAAATTTTTCCCATTTCAAATATAGAGTGGTAAGATTGAATAAATAATATGTACATAGAATTTCATTAATTGGTATTTTTTTTAAATTTCTGAACAAAACAATATTTCATATAATATTGGTAATAGGAACAAAAATTTCTTCCATTGACTTAAAATCTTAAAATGTTTCCTTGATGAAAAATATTTCTATTCAGTCTTGAATAGTTATTTTCCTTGCTACCTTGAACCTAGAACACCTCGTCGGTATAAGCTAGGAATATAAATAAACGTAGTAGCGCCAACCACCACAATAATGCATACAAATTCTAAAGAAAAATTTCCTGTAAATTTCTAGGAAAAAATTGAAGCCTCCTTACGTCAGATCGAGACATCGTTGATTTTATATTGGAGCGAAGCATTCCGCATTGTTGTCGGCCTTCAATATGCATACAAATTCTAAAGAACAAATTTCTAGTAAGTTTCTAGGAAAGAATTGACGCCTCCCTACATCAGGTTGAGACATCGTTGATTGGAGCGAGGCTTTCCGCATTGTTGTCAGCATTCAATATGCATACAAATTCAAAAAAAAAAAAATTGCTAGTAATTTGCTTGGAAAAAATTGAAGCCTCCCTACATCAGCAAGTCAAGGCATCGCCTATTATATATTCCAGCGAGGTGTTGCAGATTTTTATTCTACTTGTATGTACTTTGTATCTTATTAGATTGCCTATGCTAGGTATTGCTGTTTTACTGTGAATATGCTATGCAAGGAAACCAGTGAAACGTGGGAAAAATTTAAAAACTTTAAAAACAAAATCTAAGGTGCCACTGTAATTTCATCCGACATCCCGGCAGAAAAATTAGTCGCCTCGTAAGACCACAAATTTCATCACAAGACCGGTCATACAATTTCTTTTGTGGTCGGTACCAATTTAATGGGTTTTTGAATTTTGGTCTGGCGGTCACGGTCACATTTTATTGAGGTCTCGTTATTTCGGTCCCATTTGATTTCGGTCGCTCTATTTCGGTACACTTTTAATTTCGGTTTTAATTTCGGTACCGAAGTCAAGACCGGTTAAAACAACCTAAATATGACAGGTTTCGGTCCCATTTCGACTCCCTGCCATAAAACTTCTTCTTTTCGTTTGTTTTATTCCTTTTCTGACTGGTGTTTCAGATATAAGCAAGAAGTCTGAAATCTCCACATTTGGGTCATCTAGCAAGATTACTGGCATATCATTAATATTAAATTTTTCCAACACCTAAAATAGCATAATTAAATAATTTAGAATAAATTAAATGTTATAAACGAAGTATCTCAATATTAGTAGAAGCATTTCCGAGCTCATCACATTCAAAAACAATTTCATTGCAATCGGTTTCATTATAAGGCTGCAATGAACATAAATTAAAAACGGCCTTAACAGGAACAACAACTATGAATACTGCATGATTTTTCTGTTCCTGATCGTTATTATTTGAAAGTTCCTTATAAATTTCGTAGATATTCAGGAAGTCATCTGAATTTTGAAATTGTCCGATTTTATTTTCCGCTACAACTTCGACAACACGTTTGTAGTTTATAGTCTTTTCTTTCTCTGCTGGCACATTTTCTCTTACGTAATTTCATTTTGCTTTGTCGTTTTATCCAAGCATTTCGAATAATCTAATGTATCTGCGTTAAAAGGGCAAAGGCCACAAGTCCGAAACCCATTAACGATCGCCTCAACTGTGCTACAAGTATATGGGAGCAAAATCTGCTCTTGTCTGCTTGTCTGCTTGTCTGCTTGTTGTCCAAATTATCATGCCTCCACTTGAGAACAGCTTGCCGCCGAGTCGGATTTTTGCCATTTAATACCATCAGGTAAAGAGGATGAGATATCACTTTGCATTCGTTTGTATGGATAAATAATCATGGGTGGGACCACGTATCTACTGGAGGAAAAAGAAAACGTTACAGTCCAAATCTCCTTAGCTTGACCGCGATCGGTTTCGTAGACCTTCCGTGAACCTAAATAAGCAGAACAAATAATTTTAGTGTGATACTGATATATCTATACTAAGCAAATAACCAAAATCTACCTATCGATGACGCGCTCAGGATAATTCAGTATTTCCCGAAAAACTTTCTTACTAACATATTTCTCAATCTGATAGAACCAATGTCGAATGTCGTTTTCAGATACCTTCGAACTGTCATCAGTTATTGGCTCCGGTGTCCTAATGGCAAGAATAGGGTGGCGTTTTAAAAAAGCCTTATACCATTTATCACCGGGCATATTATTTTTGAAAGGGTTCGGCCTTGGTGCGTTGTCCGGGAATTCTTTAACAGATTATTGTACATCTAGTTTTCGTCTGGGAAATCCATTTTCATAGTTTTATAAGAGCCATTGAACAATTAGCTGCTCCTCGTTTAAACTCAGAATAGAAGGGGGACCTGGTATGTTCTTTCTTGTACGATGATGTAATCGATTTTTATATGTTTTGGATGCCTCATGAATGGAAAGTCCATTTCGAATGTGTTCAATTGCAGGTTACCTTCAGAATATGTCTTGCTTTTTGACATTTTTATCGAACCTGTTTAAATACAATGTGCCCAAGTGTTTGATTTATTTTAAAATTAGGTAATAGAACAATTCAATTTTATTTTATTTAAATAAAAGAATTAAGGTATATAGGCCCTGGTCTATGTACCTAGTACAAATATTAGGGGGCTCGAAACTGGACGTCCTAAATTGGTCCAAAAAGCCCTGTTTTGAACCCCTGGCTCACAACTGGAAAATGTAGATAATAGGCTTCCAGTTACTAGCCCCCAGAATAAAAGCAAATTAATAACCTTTATCAAGAAAATTTTATTAAATAAACCTCTTAATCTATGTCTAGATTCATAAAATTATATCAGGCTCTCCCGCTTTTTTTTTTGATTTGGCAAAGAAATATCACTATTAAAAACTCGGTTCTTTAGCAAAAACACTAGCACTACGCACTATTGCATGAACTGTTCACTTTCACTATTAGAAACAAAATGAAACCGATTCTCTATTTACTCCTAAGCGCAAGAAAATGACTAAGCATATGACTGAGTAATTTTACTAAAAATGCACTTTAACCGTTATTTCCACTTCAGGTTTATTAATAAGAAAAAATAAATAAGGGGCTCGAAATTGGCAGGGGGCTCATAACTGGGTGTTTTACCCTACCTCAATTTTTTGTTTGTTTCTTGTATTAATATAGGTAAGTTGACTATAGTCGACACATGGAAATCTGACAATTCAAGGTTACAAAATAACTATTATCTAGTAACTTAGCACTTATTATAAAAAAAAATGATTAATTTCGCCTTGTATGCAGCAATTATTAACTACACCTAAATCCTAAATTACATAAACGTATGAAATTAAAAAAAAACATAAGCGTATCTATCCAACATATTGACAAATTCCCAAGTAATCCCAAAATTTTTTAGAATATTATGTTTTGTTCACCTTTTACCAGTGTGCCTGACCTTTACTTTTTAAGGTCAAGTTATAATGAATATTATTCCTCAGCTACTCTGTTACTTGACATTAAAGAAAAGGGCATGATTCAGGGAAAATATTTGTATATTGTTGCCATGCTAATACCCTTAGGGATGTCGCAAAAAGTAGCCTATTTCATGACCTTTACACAAATACCAAGTTATGTACATTTATGCGTGGTAACCATTATATTTTTATATAAAAAAAAGCTGAAGAAAAATTAAGGCAAAAATTGATTTTCCTACAAAATCATATTTTTATTGTACGTATATAGGAAAAATTCCTCCTTTAAGAATTTTTCGTTGAGTATACGTTGAGTACCGTTTTATATACATTTTAATTGTGGATACTGTAATACACAGAATTCCTGTTGCAGCTATAGTATTTATGAATACCGCAGATGATTTCAATATGTAGCTATATATACTAAGTACAACGAAATGTGAGTAAAAAAAAAATATTAATATTATTTTAAAACTTTCATAGATTATTTATATTATTCAGGTGAATTTAGAAATGTTTACCAGCTCCTAGAGGGTAGTAAAAAAAACTTGAGCATCTGTATTTTTCCTTAACCTTTCTGGCACGATATGTTTAAAACTTCCACCTCCATCGTTAGGGGTACAAAGTGTACCCCATTGTTATTATTATGAATGAACCTATGTATATAAATATATTATTTTACTTTTAACACTTACATATTGCACACTAACACTTTTTTTAAATAATAACACAGTAAAAATTTAAAAACAATTTATTTTTTATATAATTTAGGAAGCACTTAACAACAAAGTCCTACTTATATTTTAACTTAAAGTTATAAAAGTATATAAAAGAGATTTCTTATGCTTCATTCTCACATAAAGTGTAAACTGTTACTTTTTTGTAATGCTGTGATTAAGATAAATTAATTTTAAACAACATTCGCATGTTTTTCGGCATTTTCTGTCCTTCGTTCTGGGGCAAATACATAGTACACCTTCCAAATGGTTTCCGCCGCTCTTCCTGATTTGACGTTTTTCGTTCGACTTGTGGAACTAGTTCGGACATAGCTTCAGAAATACGTTTAGGTAAATTTATCGGTTGATTGTGGAGTCTTTCTACAATAGCTCGTTTTATAAGCTCTTCTCGAGATTCAACAAGAAGTTCCTACGATAACCCCATTTGTTTTTTGCAGTGGATTATTTTTTTTAGTTCATATAAAGAAGCTGTTCAACGATGCAATATTACTGGTCCTTTTTACTGTGTACTCATTGACCATCTTATCCATAGTATCAACAGATCCCTTAGTGTGATTATAATGCGGAATCATGTCGACATTATTATGATGTTCGGTACTTCTTACAACAATCACATGTTTCTTGGCTTTTGGTACATAAGAAACCATCGTTATGTTTTCATGGAATGCAAAAACTGAAGATGCTTGTAGTCGGATATCTTGTTTAATTTATCGAACAGTGCCACTGTGTGTTAGTCGAAAATTATACAGACTTCTCGCCAAAGATATACTTGTAAAAAAGTTGTCCGTTAATATACCGTAACTGCGGCCAAAGCATTTAACTAAATCGTGTACTACGCATGTAGTCTGTTCTTTCTCGGGTCTATATCCCTGATTCTTTGTGTTTGTAGTATCTACCTCCAGAAGCGCCCATGTCGATTATAAGGTGCGACCTAGAGTTATATTTACTAACACAGTTTCCAACAAAAACCTCATATAATTCCCAGATTGGTTTCATTTTGTCAGTATTTCTGCGCTCCACTCTAGTCGTAAGATCATCAAATCTCATAAATGAGAGAAATTTAACAAACCTCTCGCGAGGCATAGTGGCACAAAAATCGATCTAGAGTATAGCATATCTTTACACTATAAAAATTCTACTGGTTGTCGATTTGCCTGTAGAGCACCCATTGTAATTAAAAGCCCAAACACAGCATACATTTCTGTTGTAATCCATGTTTTTTTCTTTACTGGATTGTTTCTGTTGAATTCTTCGTGCCAATTTTGGGCTTTTTGATTGGTAAATTTCACAATAATATCCGCTATTTTACTATCTATAAAGTTTTTAAAACACTCAACAATTTGTGATACACTTGCTGATTCAGAAGTAAGTTCAGGTTTGATAAATATTATATTTGCAGTCTTTCGGCGAGTTATTCGTGTAGGCATTTCTTTCCATATTTTTCCATTCTTTGAAAAAAATAGTGGATCTTCTGATAATTCATCTTCTTCTCCGCTATCGGCTTCATCAGTTGTAGCAAGCTAAGGATATTTTGTCAACTATTATAAAGAAGTAAAATACACATATGAAGGCTTCTCACCTCGTCTTCGCTTTCATCATCATTAGCTATCAAAAAGTCTTCTTCTTCTGAGCTATCAGATAACAATAAGTCTTCAATACTTTCATAATCGCTTTCACCTAGTCACTGGAAGCAATTGCCTCTCTGGGACTCACAAGATAAACTGGGATTTTGCCTTTTCGACATAATAGCACTGAACAAAAACACACTTCACTAACTTGTTCGTCCAAAACTAAGTTTAACTGCTCTCTTTATACTAAAAAAGCAAGCCGAGTTCAGGTCAATATAAGAGCTCAGTAGTAAGAGCAGTCGCCCGGTAACTGGAAGGTACCGGTTTCAAACCCCGGAAGAGGCGATTTTTCTTCTTCTTGTATTTATGATTTAACTTAGAATCGTTAAAAATAAAATTTCTTAAATCTCTTCTATTCTCCATCTTTGACCGATTCTAACAAGTGTGGGTTCGATTACCGTCAGGGAAAAATAGAACAATATAGACTATTTACTCCGGTGTGTTTTTCCTGAGGGCTGAATCATACCATTTCCCTAACTTATATTTTATTACTTTGTTGTTGCGATGTACTTCAGACGCCATTTCTCTGCACTTTTATCGGTAAGATCCATTGATTGCCAGACTGCTGTATTACTAATTGCCTGCCGTGAACCGGTGACCAGCGTTGCCAAACGTCCAGATTTATCTGGATTTTCCAGAGTTTTAGAAACCATTTCAGATTTCCAGACTTTCTAACAAATTATCCAGATTTTCCTTTTTGTCGGAAATGATAAAAAGTACAAAATTTAATACCTAATTTTCGAATAAAATCGAACGCACCCTTACTAAGTTGTTTACAATTAGCCGAGAGCGACGATATAGCCTGATTATCATATTGGCTAATTACTACCGGCGGCTTGTGTTTCCCCTAGCCAAAAGCCAAGTATTTTCTTTGGTGTTGGTCAGCACCGAGCTCTTGTCACCAGAAATTTATAGGAATTTTAAATTGAATGTGCGAATTTTCAATGTGTCATACTATAACGTTGGATTGTTTTGTTGAAATGAAGAAATTTTTAAAAACGAGTGAGTATAAATACTGAATATTGGAGTAAGGATATTAATTAAATTTTAATTTAGCTAAAAATGGATCAAATTCAACTGGAAGTAGTGAATTAAACTCAAGGAATGTTTTAAGTCGAACAAGTTCCAGCAATAATGGCAAAATAGCTGGTGAAAACGAGAAATCTGGTAATACCTTGAAGCGATTAAAAAAGTAGCTTAGTTCTAATTAGTTTTTATGGTTTTGCATTAAGCAGAAATTAAAAAAGTGGAACGTGAACAACAATTTAGTGCTGCTTGGAAAACTGATCCTGAACTACACAATTGGTTAGTTGAAAAACCCAGAGGAATTGCATATTGTAAATATTGTGAGACACAGTTAAAAATTAAAGCCGGTGAAGCAGATCTAATGAAACATAGCAATAGTAATAAACATATAAGTTATGAAAATGCTATTAAACTTCAGCCAAGTGTTTCTTCGAAATTCCAAAAAAATTCGACTGAACATTTACCGCAGCATTTACCGTGGAGCACAATATTGCCTTATCAACAATGGATAGTTTAGTGTCCTTAATTAAAAACAGCTTTCCTGAGTCTGATGCAGCAAAAGACTTAAAATGTAATCGCACGAAGGCAACGGCTGTGGTAAAAAATGTTTTAGGTGCGGAGCAGTTTAGTATGATTTGTGAATTACTACGATGCAGCAAGTTTTCGATTTGCATAGATGAGTCCACCGATAAGAGTACGGAAAAAATTTTGAGTATAATAGCAAGGGTATCAGAAAATTGTAAGGTACATGACTATTTCTTTCACTTAGTTTCGGTTAGTAACACAAATGCCAGCTCTTTATACAATAGCATTGTTGAAATATTTAATTCTAATAATATTGAATATAAAGAAAACTTAATAGGTTTCGCTGCAGCTGATGCCAGTGTTATGACTGGCATTCATCACTCAGTTGCAAAGTTATTAAAAAATGATTGCAAAAACTTATTTATTCTTAAGTGTGTATGCCATTCGTTTAGCTTGTGTGCATCATATGCTTGCACTAAATTGCCAGACAATGTTGAAAATATGGCAAGGGAAATTTATTAATATTTAGCGAACAGTCCAAAAAGAATTGCTCAGTTTAATCAAATTCAATCGCTGCAAACCGGTTAAAATGTTGCATCCTGCACAAACACGGTGACTTTCTTTGGAGGCTGTAGTTGTTCGTTTATTACAAAAATTTGATTGTTTAAAAATATATTTTGCATTAGCTGCTAATGTTGATGAATTGAAAAAAGCGCAATCAATTTTGGAAGATCCGTGCAATAAAATTTATCTTGATTTTTTAAGTTATATCTTACCTGTTATCAATAACCTTAATAGATTGTTCCAAAGTGATATTTAGACTACACTCAGAAATAAAAAAGTTCACGAAGACAATCTTAGATAATTATATGGAACGAGGTTATTTACAAAACACTCCCATTGAGAACATAGATTTCAAAAATGAAGCATACTTTTTACAGACAAATGATATATATTTAGGAGTTAAAGCTGATACAAGTCTAAGAAATACCAATAATTTATTTGCACTAGAAGTTCGAACTAATTGTCTTAGCTTTTATATAGAGCTTGTTAGTCAAATTTATAAACGATTTGATTTTACAAATGAAATATTAAGTAAGTGTGGGTGGCTTAATCCAGCTGTTGTTATTTCTGGAGCGCAATCTTCTATTTCAGAATTTTGCGTCCTTTTTCCTAATTTAATTAAACATGATTGTTTGCAAAACATTGACTTTGGAATGGCGAGAGTTAAGAAATCTTGACTTTGAGACTTTAAGTTTAGATACATATGTTAACGTTGAATTGTTTTGGGAAACTGTACTTCAGTTAGAAAGATCAAATGGTGAACCTATTTTTCCTATACTAAAAGGTTTTGTTTTTGGAATTTTAAGTTTACCAAACTCTTCAGCTTCAGTTGAAAGAACTTTCTCCCAAGTAAATCTAAATAAAACAAAAATTAGAAACCGTTTAAAAATAGAGACTTTGAATGGATTACTATTAACAAAAGATTATTTAAAATACAAAAAAATTGACTCTGCCAATTTAAAATTAGAAAAGCCGTTATTGGATAGATTTAATAAAAATATGTATTAATATCCATTCAGGATATAAAAAATTATGCATTGAACTTCAAGATTCCTTTATTATACAATTACAGAATTTTTTTTTGTTATGTTTTTGATATTTTATATATGTATAATAATATATGTGAATAAAATTGCTTTGTTTTTATAGCCTATGTCTTTATCCAGATTATTTATAAATGTTCCAGATTTTTAAACAAAAGCTCCCAGACTTTTAAAGAATTTCTCTGGCAACGCTGCCGGTGACACCGATTTAAGACATTGTTATTCATGTTGTAGACGAATACCTTAGTTTGTATCTTTACCTGCTTGTCCTTGCTTGCTACCATGTCTTCTGACACGTCCAGCTAAGAAATGATAAACGATTATGAAGCCTACACTATAGTGATTAACTAACAAAAAATTGCAGGTAAGTTTGAAAGTGATTTCAGGTATTAGATTCGTCCTACGTTTTATTCGCATGTGCATGCAGATAGTTACGCTAATTACGATATGGGGTACAAAGTGTACGCCAGCTTCTTTCTGTGTAAATAAAATCAAATTTTTACATAAAAATAAGTAGATGAATTGCTTAAAATATTTGAAGTTTTCCAAGAAAGGCTTTCCGTAACTTTTGTTTCATAATTATGAATATCACGAAAATTGTGTTTTTGGGGTACAAAGTGTACCCCATTACGCGCCAGAAATGTTAAGAGAATTTTTAATAAATCTATAATTGGCTCCGGTTAATACCAATTTATATATCGAATTCCTTCTGAAGATGTTGGCGAGAATAATACAAAAACGCCTAATTGAATTTGAAAATATGCTTGCTACGGTGGCAAATATTTACAATTTTTATGGGGTGAATTCAATGCTAATATCTTATTTCAGACGTACTTGCGCATGATTTTTAGATAATTCACTCACACATATTAAATAGTCTCCCGACCACTTACAATAGAGCAAATCCTATGCTTTCGGATTTGTTCATGACCAGTGAAAAAAATCGCATACTCTTTCTTAATGAGCTCAGCGCTCCAAGTTTGCTCGACCATAATCGAAAACTGGTCCCAGCCAAATATCAAACTATTTTCCTTATCGGGATTTTATCAACATTAATTTGTCTGAGCTGTCCAAGGAATGTAATAGGCTGCCTTGGGATAGCACATTTTTTGTAGTGTAATAGTTGATCAAGTCGAAATTGTTATTCCATGAAAGATATCTACCTATTCGATATATGTAGAAGAGTTAGGCTAAATGTTGGCAGCGATATTGTTCCTATTATACATAAATAATATTTCTTTTGTGTTGAAATATTTAAAAAAATGTGCAAATAGGAGATGACACTTAAATATACATATAACCGGTGAGAATGAGTTAATTTGTTTTAATGAACTCTATGAAAATTTACATCGATTGAATGAATGGTTGAGCATGAACAGACTGAAATTAAATGTGTTAAGAGGAGTCAGTACCAATATTTGCAAGTTTCATACATTTTTCAATGCAAATTTCTGGCTAACTATTTGTAGCAGAATAATGATTTATCTCTTAAATTAAACGTTATGATGATAAACGTTATGATGAAGTCTAGTAAATAACGTCGGCAAAAATTAAAAAAAAGTGTATTAGAATGGAGATATTAGCTTCGGATACTTGTAAAAAATGGTAAAAATTGAAGTCTTTTAAATCAAATTCCTGTGGGTAGGTGCTCTCATTTGTTAAATTGTGACTATTTTAGAAAGACAAAGCCTAGATCTAGCAAATAATGTCGAGTTTTTTCATTTTTAATGGCTTTTTATAATTATTTGACTCTAATAATACTTGCTTTTTCTCACGACATTTTACCGACTAGAAATTGCAATATTTATTTCAAGGCTGTTTAAATTCAAAGCAAAATAGCATATTTAACAATTAAGGGCAAAATAAATATAGAAAAGTTAATTATCGTTAAAAATTTTTCATTTAGTGTGAACTGCAAATTTTTCATTTTTCGTCTTAAATTGTATGGTTTTGTCGGATGTTGGGTTTTCTGTCTTGTTGCGGTAGATGTCTCTAATGTGCTCTGTGGTCTAGGTCTAGGCTAATTTTATATGAATTTTCTCACTTTCAAGACACAAACCTACGCATAGTTAATTTTATTACCTACAGTTCGCTGATATCTAAATTGAAACTTTTGCTGAGTACTGACTCTTCTTAAAAACGAAAGGTATATGATAGTAAATGATCAAATTGAGTTTATAAATGAAATGAAATATCTCGGTGTTGTAATAGACAATAATTTCAACTTTGAGTGTTATATAGACCAGTGCTTCTCAAAACTTTTTTTAATATGGCGGCTCCCTAAATCTGAAGAAAAAATTCAGTCTTCTTCAAAAAAATGATACTAAGTAAAATAATCATTAATTTTTTTAAGCAATATTTTTATTACAAGAAATGCTTTTAAATCAAGTTTTCGAAACAAAATAAACTTCAAACTATTTCAACAATAATATTATATAAATCTAAATTAAAACAAAATAATCTCATATTTGTTACCAGAATAAGAATGAAATGGGAGCGATGTGATTGCATATTTTTATATAAAATAATCAATATCCCGGTAAAGTTTCAGGACTACTGATTCGAAGGTTTTGCGATAAGTTGTTGCAAAAGGCATTAAATTAACAATGCTTCTTTACGGAAAACGAATATTCTTGCTGTTGCCTTATGCAAAATTTTGTTAGACTTTTCCATTAAAATTCTAATTGCATAGAATTATCGGAGCTAATATCAATCAATTCTTCTTGGGCCACCCAAATATCATATGATCATATTTCAATGTTTTTAGCAAATGGCATTCTTACCCAGTTCGTACTTTCGATTCTCGTTTATGTTTGGGAAATATTTAGCAAGAAATCGTTTAGATTCGTCAATATGATTTAGTAGGTACTATTTTTTTAATTGTATTGGTGCTAAGAAAACTCATTTAGGCAAGAGAACATTTCCATATTTCCTTCGTTAATAGAGTGTGACCATGAGCAAAGCTTTTGTTGGAAGCAATAAGTTTTGTATTCAAAACTAAAAAATGTTGGTATTTTTTAGCCTGCAAAGAAAGATTTATTTCATTTATGTACTTTATCAAAAAATCTGCTAAATATGATGTAAAACACATCCACTTTTCATCACTAAAGTGCGAAGCAACATCTGATTTTGTGCTTAAAGAAAGAGTCGAAGCTCATCTTTAAGTTCTACAAATGCCTTCTATTTGTGTTTGTTTTATTCCGCCATTCTTGGTCTTCGGCTGTAAAATTCATATTTACTTCGTTGCTTATGTCGTTGGTTGAAACAAATAATTATTTCCTAAAAATCTCTTAAAATTTAAAAATTAACTTCTGTCTTACTAAGTAACTAAGCATACTGCGAAATCATATTTAAAAATAATAGCGGGTTTGAAAATGAATATATATTTAGAAATACATACTTTTTCATAGAAATTTTTTTTTATTTCCTTAAAAAGAATTTAAAATTGTAAATAAATGTAGAAATAGAATTACTTAAATATTTCGCGCTCCTTGTAAGAGCTTCAGGGCCCCTTAGAGGGCCGCGGCTCCCAGTTTGAGAAATACTGATATAGACTATGTGTGTAAAAAAAATTCGTCTTTTGAACGCATTAGAAACAAACTATCTTTATTAACGTCTATAAGTGTTTTATAGTACATTGATTAAGCCTCATTTTGAATATTGCACTACTGTGTTATTCATGTGTAAGTAATGAAATGATGAATCGGTTACAAAAACTCCAAAACAAGGCAATGAGATGGATAATAAGGTGCAATTGATTACACTCCTGTTAAACATATGTTAGACACTATATTCCTGGTTGAGTGTGAAAAGAAGGAAGTTTTTTAATGCATTATTCTTCGTATATTAAATTAATAACCGGCCAAGTGCGAGTAGGACTCGTGGACGAAGTTTTCCATACCATCGTACAAAATTGAATACTATGTACTCAGTGATGAGACTTTGCTACTATAGTAGCAAAATTGCTACCTTTTAAGCATGTTTGCTACCTTGTTACTTTTAAATCAAATTCGCTACTTTTCCCATTAATCGTAGCAAAAAATAAAAATATTTTTTTCAAAAAATCTACTAATACCTACGAGGAAAGGAAAGGAATTGTGGAAAAAGAATGCACGGATTCTAATTAGGTACGTTACGTACGTTGCATGCGTTTGCATCTTGTTTGCGTGTACCGGCCGTAGCTGATGCTTTTGCCTTGATGTTGCTGTGCTGGACAAGACTAAAGTGTCATTCAGTAACGTTGAAATCCTTTTTCAAACTCAGTAGGGTTTTGGTTAAATTAATTCCAATTACTTGACGTGAAATTTACTTGAAGTGACATTTTTTTACCTTTGACAACTCTGCATTAAGTTCAATACAGAATTTTGGATTTTTAGATAAATATCTTGAGAAAAGTGCTAAATATCACAACCTGAATTATCAACAATAATCTTCTTCTTGTTCCTCTTTGCCGTTTTCAAAATTCGCAAAAATAAAAAAAGGTTCAAGTACTGAAGTTACGCGTATATAAATTTTTTCAAGTAAATCGAACAAAATTTTGTGATTTACTTGACACAAGTGTATAATTGAAGTCAATGCGCGTTTACATGATATTTTGATTACTTGATCTCTACTTGAAGTATACTTCAAGTATTCATGTAAAAGTACTGAGTGATAGTAAGTTGGTCTGGCGCTGGCATGTTTCTTTCACCCATTAAGGAATTTTATTTTGTGTTGTGGTGATTATATGAATATTTTTACTTCAAATGCATTTACACTTTGCAGCACGTTTTGCTTTGTTTGATCATTGTAATTGTCAATGTCATTGCTTGCTGATCTGATGCTGATTGCTGTGTTTGATAATTGCTATATAAATTAATTACGCATTTATATTGTGAATTTGTGATTATTTTTGATTTCTGGTGATTAATGCAGTTTGTTGTTGTTGTTGTTATACCTACAACAAAAAAAAAGGATAAGCACGCAAGAAATCCTGCGTAAGATTTTATTGGCCTTGGTATTGACAACACATCAGTAATGAGAAGTGAAGCTACGGAGTTAGAGCACGATTAGGGAAACATTTATTTTATCTTGAATGCACTTGCCACTCCCCTCCACTTGTGTCCTTGCGGATGCTATGAAAAAAATTCCTCGGAAAATTGAAAATTTCCTTTCTTGCGTATAACTATAATCATTTTGCCCACATTGTTAAGACGCAAAGTAAGTTTGCAGAATTTCAAGATAATTTTGATTTAAATTTAAATAAAATTCTAAAATCAAGCGGTACACGCTGGTTGGAGGTAGAGCAAGTCATTATAAGAATCTTGTCGCAGTGGTCAGGTTACTCCATTACTTCACTCTCTTTACTTTTGATAGTCCTCTTAATTTTGATGCAAATTCAATTCTTGATTATCTGAATAGTTCGGAGATAAAATTGTACTTATTATTTTTGTGCTGTATTTTAGGTGAGATTAATAACCTCGATAAAACCATCCAGCCTGAAAAAATTTTAATATACAACCTAAGATGTTTAATTGAAAATAACTTCAAAAAGATTTTAACAAATTTTATAAAGCTAGAACACATTTCAGTTGATTGCAAATTTAATGACGGTTCATTTCATTTTGAAAAATCAAGAATTTTTTTTGGAATTAAATTTGCACAGTCTTCAAATTCTTGTGAAAATATTGGTAATATTCAAGATAATCTTTTTTTTTTTTATTATTAAGCCAAGCTCAGGGGATACCCTATGATGCAAAGCACAGCGTGGCAGGAAGGAGAAAGGGAAAGGATTAAGAAATATGAGGAGAGCGGCGGAGGTGCCGATGTATGTCGCCCTTAAACTTTCGCAGGTTGTATGCCGGAGGAAAGACAGAAGATGGTAGACTGTTCCACATTCGCACAGTTCGGGATAAGAAAGCATCACGGAATTTTAATGTACGGCCGAAGGTAATTTGAAGGGTAAAAGGATGAGCGCTGGGATGCAGCGCGAGTATTGCGTGCAGGAACTATTCTACAAGTGGATCAGACTAGATATTTCATCAGAACATTGACCATGCATATAGCGATAAAGGAGCGAAAGGCATCCAACATTGCGACGGTGCTCGAGCGAGTCGATATGACGAGTAATTGCCACATCGCCAATGAGCTTGCAGGCTCTCTTTTGCACAATATCCAATAAAGCTAAGGCTGTGCGACCAGCCCCGGCCAGATATGGGGAATTGTATTCCATTCTAGGTCTGATGTAGGACTTGTAGAGGAGCGCTATATTTGATTGGCTGAAATATTTCTTACACCTTTTCAAAAAACCAAGACATTTTGATGCTTCTTTGGCAACCCGAGAAGATGTGATCTGTCCAGCTTAACTTACTGGAAATATTAATGCCAAGAATTCTTAGTGATGGTGAATCAGAAATTAGTGCTCCATGAAACGAAACGGGAGTGGTTAATTGTCTATTGTCATTTTTTCATAGAATTGTACCAACAAATTAAAGAATATTTCGATCTTAATGATCACAAATTGAGGACTATTTGAATATTTGGATCCAAGCAAGATTAGAACAGGCGAAATGACTTCAATAATTCCCTTTCGAAACCTTTCCTTTTCAACAATGAAAATAGATATTGAAAAACTTAATTCAGAGTGGAGGGCTCCTCATAATCTTTGAAAAGTTAGACCAGCTTGTTGATTGTAACGATATTGCTAAAGCTTGGCTAAATTTATGAAAATAGAAAAATCTTTTTGAACAACCAATTTTCGAGAATCTTTACAACTACATAATTAATTTATTTGTCCCTCCCCACAGTACGGCTGCTTCTGACCGAGCATTTTCAGATTTTAATAACTTAAAAAATAAAAAACGTAAAAAATTTAATATTGAAACAGTTTCGGCTGTAAGTACTGCAAGTCTGTATAAATTTGTCAATGGAGTTCTTATAAAGAAATTAGATAAAGTTCTCACAATTAATTGTATATAAACAGAATTGTAATAAAAATAAAACATAACATTTTGTTTTATCCCGACTCTGTAGTGTGTTTGGTACTTTTTTGGCGACTTTGCTACCCTTATTTTCAAATTTGCTAGCATAATTTGGCAGGGAAGTCCTTTCACTGTAATGTACTTACTGTGAGGGTAGGCGCGATGTGAAAAAATAATGCTGTCATTTGAAAAAAAACGCCTACTTATGATAATAATAATGAATGAGAATAAGACGAGAAAAAAACCGCTGAAAAAATCACGTTTCTTGTATGGGGGCCCCTTTAATTTTATTTTTATTTTTTTTTATTTTATTTTTATTCTTTGTTGTTACATCGCCACAGTCTATGAAAATTTCAACAGTCTACCTATTACGGTTCATGAGATACAACCTGGTGACGGGCGGACAGCGCAGTCTTAGTAATAGGGTTCCCGTTGTTACCCTTTGGGTACGGAATCCTAAAAAGGAAAATGCATCCTAAATCTAATTATTTATGTCTAATGGCAATATATTTTAATGATGTGCAACCCTACCAATTGAGACACGATGGAGACTTCAGGCTGAATATGTATAAGACAAAAAGGCCGCAGAACATGGTGACATACCGAGGTTCACAGATGTACAATAACCTACCAATGAATATTAAATATGAATTGAATATAAAAACATTGAAGAAAAAATAATTTTTAACATGTGTATAATCAAAATTTTGCTAAAGATATTTGAATTATTTTAAATTAGTTACATTTTATAAATAGTATTAATCAGTAACGCACCCAGCACCCAAGGCGGGGGGGGGGGGGGTTAAAAGGTTTTATTTTATTTTATCGGATATATAGACCACATTTTATACATAATTTGTAAATTAAGTTCAGAAAACTGACATTCAGGAGGGGGACCGGTCCCGTTCTCGGTGCTCCCCTGGTATTAATGAAAGTACTAATCCATATATACATACATACATACGTATGCACTATATAAGATAACTTGTGCAGGATTCTATAGATTTTCAATTTGGGACAATCCCTAAGAATATCCTTATAAAAGTGTCGGTCCATGCGTTTGTTTTTTACTCAATCATGCAAACACCTTAGATGACGTGTCGATTCGAAATTTTTCATGTAAATAGGTATAGTATGCCATCAATCATTTTAAATTTCAGCAAAATTCCCTAGAGAGACCCGAAAAAAACCGTACCGATAAAAGTATCTACTAAAAATTACATAACGTAATGGAAAAATGTTTATAATGAAGAAAACACATTTTACATGAGGTTTGAGAATATTCCTTATTCTTGTAAGAAACTCATATTTTTTTATCTCCATATGTTAAGTCAGGTTAGAGAAACATTATAAGCAAGACAAATTTTGCTAGAAAACCCCCCAGTTTTATGAAATATTAAGTCTTTTTTTGTCTGCATTTTTTTTTGTATCGCTTAATAGCCTACAACCAATGTGGACTTTTTCATAAGGTATAAGAGCAACTCATTATAATGCAATAACTGCTTTTGGGGTACTGCGATAAATATGTTCTTTAAAGCCTTAAAAATTTATCAAATTCAAATGGACAAGTATACCACCTACTCTAAAATAAAATTTCGTGTTGCACATATATTTTACTATACAATTGCTTGTGTTAAAGAAAACCAAAGTTTGTAAAACTCATATGAAACATAACAAAATTATAAGTGTTCTATGCTTTACAACTGCAGCAATTGATTTTCATACATATATATTTGTAAATTACAATTATGAGATGTAAAATATTACAACTTCAATTAAACCTGGAAAATTTAAAGAATATCTGTGCAGTTTAATATATATTCATTTTTATTAGCAATGCAGTTATGGTCTTAGATTATATAGCAAATTCGTGTATTAAGTGTGATAAACATTTACACTTATTAACACGGGTAGAAAATAAAAGAGGGCTTTACCATAGTTTGTGTCAGTTCGACATTTCTGCTTCATTACAGATTTAATGAAACAAAATCCATTGCTCTTTTAGTGATTTTGTGAACAAAGAAGTGATTAAAAGTTATTTATACTCTGTAATAGCACAAATAAGTAAATATACTAGAGATGGGTAACTCAGATCTGAGCTGACTTAAAGATCCGGATCTCTAAAGTGTGTCAAATGGTCCGGTTCCTACTTTTGCCACCGGACGGTTCTAAAAGATCATGTGATGCTGTATGTTCATTTAGGAATCGGAATGAATTTGACAATATGTCTTGACATAGTGGACAATGGTATTATTAGAGTGAGTGAGCAAATAAATTCATTCACAACATATGAGGAGTAGAAACCTGGGTCTTATGCGTCCATCATGTATACGAGACAGTATACGTATAATTTGACTCTGCAACAGGGTGACTATTTGGAAATTTCTTAGGGTAGCAAATTGGCGTAGCATTAACTTATAGATGCATCGCACTGAGTAGCAAAACATTCTGAAAGTAGCATTATTATGGTTTTAGTAGATGAAATTGTATCGGTTACATTTACATTGATATAGGTAAAAGGAAGGAGTATCAAAAGAAAAGCTTCAATATATGTAAATACGTAGCAAAAGTCAAGAAAAGAACAATAAATATATTAAAGCTTCAATATAAATATGTAGGCCAATTTTAGTGTGGAAGACAGATATGTTACATGTATGTAGCCTACTACGTGTTTATTTACAGTCTTTCAGAAATACTGTAAGCTCTACATTTAAAATGGCGAAATTCCATTTTCCAATTTTTATTAAAAGTTGAAGAAAAAAATTAGGCAACAAAAAAGAAATCGCATAAAAAAATTATTTATTTCAAAACACATAACGCAAAATAATATTGTTCAGGATGGATTCATAAGAATCCTGAATATTAGCGAAATTCCATGTAGACACATGTATATACCGACCTAAAGAAACAAATATTTTAGGTCTAAATTGTAACAATTTCGCAGAGACATGAGCCAGATAACTGTCCACGGGCAGTACATTGCGTTCACGCATGGTAATTTTTTTTGTCGACCTAAAGCAAAATTGCATCAGAAGTTTAAATCAACAACGCTGCAGTGAAGTGAGGTAGCCAGAAACAACTGTACATGGGTAGCACACTGCATTTGGCATGGTAAGTTGAAAACGAATATCAGTACAAAAAAAATTGAGTACCTACCTAGTTACCTAACGAATATTTTTTTTGTTGCATATAAACAATAGAAAACCAAGTGCAGCTGCTATGCCAATTTGCCAGGCGCCTTTGAATGCCGTTCTTTGGTGTCATGAGCTACCCATGGCTAAATAAATCAGAATCTAACTTGATTCGTTCTATTTTTCAGTTTGGCAGTGCAGCGATCAAGTTGGTATTCTAATTCCTAGTGTTATTTCCAAGTGCTCTAAATTTTATTAACAGCTTAAATACTTTATTTAATTGACAGTTCAAATATTTATTTTTATTCTGGGTATCCACTAGATCAAAGATTTTATTTTGAATAGCGATTAAACTAAAGATTCTTATTGCGGTTATCGACCGAATAAGAAATTTACTAATACATATAAACCACTTTATTATGGGTCTCAACCGAATAAAGATTATTTCTGTGGGTATCGACTGCAGTGTCAGAATTAGTAACCTGGAATAAAGAATAGTCCAATTCCAAACCTCAATAAATTAGAAAACCAATTTGATCTAGTGCCTAATACTGAGCTGGTGAGTACATTGTCAGATACAATAAAACTTTCTAAACATAAATTTAATTTAATCTTAATTATTCTTTCACATTTATTCAATATTAAATTTAGCTTTACAGATAAATTTAAATTATCATTGGGGTTTTGAAATAATATTATCAGGCATATATAAATCATATATTAGTTACAGTGTAGTGAACTTGGTTATCTAAAGAATTAAGCTACGAAATTGTTGACTTTGAACCAGGGTTATAACTGCCATCACATTTCTTCATTATTTGCGTGTTCGCTCTAACTACGGGCAGAACAAACATATTGATTCAAAAAAAATAAAAAATCAATTATTTCAATCATTAACTACACAGAATAAAATAATTCCCTAAAGTAAGTGGCAACAATTTGAACCACAAAGCACACAGTTGCACCGTTTCGATCCAATACATTCAAATGTCAAATTTGCTTATATGAGACATCGTGCAATTGGACACATTACAAAGAAATGGATAGAATCGCAACAGAGAAGTTGAGCAAATTTCAACTTTTACGGATGACATAACCTAGAAAAATCATCTGTAAAGATTTGTTCATAATCAAAGATGGATGAGAAGGCTTTTGTTGAGAAGATAACAATTACGTGAATTATACAAAAAAAAATGTTTTCATAGATACATGTAAAGTGAAATGCAAAACCTGGCAAATTTTCAAAGTCAAGTCATCGAAACCAAACGGAACAGTTATGCTTATACATTCGCTGGATCGAAATGAGTTGGATCGAAACGTCGGAATTGGGTTTGGCATTTTAGGTATTTGTCAATATAGGGAAAGCTCCACCTTAGAAAACGTAGATTAGGTTTTATCCCTAAAATGTAAGTAATTTAAAAAAATTTTTACTTTTTTCCCTAAAATGTAGGGAACACTCCAAAATGTAAGGCATTTTCATTTTTTTTTTTTGTTTCTATTCTTCCCTAAAATGTAGGGAATATTCCCTAGAACGTAGGGAATAGGTGATAGCATCTCACTCCACCATAGGGTGATAGAGCACCATCTCATTTAAAAAACATAAAAATGAGCTAAATATCTCATTTCTTATGGGCCATACTCCTAAGTTGTATGGAACTTATGTTGGTGTGTTGGACACGCTCAAACAAAATAATGAAAAACAATATATGACTTGTTTTCAAAAACAATCTGTGAATTATATAACGAAAAATATATTTCCATACAAAATGTAGAAGAGCATCTAATTTATTTATATTTATATATATATTTTTATATATTTATATATATTTAATATTTTGGAAATTTTACGTAATTTATAGGTTTTCTGGTACCAAATATCTAAATTCATTGAATTTTCCATTAATTTTTGGGAATTAAACTGATTTTTCTTGTGAATTATGTTTCAGTTAGAGAAACTCATTCTAACAAAATTTCATTTCAGAGAATATTGTCTCAATACTGTTATTCGAAGCTTTTTAACCTGATCACATAGGAGGGCTAGATCTGTCGTTATTTCAGAGAAAGTGTTAGCTTTTAAATATTCCGGATCAACAAGTTTCAATGCATTCAATAAAGGATAATAAAAATTTATCCGATTCCGAATTTGTACTGCAAATTCCATGTGAAAAATTTCCTCATCTGGTAATTTCTGAAATAAAGCTAGATCGTCAGTTAGTTTCGGTTCTTTGAATGATTTTTATCTCTTGGATTAATCAAGTATAATCCAGAATTGTTACCATAACTATCGTTTAAGATTCCTTTTTTAATAATACGAAAATCACTTGCTACATCTGGTAACAGTTTTGACAAGAAAGTCTAGAATGTCTTGATCTTCAAATAAACAAGTTGTAAAATAAAGCTTCAAAATGTCCCAATTTCGAAGAATGCACACAAAGACTTCGATTAAGGAGAGCCATCTAGTACCACAAACACGAAGTATCTTATGCGGCTTAATGTTAAGATATTCTTGAAGCTCTCTTACCTCTGCCTGACGATTAGTATTATGTTTAAAAAACCAAAATATATTTTTAGCCAATTGTTCATTATCGTCTAGTAATTCTTTACAGATGTACGAAAGATGTGTATGCAGCGAGTGGCATGTACAACCGGTAACAAATGGGTCTGGAATAACCTTACATAATTTAGATTTTACCATAGATGGCACAAGAACTAGATGTCGTCGAATGCAGTACCAAAAAAGTATACACAATTTATATGGTTGAGTGGTCCATTCCGGAATGGACCACAATATTTGAAATGATGTATAAATCGAGTGATTTATATTTTTTTGAATCTGAAATGTTGAGGAAATCGATCAAATGGATACAAAAATGCTATTATAAAAAGGTTTGTTTGCGGCATGCTCTAAAACATGTTATGGTCCATTCCATAATACATTTTACAATCTTTATACTCTGCTCTAGTATGCCATGAGACATCTAGCTCTTGTGCTCTCTTTGCGTACGATTGACGTGGTCAGATGCAATTCCAGAGATATTATTTAGTGAAACATTTCTAAAATTAAAGAAATTTTATCAGCTAAAGAATTTTCCAATTCAATAAATGCAAGAAATCTGTCTACAACCAAAAATTGTTGCTTGTCAAAAAAATCTTGCAAGTAATTCAAAAGATTTTTTTGTTGATACATCTAAGCAAGAAAAGGAAATTGCTCCAAACCTTGATTTGCAAATTCGATTGAATTTCCTCCGACAGTTTTGTTTGAACAAAAACCACTCTATTTTATTTATGGTAAAACAAAGACTAAAATAAGCCTTAGAAATTAAATTGTTCAGTGCTTGTACCTTATACAATACAATCAACTTAAAGTACTTCCTTCCTGTAGTCATTTGTCAAAACTTATATGAATTTGTGTAATATGGCTTTATTGTTGTCTTATTCTTTCTTTATGAAAAATGTATTATTAACTTACTTCAAAAATGTGTGAGCAGGAAAAATAATTTATGAATTCAGATTTTGTCATCCAAAATAATTTTGTTTCCAATAATGTTTGCGTAATGCTTAAGCACTAATTTTCGATTAATATTTGAATAAAATTTCATGAAACTTTAATTTTATTGTCAAAGTTATACTTCTAGCTCGAAAAAATTGAACGGGCCTAATAAATTGTAAAAATAAAAAAACTTTAATAATTTTTTTTGTTTAAATACATTTTTAATCTTAAAAGTTCCAAATCGTTTAAAAAAATTAAAAATTAAGACGGAAATCATCAATTTTTTTTTTGTTTTATCCGCAAAAAAGATTTCCGTGTCAATAAACGAAAAAGTTAAATGTTAAAATGTTGTTCACTGCAATACATTCACACGTTTTTTTTCTATAATAAAATGTCCGAATGTTGTCACCTCACTTTACAACTCTTATAAAACATTTTCGATTCGTGTGCAATTTTTAGGATAGGAAATGTCAAAGTTCACTCCATAGAATACTTAGTTTTACACAACTTAATTGGTATTTGTGAAGCATAGTTACCAATGGAAGTAGCTTTCATTTTTTATAAAGTTGGCATAAAATCTAAAATACAGCGCTTTCGAGTTTTATAAAGGGGAAATCCCTTGCTCAATTCAACTCGCACCCAAATGATTTTAGAAGTGTCGTAGTTTATTTTTTAATATTTTTACAAAACTTTTCAACAACCATTGGCGTAACTAGGTATATGCCAGGGTGGGACCGGCCCTCCCCTGAATACGGACTGCCCCCCCACCCCACCCCTTCCAGGAAATTATGAAAATTACCAAAAAAACATTCGTTAATTCGTACAATCTTAGGCCTAATTAAATTGAATCCATTCAGATCAGAATCGCAAAAGCTGTAACGAGTTCTTTTCTTCAAGAAAACCTATTAAAATCTTTTTAACATTTTTAAAAACCTATTCTGAGATTGCTCTGATTCGACTGAATTTTTACAAAGGCGTGATCCGTGGAAGTATTTTGACAGTTTGTGCGGAAATTTTAATTAACAACCTTTGATATCAATGAAATTTTGAAAACTTCGAAAAACTTTGTGTAATTTTTGGGAAAGAACGCTTTTTTAAGTTTTTCGATTATAATCCCAAAAGATTCAGTAATAAGTTCGATTATTTTTATATGGAAGAAATATTTACTGCGTATAATTAAAAACTTCAATAATGTTGTTATTACGTTACACTATGGAATAAAACTACATATATTAGCACTCTAGACAATACATATATACTTCGGGAAACCGTGAAATATACAGAAAATCATTAAATTTGTCCACAGCCAGCTCGAAAAGAGAAGGCAACCGGAGAGAGCAAAAGACTTTCTGATAAAGTCCACTCAAGTTAAAAGTAATTTAGTAGACTATCCATCAGATACAAGGTCAAGGACACCCGAATATTGGAAAAAACTTATTTAAAACCAAGTGATGGACAACATTATCACTAACTTCAAAAATAGGTTTGAAAATCGACCTTTGGCACAGTCACTTGACTCATTTATAAAGATGTACCTGAAACATGGAGAGGCATTTGTACAAAATTATAAAAATGTTTTCAATATAGACAGTTCTACCTTACAGGATGAAGCAAAAATAATTAATAAGATGTTCCAAAACAATAGCATTGTAGTTAATTTGGAAAGACTGAAAACAGAAATTAGTAAAGAATTCTACCCCATAGGTAGGTGAAAATATCGGTCACGTACGGGATACTTTACAAAAAGATTCAAGAAAGGTACTACTACATTAAATATTCCAAATACCCGTGAATCCTGAAAAGTAATTGGTCAAAATTTCATTGAAAAATATAATGTAAATACTGCTACTATTACATGTGATCCATGACAGTTCAACATTTACTTCGAACTAAATTATAAGAGTAAAATCGAATTTATATGTAGTATCAACAAGTTGCGAAACCACATTCTGATACAGCAGGCGAAACTATGGAAACGTAGAAACCAAATTCTCCAGGATATTTAATTTAATGTTTTGGCAACATTCATAGGTCTGTTCGATCATCAGATTTAGCTGCTGTAGACTATCTTTTTTGGGTTATTTAAATGGGAAACTATCAAAAGTTTAATTAAAATAAACTATAATGGAAACCGGAAGCACTGACACCACAAATATTGACATAAGTGATCAAAGATGTAGGAATTAACGTAAAATGCCCACATTTTGTTCCTAACTTCTGCACATTTTATTAGGTCGTTGCACATGAAATGTCGGATATTTTATACGAAATTTAAAAGACTGTTGTTCGTTTTGTACATGGATTTTTTAATCAAAATAGGCTCCAATGCACTTCGGCTAACATGATACAAGCGCGTATTTGCCAGTTTTCTAGAAATCCGAATTTCTGGACTGAAGGAATTCCTCGAAGGCGATTTTGATGGGTTCTTCATTATTGAATTGTTTCCCCACCAAAAAGTGATCTAAATGTTTGAAGAGGTGGTAGTCGGTTGGCGACAAGTCCGGTGAGTACGGTGAATGTGAAAGAATTTCATACTGCAATGCGTGTAATTTTTGGAACATAGCTCTTGACACATGCATTATCGTGAAACAGTATGATTCCAATCTATGTTGACCAATCTAGGCTGCTTAAGGCTTAGTTTTGTGCAATTTTTCTCAGCATTGCAAAATCTAATAATAGATCTTATGCCTGAAAATACTACTACTACTAATACATATGTGGTAAATGTCCATAAATTCTCACACGTTCAAAAATCTGGATGAAATGTTTTAACGTAAAAAATAAGATAATTTTTTATAGAGATAATGGGCCGTACTCTGTCGGTAAAATTTTATCATTTTGTGTTATGTTATGCCTTAAAATAAAATAATTCCCTAAAATTCTATTCTGTATCAGAAATCTTATTTTATTTTATGCATCGTAACATAAAATATTTCCTGTTATGGAGCATAACATAAAAGAACCTAAGTAGCACATTTTAAAGGTATTTTGACACATTTTATGAAAATGTCATATGTCAATTAACATTTGTTGTGCGAAAGTAGTTTAATTAAAACCTAAAATGTGCACCGCCATACATAAAAATTAAAATTTTGTCAGAAATTGTAGAATTTTGCGCTTGGTATGGTATGGTAAAATATAAAAAATTGATTATATTTGTCTAGGTTTTAATTTTATGCAGAAGCGATCATGTTATTGTATACACAATATCAGGCCCTAAAACAATCGAAAAATTACCCAAGAAACCCTAAAACCATTAAAAAGAAATTCAAAAGAAAATTAAAATCAAATCATAAGAGGGCTCAATAAGCTGATCACATTTTTAACAACGTGACCAGCTTATCTTTTCACAGCCAAAAGAAGTTCCATCAGCAATATCTTTGCATAGCGCACTTGAAAAGACGACAAATAAATTCGAATTCAACGACAAATTTTACCCTCAGTAAGATTTGTCAGCAAAAAAATGTAAGTTCCAGTGCGCAACAAAGTAGCATGGCAATAAAGCGACGGAATTATGCTCGATATTTATGAAAATATCGGATTACACCTACGTCCGGTGAGAAATTCTTGTGGGCATGATTAAACATGCCCAACGATAAATAATTTTCTCAGGATATAGGAATGCTAATTAAGCATTTTCCTATCCTGATGGTCGGAGCTTATGCCTTAGACACACAGCACTCTTAATGCCCTACATACACAGCGCTCTTAATGAAGAAATAACTAACGACTCATTAGTCTATAATGATTCATTATAAACTTCAGACATACAGCCATTTCTTTAGTTATGTCAAATTGGTTTTGATGAACTTATCACATTAAATAAGCAATAAGCGTTAAAACTTTGTTTTCATCTATTTTATTTTCAATTTAACAATTTCCAAATGACAAAAACATTATATTTAAAAAAATATTGATAATATAATTTGTGATTTGCATTTCTTTGCATTTTTTCTTCTTATTTTTCAAATCGGCAGATACGCAGCGGAGCTCCAGATTTACATTATATGCCAAATCTAGCACATTTTTCCTCATTATAGCTATAATGATGGAGGAAAACACTTCATTAGAGTACTTCATTATCATCTGATTTTCGAGCTATAATGACGTATACTATATAACACACGGCATTTTAATGAATGGTTAGTACAAATGTATCATTAGTTCGTGCTGTATGTCTAGGGTATTAATGAATTAGAAAAAAAAAGTTAAAGTGAGGTGATCGTGATTTGTCAATTAGTTCGCCTCGCGGATATTGTTGAGATTTTTATTAAAAGATTTTAACTAAGGATTTTACCGAAAAGGAATAAAATTTCCTCGCCTAGTTAATTGAGATTTAAGATAACATTGTTTAATAAATAAATTAACGGAGTGTATATAAAAATAAGGAGAAGTGTGGTTTATTGCTACAAAGCCCTCGTCATTGTTCAGGCAAAACACAAGTGCTTTCACTCACTGTGAACGGTGTTAAAGTGACATATTGGTGGTTAAGTGATTTCGTTAAAGAATTACCCCGAATACGTAACAATAGGAAACGATATCTTCGCGATTCCTACAATCCATGTGAGTTGCCCAACCTTAGGCTTCAAAAGCTCTTCCGACTGGATAATTAATAAATTTCTTATATTGTCATTTGTAAACTAATTTTGCAAACTTATGAATAATTCTAAATTATACACAAAATGCTTCATTGTAAAAAAACATATTCAAATACTTATACAGTAACTAGAGCCTCATAGCGGAAAGACATCCATTCTGTTCACATTGAGTTAGGAATCTCAAAGTGAAAAGAATGGATGTCTTTCTGCCGCTTTGCATTTCTACGGACATGGTTCGTATCAAACTCCAGTCAGGAGTTTTCATACTTTAGCACTTTTACTGTGAATTATCTCAAGAGCTACTAAGAAAGCATCTGAGTGATTTGAGTATCACGAAAATGTCAATTGACCAGCTGTTAAAAAAGTAATAGAAAACATAGCGGAGTGTACTAAATATTTTATGTTACGTGTTCATAAAAGAATTCATAAAATAATTTTTGTGGAACCACGACAAAATTCAAATTTTTAAAATATTTTATTTTCATTTTATGAAGAAGGGATTTTATCGCCACAAAATAACATAAAATAATATTTTATGAAGAATTGCAGAATAGGGCCCAATATATACAAAGAAGTGCTTAGGAAAGTTGAAAAAAGCGTATATAGTTTTTTTAAATTGTTGTTTGTACTAAACATGTAAGTAGTTTTGAATAAAATTCTGTTTTTATAATAAATTAAAAGTTAAAAAATTTTAATAATTCTTCCTGTTTAAATTAAATTCCTGGTAAATATTATCTTAAATTTAATGTCCAGATATATTATTTTAGCTTGGGATGTTAGTAGACCTTTTAGTTTTAATATACCAAGTGGTTAGTTAAAATAAAATTTGAACTAATTCGAATTAAAAAAACAAATCGTATAGCTATTTAAATAAAAGAGCGAAAGTCACACAGAGTAGGTAATTATGAGATTTCATGATAACTTGCTTGAAGTTTTAAGCAGTTTAATAATATTAGGTTAAAATAAAAGTAAACATTCATTTCTTATATACTATTTATAATTTGTCGCAATAGTCTGTTCGGAAATTCCAAACACATTTTTGTTTTTGTTTTTTGGAAACAGGACTATGAAACCGGACAAAAATATTACTGACTAAAAATCTTCAAACTTTAACCTCTTCTTTTTTTTATTGTATAAATTCAGACACTTGGAATGTTTTATAAATTTCTATATAGAAACAACAAAATAATTTTATTTATTTTTATCATCGTGCTGATGAATTATTTATGTAATTAGCATATATATGACATAAAAGGACATTTCAAGAATATTTTGTAAAATTTTCATTAATAGTTACACAAAAATGAGCCATTGACAGCAAATTTTCGAAAACGTCTAAAAAAAATCACTGGATAATTTTAAATAAAAAACCAAAAAGATTTCATTATTTAATAAGTTCCATAAGGTAACGCTCTTGTAACACTTTTTTTGACTGATTTTTTAATATTTGGTTACACTTAGAAATCAAAATAACAATTTTTCTTAAAAAAAAAAAAAACGTAAATTTTGCTATTGTTAAATAAATTAGTCAGTTAAAAATACTTGTTAGAAGGGGAAAATTCGAGACTGTTTAAGTGTCACAGTCAGTTCTACTGACCCGTATAAAACCCGGCTATGTTTGAGAAAAACGCGTATTATAAGTTTTTAAGATCTCTACACAAAAATTAAACTGTAAAACTGCTCGATTGAATGTTACATCTAAAGTGAACTTCATTTTATGCACAGAATTTCTACAATACACAGACCTACATACCCACGTAGATCCTTAGACTAAGAATTACATTTCGGTGGAGACGGGGTAGGGTTATACAGAGAGAAACGAAGCAGCTACTAAGAATTCCCGCTGTACTTCAAATTTTAACAAAATATTCTTGATATGTTGTACATTCATATGACAAATACAAAGAAAACTAAAAAAAGAAATAAAGGAAAAACCGAATTACGTCATCATCTCAGACTTTGCGTTAGCGTTTTGTTACGGTTTGACATATGTAACAGCTTCCGCTAAGTTTCATACGTCCATAAGTATCATTTGACCCGCTTTCACCTGATCCACGTGCTTCCGCAATTGATTTTTGTGATATAATTTGGTGACCTAGTATTGATTCAATTCCCAATTTTGTAACAAAACGTTTCCTAGCTTAGAAATTTCGGCATCTACTCTGGATTGACGACATTGCTAACTGCTTTCCTAAGTCCTGGAGAAATGTACGTCTGCCGTGGATAAGGTTAGCCGTCGTTGGGTTATTCTCCAATTAAATTATGTGATCTGCAAGACACGGTATATTCCGCATATGCATATTGTAATACAGCAGCATTGACGAGTTTCTTTCTTCATTGAGTTCCAGGACAATTTTTTGCCCATGTTATCTATGCCTCCTTATATGGATGGATTGAGGAGAGATTAAGGCCCCGAAGAGCACCTTAGAACGTAGGTCACAACATGGTCTGTTGCTCACCCTCTAATCTTATCTGAAATTCCTCATAAGTCCCAACCGGATGCTCGTTGGATGGATGAATGAAGAGAGGTTGCGCTCCCGAAGGGGACCGTGGAACCTGGACAGCAACATGGTATATATTTCACCCATTTCATTTGTATGCTGTTGCTCATATCATAGAATCATACCGGACGCTCTTACAAAGCTCAATATTGTCCCTCCATCCTCTTACCGATTTCATGCACTTCGTCCAAGAGGTAGGTGTTAGCCAAAGGATCTTTGTCCCTTTCCTGAAAGTGCCGGACAGTGACAAAGAAAAGTGACTAACCGATTCGGAATCCTCTCCATATCCTTTGCATACAGGAACATCGAAAATTCCTGTCCTGTGTACGATACTGCTGAGGAGAGAGCTCCCCTTTTAGTGCTGTGAATTGATGCATAGTTGAAAACATTACAACATTTAATTTTTATTTATGACATATGAGCAAATGGTAGCTTTGCTGACTTCACTGAATCCAAACTGAGAAGTTTAGAAAGGTGTGTTAGTAAGTGCGATGCAACCATTAGGTGGTATGGATATAAGATGATACGCGGATAATCATATTCCGGTGCAGATAAAGCTTACCGCGGAAGATTATCATCTTCATATTGTCGACGTCATGTCCTCCGGGATGGAATGTGCCCCGATTGCAGAACTTCTTGATGAATTACTTTCGAATCATCTGAAAAATATCTTCCAGTCATCGCGCTGAGGATTTTTCATCTCAATGTTTGCTTGATGCTTTCATATTAGAACCGTACCGTCACATATAGAACAGTTTTTAGATTAAATAAATCATTATTTATCTGTTATTCAATAAAAATTAATAAATTTTCTTACAAAATATATGATGGCATCTGGGTACCTATTCCTGAAGTTAAGGGTGAAAAAATCTGTGTGAACGCAAGGGTTAAATGACATGAAGAATGGTATGTCTATCGGTGAAGCTGTAAGATAATACAATATTCTTAATTCAATAATATACAATAGAAGAGATACAAGGGGATAAAGCTAAGGTAACTGTTATAAGGTCATTAAATGTAAAACCTTTCACAACTTCCAACTTCTATTGTAGATTCATTTCCGTACACCTGAGTTGCAGAACCTTACATTCAAAATCTTAGAATGTTAACAGAGTTTTTAATTTAACCCAGTAACGCATCCAGGATTTGGCTTTGGGGGGAACATAGGTATCCCAAGTCCTAACGAGTCAGAAAAATAGGGCTCTAAAGTTGCGTCCCGCACCCATCTGAGCACTTAAGGACTGCTATCGTAGATTAAAAGGTTTTATTTTATTTTATCGGACTTTGTAATAATATACAG
This sequence comes from Dioctria linearis, assembly GCA_963930735.1. Lineage (NCBI taxonomy): Eukaryota > Metazoa > Arthropoda > Insecta > Diptera > Asilidae > Dioctria > Dioctria linearis. The sequence continues at coordinate 44,665,192 of OZ005741.1, forward strand.
ACCACATTTTATACGTAATTTGTAAATTATGTACATTCTGGATGGGGGGCCGGTCTCGTTCGCCCCCCTCTCGGTGCGCCCCTGATTTAACCACATTGTTTTTTTTTTAATATCCGAAATCAACATAAATTTTTTGCATTAAATGAGAGAAGTTCAAGGCCTTCCCTTTAATTTGACCTATCACAACCTATGGTAAAAATGAGCTATTTATGAATTAGTGGCACTCGCGTTTTAAGTAAATCCAATGGAACCCGAAAAATGATATATTTTGGACACGGAATGTAATCGAGATCAAATTTCAGAAAAATCGTTAGGTTTCTTAAAACACAAAATATTTGTGTTGAAAAACGGTTTTTTTTTTAAAATAAGAACAAAGAAAAATCCAAAAATTCCAGTTTTTTAAAACTCTGTAACTCAGGATTGTGGAGGTGTTTGGAAGCGATTCTACAATCGTTGGAAGGAAGAAAGAGTCCTGAATTTAATGTGACATATCAAGTAGAATTTGCTTGCACAGTTTTGACGTTTTGAACACCTGTATGTACGCATTTGTTCAGATTACTACAGACCTCGATTTTCGTACGGATTTCGGAGCAAGTTCAAGCTTCTTATTTTTTTTAATACACGTATTATTTTCTGAATAAAAATTAAATTTTAGAGTTATACAAAAGACATTTAAAATTAATATCAAATTGTCTCCTCTCATATCAAAGAAGATAAAAACATCCTTATCTGTCCGCATTTTTAGATATTTACCATTGCCTACGAAGCCATTTTTCAAATAAAGTATTTGATATGGTTTTGAGTACGCTCCACTTGGCCTTAGTTATTTTAATAAGAATTAATTAATTAACATAAAATTAACAGAAAAAAAAGTCTAAAGTCTAAAATTTGTATTTTTTTATGGAAAGCAACGTGATTCGTTCTTGCATCGCTTGTTTCCTCAGGAAATTAAAATTCATAAAAATAAGATTTAATTAAAAATTTTTTTTTCTTCCAATCTCACAATTTTTAGTATATTAGAATCGGGTCATTTAATAATTTGTTTTGGAAACAAAAATTCTTTAATTAAAAATTCAAAAATTCTTTAATTAAAAACATTCCAAAATTTTGTCAACCAATTTTAAATCCATTTCATAGTTTACCAAAAATTCTTCGCTAAATTATCGGAAGCCTATTATATGTAATTTTTGTATGTTTGTAACTTCCCCACTTCATGGACGTACTCGTGGTTTTCACGGGCGCCGTTATATCTCCTCAATTAATTTATAAAGTCAAAAATAATTGCGTACACCACTAAAATTATAAAAACAATATCCCCAACTAAATTATACTACGCCATTGAAAATGTGTTTTTTTTTTCATTTTATTATTCATAAGGATTACATTTTTATCAAAAGATTATGTGATCATATTTTTGACCAGAAATTCAAAATTAATGTGTGCATGTAATGGTTAAAATGAGAAAATTACAAAGTAGATGCCACTTTGAATTATAAATACGAAAATTATTCCTTTTTGTTTTGGGGAAATTTTTCTTAAAATTAAATTAATTTAATAAAAACCATTTCGAGTGGATTTATGTACGGCATCAATTTTTAATCATTTTCCACAATAATTCCAATTACTATTTGCTATCAGCAAATGAGATAAGTAATTTTTTCATTCTTAAATAAATACAGAATGCAACGATTGTCTTAAGATTTCAACAATTTAACAAACAACTTTGAATGCCACTCCCTCCTCTGTCAGGCTTTAAAATCCTTTGTCACATCTTAACATAATGCTGACAAGAAAAATTAACAATAAAACTTTCTCTGTTGAAATCTCCTCCCCCCCACTCCCTACCATCCTCCCTTCCAACCAACCTACCTCAGTTGCGAAAATCATATCAGATTTATGAAGGCATCAAACAGGAAAGACTTGATCTTTCAGGATTTCATCAAGGATCAGCTGAAAAGCAATTTATCATGATTCTCTTGCGCACCGAATAAATAGTGTTACTCAGGATGTAATCAGGCATAAAATTATCCATTACTCCGCTGCTATATAAAAGTCATTATGGCCGTATCCTTCTCGTATATAGGTACGATGTGTATACACTTAACTTATCATCCCACTTTGCCCGTATGCTAAATTTTATACAATACATGAGGAATTAAGGAGCCTTTTTGGGAGGCTTTTTACAAAACGAAAGAAACATTATAATTGGAATTCTCTGTACCAGAGCAGACAGAAAAAGAAAGAAAGATATAAATAGGCACAAGAGTAACACAGTAGCACTGTAGCATTGTAGCATTATTGTAGTAGTAGCAGTCCATGGCGAGGCGAAATCAACTTTTCGCTATGATTAATCGTTCAAATGCCCGAAGGTAATAAATCACGTGAAACAGATAAAGCTTTATAGTAAAGAGGCCATCTAGTGTAGTAGGTAGGTACTATCCTTTGGATCATCCCACGAGTCTCATCTTTAGGCCTTTATGCCTTAAACCGTAAGGTCGTCGTTGGACAGGGGCATATACTTCATACATACATATATATACATATATATATATAAATTTAATTGAGTCAATACGTCGTAGGTACAATTATCAATTAGGCCAAACAATATCATGCAGGTAAATGAGAAATTTTATTTTGTATAAACGATAGCGGTTTTCACGGCTTCATAATTAATTCTGATAATCGTTCCTTTTTACCACCACAACCAACATCAGAAGACAAACCGTGACTTACCTAAAAGTGTGAGGAACACCAGATGAACGCAGAAGATTAATCCATTCCGAGATTTGTATTCCAACATTGTGCCATGCAATTAACACCAGGTGTTTTCTCTTATTGGGGAAATTTTCTTTTATTTAAATATTTTTTTTTTTCACTTTTTCAAATGCCGTTTAAAGCACTGGCAATAAAATCACACACAGGATATATCGTGAGCACGTTACATTTTAATACCAAAAATTCACTTTTATTTCAACGAACATGAAAACCTCCACCCACACTATAATTGGGAAAATTCATATTATCAAAAAAGAAAAATAAAAAGACAACAAAAAACAACGAAAAAAAATCAACCGGCTCAAACTCAGTAAATATCTAGAACAAGCAAATTTCTTTTTCTATTTCAGAACTCGCCACAACACACCGACTACGGACACTTCTAAAGGTTTCTTCGGTGGTTTTGGCGTATATTTATGGCTCGAATGCCACAAGCACCGCACGATTATAGACTTTCTTTGGCAAGCACATAACAATCAGACAGACATACAAAGTGGAGCTGTTTTCATCTGCATACAAAACAACACATATGTGCAATAGTACTACGTACAAATCCAAGGCTGAGTCTGCTGAAAATGTTGCTCCTGTTTCTTGTATACACGACGATGTCTGGCAGGATCTAACGAATACATTTCATGCGGAAATTTTCACTCGATTTATAACAACTAACAATCGAATTTCACTTCGAACTGTACACATAAAAGTGAGGTCCTTTCCGTAAGGAAGTACAGGTTAAACTGTCAAGGGATATGAAACAGTGCTACTAGCTGTGTCGTTCTACTAAAGCACCGAGTACTATTTTATATGACCATCATACCCAAAACCTATTCAAACCAACAAGGAGCTTTTTTGAGAGATTGTTGCTTTTCGTCTAGGTCAAAGTTTTGTTGTGCCTTAAAAAGGTAAAAAGCGTTCGCTCAAATGTTAATTTCCTTCCAATTTCTGGAAGAATATGAGAATTTTTCCCATGGAAATCCTCTCCTCTCTCACTCTCTCTATCTCACACTCTTTTCATATTTGTCGTCGGATTTCGGATTGTGTCGGGTGTCGTTACTCGTTGTTGTTGCGGTAATGGCAATGAAAATGAAAAACTCTCAAGTCTAAAAATCTGACTTTTAGCTAAGGAGCGAACTTAACGCAGGTAGATTATCATTGTAAAAAAGGAAAGCTCCAGAAATTCCATACCTACACAGTTATCAGAGTTTAAGATAGCACAGGTAAGTTTCATTGAGCAAAGCTACCTTAACTTTGATAGCTTAATAGAAAAATCATTGTGAAATGCCGTTACTCTTGTTACATGTGATATGAAAGAAATTTTCGGTTCATAGAATTTATTGTAAGAATTTTTTAAGGAAACACACACAGAATAAGATAAGTGCATCAGTTTTAGACGTCTTTTCTGGATGGAAAAGCTTAAGAGAGGGAATTGCTCTTTTGAAAGAAGAATTGTAGTTGTGAAAATATTTTTTGTGACTTTAATTAAATGTTTTTTTTTTTTGTTTTTTTTTTAATTCAAAATATTAAAATATTAATATAAGAGAATAGTTTTTATCAGATTTCGCATATGTATGATGTTCAAAGGTAAGTAAAATAGTTGATAATATGTCGTCATCATCATTACCAACCCAACACACAATTTGCGGCCTTGCTCATCAATTATACGTAATTTATACGACGCCTTTATGACTCTGACTGAGTACGTCTCCTTTTCGTCTTTTTCATGTACTTTTAAATCATTTAAAGCGTACTGTAGCTAAATATAGTCAATTTAGGACTCACATGAGCCAATTCCACTTGGACGTCATACATACGCGTATATGGAAAAATATATACCTAATAGTATAAATAAATATATAGTAATTCTAGTTTCAAAATCTGAAAAACGTAATTTTTAGAGCGTTTTTACGACTCTGGCTGCTGACGTCGGTTTGTTGTCCTTTTGCCGACATTTTAAAGAATTCTACGACTATTGTTAGTCTCCTAGGCCCATTTCATCAAATTTGAGATTGTATTAGTCACTTACCTTAAATGGTTTTCATAGTCGTATAGAACTCTTTTACGACTCTAGTTGTATACGTCAGTTTGTCGTCTTTTTCCTTACTTTTGAATGAATTCTACGTCTTCCACACTTGATTAAATCTGAGCTTGTATTAGTTACTTAAACTTGGACATTTGAATAATAACCCACTTCAATCGCAACAAGATAAATAGTTTTATAAGATGAACAGTTTGTTAATGAATAAATTTTTTATTGCTTTTTGAATATTAGTGTTGTTTTTTATTAAATGTATTTAATATTTTTTTTTATTCTAATTTTTAACAGATTTATGCTTTCCTCGCTGCTTAATTTGACAAAATATAATCCTAACGTTGGTAGATAAAAGCTGATATATTCACTTCTGCTTTGCACAAGTATAATTTCAGAACTTTGTACAATGTTCATCAAAATGGTTAGCTAATATTTTGCATAACGTTAGCTAATCATTCCGTGTATTGGGTCTGACCGTCCATCCCGAAAATCCCAATATTCGGTAATTTAAAGAAAACCGTCATTATACTCACATCTAGTTAGCTAATCATACGTTTGCCACTTTTGCTTCAAAATTCCTTAGAATGTTCTTATTTGATACTCTTAAGCTTTGATTGAAGTTTAAGTAATAAACAATGATATGACGTTTTTTAGACGAGAGTTTATACGTCATTTTATTCTGGTTTGACTTCAATAGCTGATTTCTGGGTTAAAATTGCGTATAAAAGACGACAAAGTGTCATTGTTTACTTTAACTACAGACGTCAAAATGTCGTCGGTAATGACCAAATTTTGGTGCAAAGCATTAATTATCGTAAATTTTCGAGAATTAGACGTTAAAAGTTTAATAATCTATTTTTCATTATTAAGAAAAAAAAATAATATAAATGAGAACACCAACTTTAACTATTCATTAATTCTTTATTGAAAACAATTTAATAAAAGATTTTGGAATTACATTGGCGACTTATGTATATACGAGGAACGAATTTTAAGAGCGCGACGATTTACTTTTGATCCCAAACTTCAGACTAACTGTGAATATGTTTTCCATTTTTCAATTACTCATTTGTGCGCTTTTTACTTTAATAAATTGCAGACTTCGCGTCTGCCGCGCATGAAAAGGTGAATTTAATATTATGCCTTCGTTCTCACGGGAACGGAATTATTTTTGTCAAATGTGAACATGAATGAACTTGAACGAAAATGTAAATTGGATTCTGTTGATTTGGCAAAAATATAATGGAAAAATGCACAGTAAATTTAATATAGATTTTATATTACGTTTTTAATGGTATGATCTATAACACCGCCACCGTTAGTCTGAGGCTCCGACGAAGCATTTATTACAATTATCCTTTATTTTTAGGTAATATGATTTGATGCCAAAAACTATAACTAAAATAAACTATTACAATAATGATATTTATAGGTATGTTTTATAAATGGTTTACATATTTTTCGTCTATTATTTCGTTAACTTTCCTTCTATTATTGTTAATATTATTTATATGGATTTCTTCAAGACTGATTAAACTTATAGTTTTGTTTTCTGTTATTTTTGTAACAAAATGTGGTAAGATAATATTATCCTTTATCCTAGTATAAAAATTATCATATGATACGTTATATATTTCTACCTTACAATATTCATATTTAATTAGGTTATTGCCGTAAATATTTAATTTCAAATTATTAATTTCATATATATTCATTCTTGCAATATTTTACGTTTAAATTATCCCTGGAGTAATTTCTTTTATTTCTTCTTTTGAAAAGTTTTGCATAGGGCAGTAAGCTTCGTTAAAATTAATGATATTATGGACACATTTATCCTTTATTTTAATAAAATTTTTCTCTAAGTTGTCCTTTATTTTTGTACTATAAACAGTGTTATTTCGGTCTACTAAAACTGTATATTCATCCAAATATATGGATTTATTCTTATCATTAGGGATTGGTTCTATAAGGACTTTTGACAACGGGTTTTCGTTGTACTCTGGGATTAGTATAATAACAATAATTTGTTCTTTGTGGAATGCAATTACGATTTTAATATCTTTGAAGTTCTCTAGGTCTGGAATCAAATTTAACTCTGTTTCTGTAAGAATGTTTCTGGAAAGTAAGCTAATTTACTGGTCAGCATGATTGTTTTGACCTCGTCTATGTGGTTTTTCAGTAAAGTAATGTCATAATTAATTTTGGTATACCTGCTGCATGTATTGTACTTCGTCCTCGATTTTTAGTATTCTGTTCCCGTTTTGTTCACTAAAGTCGTTTAGATATTTTGATATCTGTATGTTAATTAGTCCTCTCGTTTGTCTAGTATGTGGTTTTAAATTCTTAATTTTTCTGTCTAGTAAGTTAAAGTTATGAGTGATGAGTACATGGGTTCTATGAGATTGGCTTTGTCTTTTGATTGTTATAATATTGTCGCGAATCAAATCTCTGGTATTTTCGTATTCCGTTATATTTACAATATGTAAGACCTTTTTGAACCTTGTAATAATTTTCTCATCTTCTAACTTAATCGTAATGTACCCATTGTTGTTATTAAGATTTTGGACCTCAATTATTGAGAAAGTGTTGGAGGAGGATTATTAGAGCAGTGAGGATTATTGTCTGTACTTCTTCCTTACCGCGATTTAATTTATTAATGACTTTTTCTTTAATTTTCGAGATCCTCTCGCGGATATCATTATATTCGTCATGCTTTATCTTCCCGTTATTAAAATCTATTGGTTTCTTATTCGTATTGGAATGAATTGTATTATTATAAAAGGATAGAATTTTAGAGTTTTTTCTTCGACGGTGTCAATATCTTTATTTTCGTCGTGTCTTAAGAGTCTCAAATGATCGTTGATTGTATTATGTAGCCTTTCGATATCTGGATTGGATGTATGATTATTGTTTGAAGTGAAATGTATCAATCATGTTTTCTTTTTGTAAAAATTCTCTTAAGGGGAGAGCTTTAAAACCTAGTTCGTTGTCTACTATGATTTTTCTGATCTTTCCTACTGCGGATATGTATTGTAGGATTGATCTCTTAAATTCTACCTAAGATCTTGCTCGAATTTTAATAGCTTGACCAAATTTGCTAAATTTATCTATAAATGTTAAGAACAAATTTTTCTCTAAGGTATAGAAAACATCTATGTGAATGATTCGGTTTGGACTACTTGGAGATTCGGTTATTTGAAATTTATGTTTTATTTGTTTTCTTTCGTATTTTTCTATGTTACAAATTTCACAGTTATTAATGAACTGGGCTACTCGAGTGGATATCTTTGGGTGAAAATATTTTAACTGTAATTCTTTACATACTTCTATGATGCCTCTGTGGTTGTTCTTTAGAAGTTCTTCTTCTATTAATTTAGCTAAGTTCTCTTCATCCGTAATATCTTCAAAAACTCTATCACGTTTTATTAATTTGAATTGATTATTGCCCGAAAAGTGTGTGTGAAATGCTTTTTCTAGTGTTTGAGAAATCCCGACATCGTTCACATAAATTGCATTCAGGGATTTGGGATTGCCAATGCGATTTGAGTATAGTGGTTGCAGTATCATCGTCTAATGATTTAGTATAAAATGATTTCCTGGATTTATTAAAGATTTTCACATTTTAATTCTCAAAGAACCGGAATTACTTTTAAAAATTGCTGTTTCTTGTATTTAATGTCATAGTCATATTTCGATAACTTCAATCGCCAACGCACTAATTTTGACTTTGGTTCTTTTATGGAGAATAGCCATTGTAAAGGCTTGTGGTCCGTTTCGATCAGAAACTTTCTTCGAAAATGTAAGGGCGAAAGTATTTCGTTGCCCATACCACAGCTAGCAATTCTTTTTCGATCGTACTATAGTTTTGTTCGTGATCATTCAGAGTACGACTAGCATAACATATTGGATGCCCGTCTTGTGAGAGTACGGCGCCTAGTGCGTACTCACTCGCATCTGTCATGTTAATGTAAATAATTTGCTGAAATCCGGATATTTTAATATTTGTTCCGAAATAAGTAGTCTTTTGAGAATTTCGAAACTATTTTATGTATTCTGGATCATTTATATTAATCTTTTGATTCTTTTTCAAATACTTAGTAATGGGCTTGGCAATTTTTGAATAATCCTGGATGAACTTTCTGTAGTATCCAGTGAGTCAAAGAAATTGCTTAATCTGTTTTAGAGTTTTTGGGATTGGAAGTTCTTCAGACACTCGATTTTCTTCGGATTAGGTTTTATGCCTTCGAGTGTAATGATGTGTCTAAAAATTCGGTTTCTCTTTTTAGAAATTCCGATTTATCTAGCTGTACCTTCAAATTTACGTCTTCAAGTCTTTTGAAGATTTTAGTTAAGGAGTCTAAATGTTCTTTTAAAGAAGAGGAGTAAATAATGATGTCGTCTAAGTAGACCAGTTTAGGTGATCGGTTCGAATTTGTTCTGAGGAGGGTTTGTTTATGTCCTCTTGCAGAACGTTAAAATTCTGATCGTTTACTATCTGAGTCTGTAATGGGCTAAAATTGATATACTTATTACCTTCATTCTTTACCTATATTTTCGCGTTTATTTTATAATCTTCTACATTATAAATACCCTCGCGTACTATTATATTGCCATCTGAGGACTTCTGATCCTTCAGATAAGCTAGGCCTTCCCTTTGTTGTACGGGAATGGTTAACTCGAAATTGCCATTTCTCTCCAACTCGTAGTTGAAACTTTCTTGTTTGAGTGAGAAGTACAATTTTGTCTCGTTACCTTTAGTAATTAGAGTCTGATTTTCGAAATCAATTTTAGATTTTAGTGGGATCAAAATATTATTTCCGATTAAGCCGTCGTAATTTTTATGAAAAGGAAATACATATAATTCTACTTTATTCTTTGAATCACCTAATTCTTTGAACAAGGGGATTACTGCACTCTGCGTTATTTTAACTTCTTGACTTATTGTTCTAATAAAAATATTTTCCTTAAGGGTCTCTAATAAGTTCGGGCTACAGAGTCCAGGGTTTATAATTGAATGTGTAGCGCCGGAATCTATAATAAATTGTTATGTTAATATCGGCTATGATATATGGTAATTGGTGGGTGAGGCTATCAAATGATAATTTTGGAGCTGAGAATTCTGGGGTAGTTGCGTCTTTATCACTTCGTTAGAATTTATATCCATCGTTTCAGGTGGTGGTAGCCGTTGATATTGCTGGTTTTTGTGGTTATTTCTATTTCCGAATGATGGATTTCTAAATGGGTTATCTGGAACCTGTTGGGGTCTATATTGAAAAGAAGTATCATTTGTTGTATTATTATGAGGAGGGGTTGATTGTCTAAATGATGAATTGGTACGTGGAAAACGTTGGTTTTGGTATGAATGATTTCTATAATTCGAAGATTGCAAAAATTGTTGGTTTTGGAATGTATTATTTCTATAATTATGAGGTTGCGAAAAATGTTGGTTTCCATTAGCAAAATTCCTGTCAGTGTTGGGGTTATTATAACCATTGTTTCTATTGTTATTTCCACTAAGATTATTACCGTTAAAGTTATTTGACTTATTATTATTGCGGAAATTATTTCTATTATTAATCCTATTATTACTTCTAAGACTGGGGTCATTTATTCTAGGCGAACTAATGTTATAGTATGCATAGCCAGCTTCATGTAATATGTCCATTGCTGCTTCTAGGCTTTCTGGATCTCTACAACACAGAATTAATCGCATTGGTTCGGGGAGTATATTTTTGAATATCGTCAAAGCAGAAGTCTTATTATTGGTAATAGTTTGCTCTACGATCTTTAAGTCGTCTCCTCCTGTTAGGGTGAGCTACATTGAGATTTCTCAATGCAACTTTTATTTCGCTATAAAAATCAACACAGTTTGTTCTGAAAGAGATACTTCTCAGTTGGTCAAATAATTCTTCTAGACTAGAGCGGTCACCGAAATTATTTATTAAAATTTCTTTTATCTCTAACCAGGATGTTACATGATTACTAATTTCTATAATTTCTCTTGCCCTGCCTTTTAGTTTAGATTTTATAACGTCAGAAAGAATAGTTTGGCTAAGCGTATCGTAGCGTAGTAACTGTGGGTGAATTTTGTCGATAAGATTAGTGAAATTTTAGAGATCTTTATAATAACCGAAGAACTCGGGTAGTTTATTGAGGTATTTAAGGGGATCTATATTTAAAGTCAAAGGTGTCGTCATAGTTACTTCAGAGATATTAAAATCTTTTGCACTTTCACTGTTTGGAGTAATAACAAAATAAGGATTAATTGTATTTTTTCCTTCTTTTAATTCTGGATATTCTGTTATTTTAAAATTTTCCACTGGGTTCAAATTTTCTGTTACATCAAAATTTATTGGAATATCAGAACATTCTATAGCTGAATTTCTTAATTGAATACTACTTATTAATGTTAGTTTATCTATATCTTCTGAATTAGTAAATGGAACTTCAGTCATATTAACATACCTTAAGATAACACTTTGATTGTCGGCTTCTTTGCATTAAACAAAATTCTGCAAGTTACGTCGGAATTGTTCCAATTATGCAATTATGTACCGTCTCAAGTTTCGATTTAGATATCCTATAGATGTTGTCTTCCTTTCTTATTCTTGTGCTGAATTTCTTCTCTACTTACTTAGGCCCTTTAAGTTTACCATAAATTTCGTTGGTATTACTTATTTTATTAATTTATTAATTTATAAGTTTTTAGTTGATTTCAGAAATATTATACATCACATCTAGGAAGTGTGTTTGAACGTCACTTTAAAGATATATAAGTATCACTTCTGCTGATATTTGAAATCTTTAATACAGATTTTCTTTATCACTTTTATTGATATTTCAAATCGTTATTGGTAATTTATTATATCACTTCTGCTGATATTTTACATTGAAAGATTTACATCACTTCTGCTGATATTAGAAATATCCTATATCACTTTATATCAGATCTGCTAATATACATATGTACGTAGGTTAATTGGATGTGCCATTAAATGTTAAAACATAAGTGGATTGCACTTGACACATCCTACCGACTGCGCCAGTTTAATAATCTATTTTTATTATTAAGAAAAAAAAATAATATAAATGAGAACACCAACTTTAACTATTCATTAATTCTTTATTGAAAACAATTTAATAAAAGATTTTGGAATTACATTGGCGACTTATGTATATACGAGGAACGAATTTTAAGAGCACGACGATTTACTTTTGATCCCAAACTTCAGACTAACTGTGAATATGTTTTCCATTTTTCAATTACTCATTTGTGCGCTTTTTACTTTAATAAAATTGCTGACTTCACGTCTGCCGCGCAGGAAAAGGTGAATTTAATATTATGCCTTCGTTCTCACGGGAACGGAAACTTGAACGAAAATGTAAATTGGATTCTGTTGATTTGGCAAAAATATAATGGAAAAATGCACAGTAAATTTAATATAGATTTTATATTACGTTTTTTATGGTATGATCTATAACAGTTAAACTGGCGTCATTTATGTCCAATAGAGACGTTTAACATGTGCACAAAATGGCGTCACTGCAGACCACATTTTGGTGGTGTCCTTGTTGACAATAAGACGTTGAATTACCGTCATTAATTGTTAATAGTGACGTCTATAAATACACAAAGTCGCGTCGATACCGACTACATTTTGTTGGGTTGAAAGGGGGAAGATTGTCGACAGTTAGACGTTGAACCTGCGCCATTGAAACGTTTATTGGTCTCTGAACAGTTTCGGGCTTTCAGTCAAAAGGCGGATAATTAGTAATCCTTTTGCCCTCCAAATGTTTCTTGGGCAACTCTCCTAATCCTTCAAGAAATCTAGCATGCAGAGCAACCCAACAAACATTTTAAGACTTGTCTGATCTATAGAACGTTATTTTTTAACTGAAAATTGATTATGAATTCCTTGCTCATTTCGACGTAAGTTTTCTACAAAACAAGGACATGTTCATCGAATTATCATTTACTATTTATCGTTTACTTTTTAAGTCAATATAAGTTATTTTAAGACCATCGAGTTAAGTTTCCGTCTAATTTAGACTTCGTTTTGACCGGCACTTTTTAAGTCGACATATGAGACGTCTTTCAGAAGTTCAAGTTGGTATAAGTTTAAATAATGTAATCAGAATTTATGATCACAAAATGACCGACCATGCCAAGTATTATACAGAAATATATGAAAGAACTTCATGTTATGACTAATAATAGACCCTGGATTTAACAGCGTTTTGCCGTCTTTTAGAGATAATCCTAGTTAACTCTCTGGAGTCTAATAATACAAATTTTTTCTATTGTTTTTAAACTCGTTTTGATATCTTACTTTTGCCATCTTTTGTCGTCATTTTTGCTATTGCATAGACACGTGTTGTCTATTTCTCGTCAATTTTTGACTGCATTTGAACGTGGCGCTGCTTGTCGTCATTTTCACCTCATTTTTCGATTTTTCGTAGCTTCGTGGATGGAGTACGGGCAACAATTGTTTTTGTGAGTGCTTTCATATGCTTCCAAAGTTTCCACTAACTTTATCGCAGGATCTCTCTAAATTGGAAACACACTTGATGGACGGAATTAAGAAACAACAATTGGTAAGATAAAATAAAAATTAGAAAATTATGAAATACATTTTTAGTTCACATTTACATGTGGAAAAACTGCGGCAAATCGGCGGCAAGGGGGTCGGATGCTCCGTTAGGAAATGTATGAAGCAGCTAGCAACTGACGAGGTACTAGAGGAATTCTCGTGGATGGGGTTCCAAAAGAGTTGAAGTTCGTAGACTATGTAAACAATTTCGATGCGGTTTATTATAGGAAATAATTCGGAAGTTACTCAGACCGACATAAATGAGCACATTAAACGTGGCTGAAACATTCCCATGAACGGATTCAAAATAAAATCGCTAAGCAATCAGCTTATTATAAATACAATAAATTATAATATAGTAATACCTACAGAAATAAATTTTTTTCTAACACTTGAAAACATACGTATTTCCAAATTTATACACCGATGTATCTATACAAATCCATTCAAAAATTCGTACATCAATATTATGATATTTGCACCATTATTTTAGTGTACTAAACATGATATATTGCGAAAGGCATGAGGAAAATTGAATTTTCAGCTCATATCGAAAAAGCATTCCATTTTTGTCAAAATTTCTCGCCATATTTTAAAACAATGGGTTTTACTACGCTGTGTCCTGGAAACTTATATTTGTAGTTGATACATAGAAAGACGAAAACGCTGAATGAAAAAACTCACTTCTTCAAACCTTGCACCAGCGAATATTTACAATCAAACTTATACTAAAAAGGTGCAAAATTCTTACCCTTTAATTTTTTGCAAGAAATTATTGATTTCTTACATATGTTTCTCGAGAGAATTTCATTTCAATGTTTTTGTGAACGAAAATTCAACGAAACATTGAAAAATGCTTTTCTCGATAAACAACGTTAAAAATTATAATTTCTTCAAAATAATAAAAAAATAAGAATTTTTCTACCTTTTATTTTAAGTTCTATTGGAAATATTCGTCATTCCAGGGTGGAAAAGTGAGTTTTTTAAACTAGACGTATTTTTGTATTAATATAATTGGTGGCTAATATGACGACTTTATTTCCGTCTGAAGACGTATTTCAGGTGATACATTGTCGACAGGTCGACGTCAAAAAGATGTTCGTTTTAACCAAATTTTGATTTTGACCACTTTTCAATTTCAGTACAATGCACGTCTATTGTATGTACCTACTATTGATCCGTCGTTGTTTGTTGATGATTAAAACTTTACTAATAAAAACAAAAAACAAAAATTCCAATATGAACTTTCACTATCCACAGCTGTTGAAAACTGACTGAAAGTACTTTGAACAAACATCTAATATTTTCCATTTCACTTGGATTAAATCAAAACTTTTATAAACACTTTTATAAACTTTTAGTTAAAAACCAGTCGGTAAAGTTTATCTCACCGCCGCACACTTTACACTGTAATGATTTAATCTAATTCCGAATAAATATTTTTTCAGCTACTTAGTTGCAGGAATTCGATTTTTATTTTATAAGAATTGTATAACAGCTACACAAAAACTAAAATATTTTATAGAGATACCGCTTTTTCCTATTGAATTCCGGTGCTAAATTGTTTTATAAGGTAGCACTGAGAACTCTTTTTGAATCTCTTATAAAACAGCTTTGGTCCGGAAACTAATTTATTCTATAAGTATTTTATAATAGTTCGACACACATCTTTTAAAGGCCTTTTAAAAATTTTTATCTTTCGAATCATCAATTTAGTTGTCGACATTGGCGTAACTAGGACTTTTTTCTGAGGTCGGCCTCTACTTTCGTGCATAGGTTTTAACAAATATTTTATTTGCTAAGAATACCAGCTCATGAGTATACCCAGCTTTTAACAGAAATTTTTTTATGCATTACTCTGAGCACTTTCAAGATGTTGATGTACTTAATGCCTAGGTTCAATGAGATTGCATAAATTAAAAGTTTCTAAAGTTACAGAGAGTACAGAGGGTCTATAAGTTACAGAGCCCACAAGAAGAATAATTTCCCCTAAAATAGCTCTGCAAACCAAAAATAGTCACTAATTTTGCAATATATAGTCCTGCTACGTGAAACCTTAACTCCGCTCTCAAGACAGAAAAAAGACTAGATCAGCCAGCACTTTTAATCTACTGCAAATGCAGGTACATGTGAACATTCGGGCGATTTTAACTAGAACAGCTTTTGAGATATGCCAGTCTTTGTCGAGGTTGCGATGTTAAGGTCAGAAGAACAGCAAACAGTTTTCAATTGTTTTACATTTTTTATTACAAATTTCTCGAAGTACATCGCTTATCAGTTAGTATAAGTTAGCATTCAATCAATTTTTTTATAGCTAGTCATTACGTATTTGGCGATCAGGCGATTGGTAATAAAATCGAGACCAACACATGACGAGTATTTACGAAATAAAACTTGATTCTTATTCCTTTTTTATTAATTTTAGTTTGATCGGACATTTAAATTATTGTGAAAATATGTAATTGGCGAATTGAGTGAAAATGCGCTCTTTTCTTTAATCCCAATGAACCCAAGCGACACTCATATATTCCCTACAGTCCACTCTAAGCATCCAACGCGATTCAAATTTTTCTTAAATCATAGGAAGTAGTGTTTATTTCAGGGACCGAAAATAACTGGTATTTTGAAAACTTTAAACAAAAAAAGCTGGGATAAATCATGATCGTGGAATTTTTTGGAATATAGCAAAAGATGTCTAATGAAACCCGTTTCGATTCCTGCAAAGCTTTTGAAAACTTAACATTTTATTAAAAAAGCTTAAAAAAACCAAGCTGGAAAGGCCTTTTATTTTATCTGGCAAAAATAAAAAGCCAGTTTGGCTTTTTATTTTATCTGTAAAAATATAAAACAAGCTTGGCTTTTTATTTTTTCTGGCAAAAATAAAAAGCCAGCTTGACTTTTTATTTTTTCGAGCTGGAAGTAACAGGTTTCGAAGCCGGAAGTATAAAAAGCCAAGCTTATTTCTTATTTTCAGGGTCCGGACCAGTTATGATTTTTTTTTTTGATACTCGAATAGAAAAAGTAAGAAACCAGCTTGGCTTTTTATACTTCCTCGAAAAAATAACCAGCATCAAAACTTGTTATTTCCAGCTTGAAAAAATAAAAAGCCAAGCTGGCTTTTTATTTGTGCCAGAAAAAATAGAAAGCCCAGGTGGCTTTTTATTTTTACCAGAAAAAATAGAAAGCCCAGCTGGCTTTTTATTACTGCCAGAAAAAAATAGAAAGCCAAGCTGGCTTTATATTTTTGCCAGATAAAATAAAAAGCCTTTCCAGGTAAAGTTGGCTTTTTTCGTAAAAAGTCATAACTGGTTCGGTCCCTGGTTTATTTTAAAAATAAATAAAATTTGCACGGTTTTTAAACAAAGTGGTGTGGTGTAATTAACAGAGACTTTTGCTTTATTCACTATTGCTACGAAAACACCATGTACAAAATTTCAGCTGTCTACTTGTACTCGTTGTCAGATAGTGTCCAAATATATTCGAAAAAATGAAATATTTGTATGGAAATCCTACAAAGGAATTGCCCGATTTAGTCCATTTTTGAAGTTGTTTTTTATGAAAACGCCGTGTACAAAATTTCAGCTTTCCACGTAGATGCGTTCTCAGGCAGTTTTTAAATCACGAAAACAGCGTAATCTATCGTATCCAAAACTGTTCTATCTTTCAACCTGGAGCCAAACAATCAAACACATTGACAAAGTTTCATTGAAATCGGTTGGCCGGTTTCGGAGATTAGCGTGTACGAATACAGTGACACGTGATTTTTATATATTAAGGTTTAGCTACGTGAATGCATTATAAAACCTGTTTAAAACACAGATCCAATTTTCGCAACCTGCTAAAATTGTTCATTGGGTTGAGTGTATTGATTTACACAACGCATTGTTCACAATTTATTTTTACCTTCTAATGCTTCATGCATGGAAATCAATTACGTAATTCATAAGCCATATGTGAAAGTGTTGAAATTATTCGAAACAACTTTCTTTATAATTCTGATTTTATTGAACTTCCCGTTCTATCTTAATTCTGCTTGTATAATTGGCTTACATGAAATATTCTTATATTGATTACACTTTACCACTTCATTTGCGACAGATAAAAAAACAGATAAAAATTTAATTAACCAGTACCCAAAAGATGTATTCATATCAAAATCAACGCTTTTATGGTTTTTTAATTTTTTACCTGATGTATGTAGTGTTGATGTCGTTTCTTCTGCATCTAATAAGGACGTCGATTTACTTGTTGTTTACCTTTTTTTTAACGAGAACTAATTGTTTCGATATTTCAATAATTGTTATGTTTTAAAAAATTAAAAAATATACATATGTAATGTTTGTAATACGAGTGTTATAACTACTACGTATAAAAAAAAATTGATTCTGTGACGTTGTTCCTATGTTTTGGGTCGACTCCCTGCAGGCGACTATTGACACACTATAGTTTTAATTATCTCATTAAATTATTTAATGAGATGATTAGTAGCCCTGACACATTTGTTGTATCTAATTACGAGTGTGGATCAAATACAAACGGTAATTTTTTTTATACATTTATTGAATAATGTTATATACACACCCTAACTTCAACATTTCTCAATGCGTGATCTACATACTTTTGTCACCAATTTGGAAGCTTCACGGGGCAGCTTTTGTTCTTCCTAATCCTAATTTTTCTGAAACTAAGATGTTCAGTGATAACGGACTAAACACTACCATAGCTGATATTCGAATGTCACGGTTGTTGTCATGCTATAAGGGTAGCGACAACGATTAGGTTTTTTCCGTACGGTTTTTCCGTGCCACATGAATCCCAAGTGATTAACTTGGCAGCGACATATGTTCAGGTTAAAATCGGACCGGTTTCAAAACCTGAAAGCAACCGTGGCTGGCCACGGTTTGATGACGGCTAATACATACGGTTTGCCGCCTAATGAAATTCTAAACTCATTGAGTTCAATGGGACGTGAGATACGTTTCGGTTTTTCCCGGAATGTTTGTTGAAATTTAGTGCAGTGCAGTAGTACAGAAGCAGCGAACGAAACGATATCTAGGTACATTTAATAAAATAATTTGAGATTGTTTTGGAGTGCGCATGCGAAATTTTGAACGATTTGGGGTTTTTTTCTAGTAAGGTAAAATGCTTGACGCAGAGATGCTTGAAAGTTTTTGATTTTGAAATTGTTTCCTTAACTATGTCAAGTAATATGTATCAAAAGAGTGAGAAGACATTCTATAAAAACTAAAAAAACTTTTCATCATCATTTCATTTTTCGAGTAAATGGGGATGTGGAATAGCCTCCAATTGTCCTGTAATAATAAACTAAGGCTTAATACCTCCAAATCTAAGTGTTTGCTTATCCATAGGCGTGCACTAAATATGGATGGTTTTCGGTCAGTTTCACTGCTATTCCTATTGTACCTTATACTGACCGGTCTAACAGGGGCTGCTTGTAGGTTGATGGTTTAGTTTTGCCCTAATCATCCTCCTACCTGCAAGTTTCGGCCGGCAGAGCGAGCATAACTGTCATATGCAAACTACTATTTTCCTATTTCTATGATAGGAAGTCAATTATTTGTTTCGTTCTGAGGAAAAAAGATAATAAATAATTGACTAACGTTTCTTAAAATTCGATAGGTGGTAGCACTACCCAAACTAAAACTTATTTTATAACACCTCTAAAAATTATTGAACTGACTTCACTGACTTGTATCCACAAAATAATCGAGAATAACCGTCTCGTATGTCGTGTAATCACGGCAACGGTAAAAACCGTAGACGGCCATCCGGACGGAAAAAGCCTGATCGTATGTCGTTGCCCTAAGGCTAGTAGTTGGGCGCCGATCATGACTTTCGTTTTCTGCACGTTCTCGCCCAGCCTTAAGTTCTCTGGAACATGTCTGCACACGATTCTGAGACAGCGTAGTGTTTCTGTGCCTTCAAATGAGTAAAAATTGTCGAGAGTTTAACGCTTTCATTGGTTAAAAACTTTATTATGGTGCGTTGTGCAACAGACACATGCACATGTTGCTCGGTCATGGCTGTTCACTGACAACAGAGCCAAGCGCGCCCTCTAAACAAGTCTCATAAGCCAAACATCAACTTCACTTCATTAATATATTAGTTATTTTCATATGGTGAATAGAGTTCTGTAGTAGAGTAGAGTTTCATACAGAAAAACAGTCTTAGAGAATGACAACAAAGTGACTATAAATAGAGAATTGGAGTAGAGATCTTCTCTAGTTGAATGCTACAGAAACGATCTGCAGATTTATGGAAAATTCGTTTAGTTTTTCTAAAGAATCAACAAAACAAGATATTTTAAAAGTTATATCTTATTATGAGAGAAAAACCATTATCAGATATTGATGTATAAAATTGTGATGGATAAAACATTGAGATTTTCATAAGGAGTTTTCCTATAGTAATTTCAATTCTGCCGTACTTGTTAAATTGAGACAACTGAGTTGGAAGGATCTAATCATTTTAGACAAAGCCAAAATAAGTCCTGCCCTAAAAAATGCATAAGTAAGTGTTTTGCAGACAGACATTTACTGTCTGAGTATGCCACACCGATTGAGGTGACTTCCCCATTTTGCATAGTGGAAAAAGGTAGAAAATGGCATCCCCATTAATGATAGCTGATTCCATTTATCCGAACCGAATTCAGGTCAACAACAGCATTATTAAACCGACCTACGCCTTTAGAGTTATCCGGCGGTAGGTTTATTATCATCGCTCCTATAGATGAAAATATTAATACCGCAAGGGTAGCAAGAAACCTAAAAAAATGTGGACACCTCTCCCATTAAAAATTGGCAATCCGCCATAATCTTAACTACATTCGAGATTAGAAATTAAGCGTTTATTATCCCTTAAACGGGCTCACAACAAACAACAAACAAAATCACACAAGTGGGTGCATGTGGCCAGCACTGACCTCACTTTCTTTCTAGAAATTTAAGTAAACTACAATATATTCAAAAACAAAAACAATGCAGATCTATGACTAAATCTTTATAGAGAAGTAAACAAATGAGAACCACTATCCGGAGTAGAGTAGCAAAGCTACAATATTCACTCAAAACTACAATCTCAATATACGTGTTATTTATTTTCGCTAGAACTTATCCGAAAATATTAGAAAATTTTGAAATTTCGACACACTTCACTATAGTACAAAAACATGCGTACGTTTTAGTGACTCGACTACGATGATTTTCAAAATAGTTTTCTATGATCAAAAAATCTACTAGAAGACGCAAGGTATAGAGAGAATTCGTTTTATATTTTTTCGCGGTTAAATTTACACTGACCCCATGCGGCTACTTAAGGGTTAATAAAATATTACTTCAGTCGATACCCGAGTTAGTCGAGGCTCCTTAATAACATTTTATTACAGTCGAGACTCGATATAAAGGTTAATTCCTAACTATCTAATTTACCTGCAGCGCTGCCAAATTTAAAATCAGACCGATACAAGCTAGCTTGCTGTTTATATAGCCTTTCCTTGCACACGAGTCCAATGATCGAGTTTTAGAGGCGCATAGTGAAAAAGATTTGAATAATCAAAAGTCAATTTATGGTAGTAACAGGAATTAAGTTTATAATATTTATTTTAAATAAATTAATAAATGTTAGATGATACACACAGAGTTTATTTATATTGGGGGATGTACCTGTTTTTAGGAGAACTGCAATCAGGTAAGAGTTTAGTAAAATTTAAATGAAAGTTTAGATGATTTGTGGCTCCCATTTTTTTTTCAGAATTTATTTCTAGGATAAAATGTACACTAGTCGACTTGGTTCGAATAGTAAAAGTGAACTGGACAGCAAATTGCTTTCAGTGTACCTTTTAGCGAAATTACTTTCTTTTTGCAGAAATTGGTTACATGAACGACAGTATGATTGATTCCATCCAATTGAAAAAATTCTGTTCGCTTCCATAGAACAACTCTTAATGGATTAATAGCTTAAATCAATCTACGTACTTATGATCAATTGTACAATAGAAATGTACTTTGAACGTGGAATGTACAATAAATAAATCTTTCTTAAAATAGCACAATTGAGAGCATTAATATGCGCCTACTCCAAGCATAAATTAAATATACTTCTAGTAAATTAAGAGAAATTACAATGTAGTAAAAGAGGTCTCATTTTTTTCTTTTCTCATAGATTAATTAAAAGCAAGATTTTAATTGATACAGAGATATTATATTATTGAATTCACTTTCCTTAAAAAAAAAGAAAACAAAATTTCATACATTCACATAATGTATATATAGATTTAACTTTATATTACATTTTTTATTATTTTAAATTTTTATTTATTATTACTTTTACCTACTTTTTTTTTACATGTGGATAAGAAAACCATAATTTTTTGACACTAGGTATATGATTAGGAACAAATTATTATTATATTTGCCTTAGATAATTTGTGGTCTGAAGGCATAGCTACCATCGGCCAACGTATAAATTTAAAAAAATAGAAATAAAAATATATATTTTCACTAAATATGAAAAGCTCTGACAATTAATTTCTAAACCCAAATTCCAGATTACATGTCAATTTATACAAAATTTAAATGTAACTATGCACCTTGTATGAAAACCATTTTCAGCATGAGTCCAATTAATGGAAGGATAAATCGACTGTAAGACTCTTCACTGGATTAGAAAGACTAAGAAGCAAAAAAAAAACGACGCTGCCGAAAAAGAAATTAATCACAAAAAAAAGAAAGAAAATGTTTTTCTCATGAGATCTGAGACCAACATAGGATATGACCTGAAACTCTTGCGTGAAAGTCCACTGCACTACAAAAGGTCACTGTTATAAAAAGATAAGAAAGCATCATAGGATCCAGAACAATTATAAGAATAATACAATATGGATTGTTTTGCAGATCTTGATTATGCTAATGATATATATTTGCTGGACCATCGAATCGACACCAATTCTTCAATGCCATAATTATCTGCCAGAAACAAATCATTCAGCTAGCCTAAGCCTTAAGGCAGAAGCACATCCAAGCACATGATTAGGTTAAGAGCTAACAATGTTTTAAATGATACAAAATGCAACAATCAGCATGTTTCTGCTGCGCCCCTGAAAAAAATTGTGCTACTGTCTAATTTTATCTTGTAAATTTCATTCGGTTTTCGCTAGGAACAGTTTTCTTTTTACTTAACTTCACTACTTACCTTACTTTTCAATTCAACGCAAATACCACATCACATAACATTACAAAAATTCAATATTCATTCGCATCGAAATCATGTAGTAAACTGAAAAATTCGATCGGCTTTCGCCAAGAAATTTTTCTAATTTGATTGGATTAGTTGAAGCTCTTTCAGTTGATTGTACTAGTATAAGGTACAAGCACTGAAAAATTTAATTTCGAAGGCATTTTAGTCTGTGTTTTTACCATAAATCAAATAGAGTGCTTTCTGTTTCTACAAAACAAAACTATAGGAGAAAATTCAATCGAATTTTGCAAACCAAGGTTTGCAGAAATTTTGGAGCTAATGCTCTAATTTTATATCAGAAATTACCAGATGAGGAAATCTTTCATATGGAATTAGCAGTACAAATCCAAAATCGCATATATTTTAATTATCCTTTATTGAATGCATTGAAACTTGTTGATCCAGAATAATTAAAAGCTAAAACTTTCTCTGAAATAACGACAGATCTAGCCCTCCTATGTGATCAGGTTAAAAAGCTTCGAATAACAGTATTGAGATAATATTCTCTGTAATGAAATTTTATTAGAGTGAACTTTTCTAACTGAAACCAAATTCACAAGAAAAATCAGTTTAATTTCCCCAAATTAATGGAAAATTCAATGATTTTAGATATTTCGGCACCAGAGAACCTATAAAGTACGTAAAATTCCAGCAATATTAAGCTCTTTCAGATATGAGGAAGAGAACATTCAATAAATTAGGTATGATTCTACATTTTGTATGGAAATATATTTTCCTTTATATAATTCACAAATTTTTTTGAAAACAAGTCATATATTGTTTTTCAATATTTTGTTTGAGCGTGTCCAACACACCAACATAAGTAACGTACAACTTAGTAGTATGGGCCCATAAGAAATTAGATACTTAGCACCTCTCTTATGTTTTTTAAAGGGGGTGGTGTTCTATCACCTACTCTTCTAGGGAATATTCGATACAATTTATGAATGAGGGGGGGGGGGGATTGAACATTACCTACATTTGGGGAAAAAGCACCTACCTGCATTTTACGGATAAAAACCTAATCCTCGTTTTGTAAGGTGGAGCTTATCGACAAATACCTAAAGTGCCAAACCCAATTCCGACGTTTCGATCCAGCGCATGCATAAGCATAATTGCTCGTTTGCCTTCGAAGACTTGAAATTTTTTGTTGTTGCATAATTCACGTAATTTTTATTTTCTCAACAAAAGTCTTCTCATCCATCTTTGATTATGAACAAATCTTTACAGATAGATGTAAAAGTTGAAATTTGCCCAGCTTCTCCGTTACGATTCTCGATCCATTTCGTTTTAAGGTGTCCATTTGCACGATGCCTCATATATATAGGGCTTTCCCAATAAGAGGTGTTATTTTTAATTAGCCCGCTATTTCGGTAGATGTTACTTTTGGAGCTGTCATTTTTTGACATTTGACAAGTAGAAACTACGCCATTAGTTAAAATCGACCGATACACAATTCAACAATGCACTGAAATTATTTAAAATTCACTATAAAAATGGTGAAAATGCTGGCAGAGACGGTTCGTAAAACTCGAACATGTTTGGGGTCGTCGTGAAGCGCCTTGTCGGACCGCAATACAGAAATTGGTAGAAAAATTCGCGCGTGTCGGACAAGTTAGTGATGTGAAGAATAAAACCCCGTGCACGTCGCTCAAGAAGAGCAGATAATATTGCTGCTGTAGCCGAAAGTGTTGAAGAAAACCCAGGTTTGTCCATTCCTCATCGTTCTTTAGGCATTCCAGCAAACGTCATTACACCGTATTTTGCAAAGCAAATATATATATAAGCAAATTTCACATTTGTACGTATCGCAATCGAAACAGTGCAATCGTGTTCCCCCACTTAAAGCTTTGTGGCACAAATTGTTGTTTGAAATAATTGACATAATTTTTTTGTTTAACTTTTAATAAAAATTGAAAAAATGGAATTTCGCCATTTAAAATGTAGAGCTTATAGTATTTCTGAAAGACTGTATAATATAATACGTAGTAACCTAGATAGGGCCGAGAGGGGCAGAACGGACCATCTAAGAAATTATTCCAATTAAATCTAGCTTTTTGCACGAAATGGCCGCCAAAGGTATTTAGAAATTTGCACTCATGCTTTGTCTATAACATAAACCTTTTAAACAGGGACCGAAAATAACTGTTATTATTTTTTTTTGTGAGCGAAAAAACTCTTTCATAAAATTTTCTAGGAAGTAGCATAGTACAAAAGGGGTTTATGTACAGCACTTAGACTAGCTACCTACGTTGAAATCAACAAAGTTTCGATTTTAATATATAAATCCAATCCTAACTTTTATTGTAAGACATATTTTTTATATTTCAATATTAACTGTTAAAAAAAATACATATATTATTTTACAGCGATATAAAACTCTTTGTCAGAGTTTTACATATTTCGTCAATTATAAGAATTAAAAATGAGTTTTATTTTTTCCTCAAGAAATAAAGCTCATAATCAGAGTTTTTTATTTTGCTCAGGATATAAAACTTATCAATGGACGTTTTCTACTTTTGTTGTCATATAATTGCTAGAAAATACATTTTGTCATTTTTTTTAAACAATTTTGTATAGCAACCGTACGAAACAGTTGCCCGATTTGTCCTATTTTTGAGCTTAAATTTACATTTTTTTTAAAACGGCCGTTTACAGTGAAAAACCAAAGCTATATATAGCAACACCAAGAAGGGGTTGCCGATTCTAATTTTTCTTTCCCTAAGAACCTTACTCGGACAGGTTTATTTCTTGAGGAAAAAAACTAAACTCATTTTTAACTGTTAAAAGCTGAAAAAAATGAAAAACTCGAATTATGAGTTTTATTTTTTGAGAGAGAAAATAGAACTCATTTTTAAATGTTAAACCGAGAGAGATATATAAAACTTAAGATAAGACCGTTATTTACTCAGAAGAAAATAAAATTCTCTTTTTAACTATTTCATTAGAAGACAGAATATAAAAATATCAATAACAAAGTGTTAAAACCAGAACTTTTAAAATATTTCTTATAACTCTTTCGGTCCCTGCTTTTAAATGCATACTGACGTTTTTTTTACATTAGTATAAAGTTATGTTGCAGAGGACTGCAAAAAACCGCTTTGCCCCATTAGTGGGGGCAAAAAGGAATTTTTCAAGGGGTAAAATGGACTCTAAAAATAAAAGTAAAAAGTTATTAACAATTAAAAAGCGCATGTATTTTACAGATATTTTTAATTTATGGAATTAAATAAAGTTAATACTTGGAATTCATAAAAAAGTTGAGAAAAACATGAAATAAACTCAAAAAAGAACATAACAAAAAAAAAACCTTATTAGTTTATTCTTAAAGTCAATATAGTAATAGAAAATATAGGTACTTAAAATTTGCATTTGCTGCAAAAAAAATAAATTCGTCTTCTCTCCTCGTAACCAGCGCAATTTTCATGTGTCCCTTTCTTGCATGTATCAGCACTGTATCCAGCCATCACCTTTTTTGGAATTGCTGTATTGCCCCGTGACAATTTAGGCAAGGACAGTCGTTGTCGTCTGTATCAGATATCACTTTCCCGATTTAGATATCTTTTCTCGCTTTTTATATACCTTATTTTTTGGTGTATCATTTATCAAACTTTCGTCAAGCTCTTTTTTGTATGGGCTTGATGTGAATATAGCTGCTTTGCTTTTTGATCTTCTATGTTTTCTTAAGGTTGCAGTAGCAGAGACTTTTGGGAATTGGTTGTATTACTCTTGGAGATACTACACCAAATGTACTCGGTGTTGAAATTAAAGGAAAGAATCCGAGGAATGGCTGCAGAGGTATTTGTCGGTATATCGGGTATTATATGCTTTTGCATGGAAGTTACAGTATTAGTGGGCGAATCACCTAGTACGTGTTTGGGTGTCAGAGTTATATCCGTAACCTCAGCAGCGATAAAGTCTTCATCGCGAAAGACATTGGGGTTTACTGGATATAATCCTGTCTTTCTGAAAACCACTGATAATGTTGTTTGGTGTGGCCGCTTTTAGATATGCTTCACCCCAAACAGTCCCCAAATTTGGAATTGGGTCACTACCCTACCAGGATTTTTCTCAAAAATTTCTCACAAGATTGAAAGAAATAATTGTTCAGTGGCCCCAAGAATGATAAATCTAACGGCTGTAGTCTGTGGGTGCAGTGAGGCGGAAGACAGAGCACGGTTACGTTATTTTGCAACAGCCATTTCCAAAAATTTTACATTTTTAGTATGCGTCATATGACCAT
The DNA here is from genome assembly GCA_963930735.1 of Dioctria linearis. Classification (NCBI taxonomy): domain Eukaryota; kingdom Metazoa; phylum Arthropoda; class Insecta; order Diptera; family Asilidae; genus Dioctria; species Dioctria linearis. The sequence continues at coordinate 44,692,085 of OZ005741.1, forward strand.
CTAAAATAAGCAAACATGGATCATCCGGTGTTGGTTTCGTAAATCGAATAAAGTGGCGAAACCAATCTGTAAATATTTCCCGTTTGCATCCACCCTAATTCGTCACAAGCAAAAGTTGCTCCTGGTGGTGTTCCGGCCATTAATTCAGGTTTCTGTCTCTTTCTTGGAAATATAATCATCGCAGGGCACATAATAACCAGAAGCTGAAGCGCAGATAACTGCGGTTGAAAGTACACCCCTTTCCGCAGATGTTAAGGTACCAACTTATTTGCGGCCTTTGAGAGCAAATATCTTGGAAGACTTAGTTTGTACTTAAAATAATGAAAATATATATTCAGAATTAAGAAAAAAATTAGCAACAAATTAAGGCATTACCGCTGTAATCCCGGTTTCATCCATATTGAATATTCTTTGGTGAATGAAATTTTTTCTCGTCGTACATTTCCTTATACATTGTAAGAAATGCCGTGATTATAGGTCGGTTCAAAAGCCTGAGCCCGTGCCTTCGATGTTTGTTCGGGATTTCTCATAGAAATATCTGGATGTCTCTTCTGAAAATTGAACAGCCCAGTCCCTTCCTTCGAGGCCAGTTTTTTTGTCAAACTACTTGTGTTCTAAGTTATTGACTTCTGCAAGTTGAAATGCCACCGATCGTACATCTCTGGTTGTTAAGTCCAAAAAAACGCTTTTCGAAATCAATAATGTGGCCCAATAACTCCTTTTCTTGATCCTCATTAAAAACTTGCTTAAAACGTCCAATTCTCTTCGAGGAATTTTGTGTCTTTACTTTTAGAATGAGAGTTATCTTAGACACTTGGAAAAACTTACTGGCTTTTTGATACTCCATTATCTTATTATTAAAAGCATCTATAGCCTTCTGCATAGAAGTCTCTGTCCGCGTTTCATTTCGACTGGTTTTTCTTTATAGGTGCGAACCATCCTGTTGGTACATATAACAAAAATTCATCCTAAGTTTAATTTCAGTGGTACGTAAGAGGGCAAGACGGACCACTAGTCCATCTTGCCCCCATGGAAACTGGTCCGTTTTGCCCCGAAGGAGGACTCGAACATACAAGTAATAGGCTTTATGTATTTTAAATAAAAAAAAACTACCTTGTTATTACTGCTTCTAATAAATAGAGCCTAAATAGTTCTTCTAAAGCAATAACCCTCTGAAACCGCCACTTTTTGTTGTAAAAATCACAAAGCTTCATACAGGCTGAAATAACATCGGCCGGCAGTCTTTTACATTTTTTCGAATGACAGCTGAATCAGTCTGAAGACAGGAACCATTTTTATTTACAGGGAGCGTTCAAAAATCTTCTTAGCGTTGATTTATGCTATTCACAAACAGATCGCTCTGCTCGAACTCCGAATATCAGTGGTAGTTCTTCTTACACCAACAGTCCGTCTTGCCCCCCCCCCCCCTCTCCCCTGCATATAACATATCAGTCTTCCACAGTAAAATTAGCCTACATTACATATCTATATTGAAGCTTTAATATACATATTGTTCTTTTCTTGACTTTTGCTACGTATTTACATATAGCGTTCTCAGATTAATTTAAACCATTAACAAATGAGTTTAAACTTTAAGCAAATAAATTTAAACCTTGAACAAATGATTTTAAACCCTTGACAAATTAATTCAAACCTTGAACAAATCATTTTAAACCCTTAAAAGATATATTTAACCCCTTAACGGATGAGCTTCAACTGTTAACAAAAAAACTTAAACCTTTAGCAGATATATTTAAACTCTTAACAAATTTATATTTAAAATATTTTATTTCAACTTAAGTAAGCATTTCATAAAAAAATTTTGTTCAAGGTTTAATTTTATTTGTTAAGGGTTTAAAATAATTTATTCAAGGCTTAAATTTATTTGCTCTAAGTTTAAACTAATTTGTTAATGATTTAAATAAATCTGAGAATGCTATATATTGAGGCTTTGCTTTTGACACTCCTTCAATTTACCTATATCAATGTAAGTGTGATCAATACAATTTCATCTACCAAAACCTTGCTAGTGCTACTTTCAGAATGTTTTTCTACTCAGTACTACGCATCTTAACTTAATGCTACGCCAATTTGGTACGCTAAGAAATTTGTAATCGTTCACCCTGATCCACAGTTTAAAGTTTTTATAAAAAAATTTATGTTAATCAGCTTCTTTTTTAAGCCAAAAAAAAAATCGTGCCGTGCAAGTTATAAAAGAAGAAAAAGAAACCGAAATTTTTACTTGTGGCTGGAGAGGAGAGAAATATGGAGCTGATTGAGCAGTCATTGGAAAGGTTATGAGTTTCGTCATATGAGTTCTTATCGGTATACGGTATACCCTGTACATTTTAAGATACGAAAACTAGTATATTTTCTTAATCACTATATAACTCTAAAGTGATCGAGATGCCTCCCCGCTTGTAATACAATTTTCTGTTTGCCTAGGTGAGTACTAGCATCTCCTACTCTATGGAACTCCGTAACGATAACACCCTTTAGGTATACGATGTAAAGGAACCCAGAAGGCAAAGCTGTCATTGATTGGCATCCTTAAGGAAGAAGGGCCAGCTAGAAGCCACAACTACTGTCGATTCAGGAGTAAGTTCAAAGTTGTTGTGCACAACATAGTGTATGCAACAACCGATTACGTCCTATGCTTATCAAGGTATTACAGGAGTTAGGCGACGATTTAGAAACTCACCGCCTCAATCAATTTTTTTGCAACACATTCAAATTAAACTAAACTTAAACTATCTTTCGGTAAATTTAACCAGGATTATTTTCAATAAATTCATCGACAATTTTATTTGATTATAACGTGAGAATATCTTTTTCATATATGTGTTCTTTTATTTTTCTTTAAACAATTAATTACCGAAACGGTGTGCTTTGATATTTGTACAAACAAAATCCGTATTGTAAGAACTATAAACCATATGCATGTATTAAAAAGTCCACCTTCCATAAATATCTACGTACATACTCACTCTTTACTACATATTTACTACCATTTAAAGAGCATTTTACTTTAAGAAATCCCAGTAATTTTGCCACTTAATTTATGCAAAATTACTTAAAACTGATTAATTCTACAAAACTATGCAACAACGATATTGGCGATTTCGCTACAACACAGTTAACAGTTAAGCCGTGTATAACCGTCGAAAGCAATTACCTCTTCAGAGAGAAACTGCTTTCTGGCATGAAGCCCATTTACAACTTTTCTTGGTAAATTGCACAGCAGAGCTGATACTACAAAGCTTTACAGGAAATGACACGCACATTTTGTATCAAATTACCGATAAGTGTCGCCCAATTTATTTCATGTTTCCTGACTATTGTTGGTTCAATGTGCTGGTCTAATCCAGCAGCTGCCTAGGATAATGCTAACAGGATGTGAATCCATAAGGCTGCTCTGGTACAAGTCACTTACAAATAGCTTAGAACTTTTCGGTTGTGTGGTTAACGTGGAGGTCATTTATCCCTAAATAGACTAGATAAATGCATAACAATTTAAATCCGCCTATGTATTCGTGAGTATATTTCACGAAAATATTCAAAATTAAATTCGATGCTGAGGTAGAAGCTAGACCCCATAATATCATGCAATTTTGTGTTTTTACTATAGACTATAACTAGCAAAATTGTGCTTACAACGTAATTAATTCGGTGTGAATTGAGTAGAGATTTTCATGGGCGTATTTTATTTAAATTAGGTTTAAAAAAATGAAACAATTTCGCTTAGCTATATTTTCAGTAACATTTCATAGAAATTTCTCGAAAGTAGAATCAAAATTACTTAAATTTTCAACCAACATAACAGTCATGATCCAGTTGCTTTTGGGACTCCCGGTTTTTTGTTCATCGGAATGACGTCACGACTTAATGAAAAGAACTTGTAGTCTATATATGTATGTATAAAGGGTGTTTCTACCTAGGTTGTCCATATAGCACGAGGTAATAGATACTCATCTAACAAACGCAAAATTGTATTGCAGCAGGAGTCCATATCAACCGTTTAGGAGTTACAGGGTGATTAAGAAAAAAACCTAGTCTTTCACAAAACATCCTGTATCTTATAAAGTACAGGGTGTACGGTCCCAATCTGAATGTAGAACTTGAAAGTTTTTCCAATGATTTCCTCACAGTTATGGTAGTCTAAACTAAAAATTTCGGGCTTTCTTACCTTTTTTTTTCATTGACCGATTTTTTTACAAAACGGTGGCTAACATAACTTTTTTTTATAAAAAATGTTCACTGTAGACGCTCCCCTTTAAAAGTGGAAAAATGGAATTCTTCTCGTGATTGCGCAGGATTTGTGAGTCGTAGAAATGACTTCCTATGAAAAAATTTTTCACGCAGTGCACTAATGGCGACGAAATAAATAAATTGTAAAAATTTATGCGAAATGTAGTAGCTGGGGTGTATGCCATCCAAGTGCATGAAAATGGGTTTTTTTTCGGCGGCACAAACGTCTCGAGAACGATTTCTGAATCCAGAAAAAAGTACACCACCCGATAGTACTGAGTGAGACCTTTAATTTAATATGCAACATGCGGTCTGGGACACTCCCCACCCCTCCCGGCCTACCACAACGAAAAATTCTCTTCTACAAATTGTAGCTGGTAATAGTTGAGGCAACCAGTAAAACCCGTTTTTAGATTGGAAATAACCCCACCGAATTAGAGCCGATCTAAGTTGCGAAAAATCTAGTACTTCAGTTCAAATATAAAAAAGAGGGAAGTACTGAAAAATTTGGTATAGGGATGTCTATTTAAGCCTCCGAGTATAGGAGTGTGGTTAGTGAAACTTTTTCGCGGGATCTACGGAAGTCACTCGAATGACTTGGATCTATACCGGATGGTCGATTATCAAGCAAAAGAATCTTACCAACTGCTCGCGTCAGTATCATACTCGTACTTGCTTATATTATTCTCCATCTTGACGTGATCCTTCGTATTATTGTGTTGTTCTCTTCTTGTAATAATCCCATTCAGTGAAGAGCAAATTTCATTCAGTACCAAGTACAAGAACTGCACTCTACGTTGGGGTTCGCAAAACCCTCGCGAGCAACTCACACACAATCCATGAAACAGGCTTCCTCACTACCACATGAGAGCTCGAACGGAGTCCTGACATTTTGAAATATTTGCCGTTTTCTTATGTAAAACTGACAAAAGTTTGATTTCAATAGCTCTTCCGCCCTAAACTAAGATTCATACAGAAAAATGGTGTTCTGATAATCTTAGGCTTGATTTCATATCTTCCGAACCGAAATAGAATTCTTATACCTTTCCTAATAAAATTATGTAAAAAAATTTATCTGAACCAAATGCCTACGGTTTCTGAAACAAAATTTCTGGGCTGAATAATCATTGGATATGGCGCTATGCTGTTATGGGATGCCGTGAGATGATGATATCGAATGTAGCTGCCTAGAGATTCGGAATCCGGCTACACATACACAAATGTAATTACCTGAGAGTTAGGGAGCGTAAAATGGTAAGGTTACTTTGTAATCAGAACTATTTTATTATTTTGTTAAGTAAGGTATATAGTAAGTGTAGCCTTTGGAAAGGTAAGAAACCAAGCTGTAAATTCCTAGAAGACTATTGTCCTTTATGGATAGTAGTTTAGGCTCTATAGCATATATAAATTCAATGTCTGGCACTTTTCCATAAGTATCAATATATGTAGATCATTTTAGAGAACGGACTTCCAACGCACACATACAGATTTCTGTTTCATGACTTGGGAAGTATTCTCGAGGACTTTGTGGTACGGAAACCTGAAGAACATTTGCCTTCTCACCACTACACTCGGCTTCGAGTGGAGCTCCACTTTTGCCCACTGTCGCTAGATGATCACCTTGCACCCAAATAGAGATCAAGTACTACTTTGTTGCTCACCTACTTTCTGCTGTAGAGCTGATCAACATTTTTTGTTGCTACATTGCTCTGCTACAGCTTTGCAATATGGTTGCCTACGAAGTGTCCCTTTCGACATTAAAAGAACAGGCGAATATTGTAACAAAATAATCGAAAATTCATATAAAAGATAAATAATTCTTGAGCTCGTCATAAATTACTCCGAATTTTTCAATAACTATTTGAGATATAGCTGAAGCGAAAACTATAAGAAAAGCTTTGAAAAGTATTGCAAAATGACAAACTTAGTATACCATCAAATTTCATCAACTAGAGCAGAGATTCTCAAAGTGGGCGAGACTGCCCCTTGGGGAGCGCTGAAACCATCCAGGTGGGCAGTGAATCAAATTAGTAAAAACAAATTACGAATTGAATTTTAAACTCAAAGATGGCTACCAACAGATCTGGCTGCAAAATCAGATTCCTTCAGATTATCCCGGATTATGGGCTATAATACAAGAGTTTTTAATTGCATTTTTTTCATCGTATTTAATGGAGCATGGGTTCAATGCAGTCAAAAATTTATTAATTAAAAAAAAAAAACTGACTCCAACTAGATAATCGCGGAAATTTAAGAATACTGCTGACAAAAATAGAGCCGAGGTTTGATACATTAACAGCAGTGCACCAGGTTCATCCTTCGCATTAGGATTATTTATAATGCTTGTCGTAATTTTTATTTTCATAGTATCCTTTGTTACATTAATTTTCTGTTATTTTAAAAAATAATTTTGTTATTTCAAGCTTTCATATGAGTTATATACTATATTCAAAACCGTAGGTGTTTGTTCGCTTAAAGAGTGGAGACTTCCAAAGGGTGCTGAGTAATTTTTTTCTGAAAAGTGGGCGGTAGTCCAAATAAGTTTTGGAACCACTGATCTAGAGTATAAAAACTATTTTACTTTTTACCGCAGCTGAATTCGAACCATAAAAATTTTGAGTTTGTTAAATTTTCGGTTTTTTACATCTTTTGGAATTTATCAGTTCAATTTACAGCTAAAAGGTAACTTAGTTTGCTTTTTATTAAAAACTTTTGAGCTGTCAAATCCTCACTACACATTTAAAATTTTTTGTAGAAGGTTTATCTTCTGTTTATGTATTTGCCTTCCACGATATGTAAATTTTACTACCATGTTACATTTAGATACGAAGTGTAAGATGGCAGTGTAAACCATTTTTCTCTAAAAAAAAAAAAAAAAACAAAAAAAAAACTTGTTTTTATACATCAACTGAACTGATAAAAGTACCTTTGTACGTTTTGTATAACATCCTTGGTAAAAATGCCGCATACACACATAACTACATATGTTTACCCATTCACAGATCTTAATTAAAGCACTTACTGCTAATGAATGAAAAGTGCATAATTACCAAGCTGTCTGCTCTTTCGTAGCAACATCTCCGCAGGGAGACATTTTTATTCCACTAATCTCAAATAAGCTTAATGGCTGTAGCGACGTGTAATAAAGTTGGAGGTAAAAAAGGAAATTCTTGATAACAAATTTTGCTCTGAATGCAATAATATTACCCCGGGAAGCGTTCATTTTAGAAGCGAAATGTGCAATAGAAGCAGCGTGCTTAAACATATTTTTTTTTCTTCTTCCTCAATTAAGTACCATTAACGAATTTCAAAAGCAAAAAAGTGTAGAAATTTTTACTCAAGCTGACACTGAAATTAGCTGTGTAAACATTTGCGATGATATTTTTAATATAAACGAAAAAAAAAAAACTCACAGTGACTCATCTCTGATAATCCAACTCAGGGAATGCCTAATTAGCTCTCAGTTGTATATATGTAGAGCAGCAATCATTCTCTGTAAATGAGAGTTGAAGTGTGACTATTTGCACGGTACTTGTCCAGTATCTTAACATCAGCATAATAAATGATGTTCCTACTTGGTAGGCTTTTTGGAAATTATCTAGTTTGATGAGGTCCCCCCTTAATAATTCCCTTTCCATTAATTTCCTGTTTCGTATTAAGTAGAGTAAAGTGCGGCTAGTTGCCAACGTTTTCAGTATGCCCAATTCGTTATATATTATATGCCATAGAATACTGTTATCTTTGGTCGTTATTATATTTGCCATTCACTGCCCTAATGTCAATAGTTCGGTAATGAAACAGAACAAGAAAAAGAAAGGTTTCAATTTGAATTCTTGTTTCGACCACACGCCACTTTTACATTTTTTGAGATAAGAATTCTTTATATAGTTTTCGGACACGATCTTTCCGAATCTGTAATTGAATTTTACCTATCCGTATTACTTTCTGGTATATTCAGTGTCAACTTTCGTCCATATCAACTTTTTCGAAAGCTTTTTTCGAGTAAATTCCGAAATATCCGGAAATTTGGCGTATGTCCAAAATATTCATCCAATTTTATTTTCTTGTTTCGGTCATGTCCATACACAACGAGCTCGGAATCTTATATATCTGTCACCAAAAGGGGATATGTCCAAAAATTTAAAATTCATATTTAAATATTTTTTAATAATTTGTAGGCAACGTAAAACTACATAAACACATCAAATGAAACATTTTCAAAACCTAATATATCATACGATAAATTAATCAAGAAAATTGAAGTGAGTTGCAAAATTAGCGCAAGTCCTCTACCAGTCCAAATGCAATATAGGATATGTCCATCAAGCAATTTCTTAGTTTCAAAAGAGGATATGTCCTTGTGTTTAGAATGAGTTTGTTGTTAGAGTAAAACTGCTGCTGAAAAATGGGATATGTCCATTGGATCACAATTTGGTCGTTCTAAGAATATGAATTTTACCGTTATAACAGCTTAATGATTTAATGTTTGGATTTTGTTGTGAAAACAAGTATTTTAAAGAAATTATAATGGCTAGTCTATGTGAAAATTAAGTTCGATTGGATGGAAATGTTAACTTTGCACCTGCTGGGAAAGGAAGAAAGAAGATAAGACTGCCATCGACATGGAAAAGAAATCAAGCCAGGGAAAAAAGGTTTATTTGCCGTTGGAGTTTCTATCAGTTATGGTAACTTAACACTTTCACTTTTGTAGACACTCTTCGAAAGGATTTCCAGTTCGCCCAAATTGTGTCCATCCAGAAAAATTTCCGTTCCAATGCTCAATCTTAACAATGCAGGATATTCGTAGAGCGCATCAAATGTTTTACGCTGCGCCACAAAAGATAAAGCAGGATGAAATTGTTGCACGGTTCACGAGAGTTTCACCTGTCGCAAGATAGCGACCTCGAGAAAATTGCTTCAGCAAGCAAGTAGCTATAAGGTACTTTTTGCAGGCACGAACCGATCGTAATGCTCACAAGGAAGTTCAAGTTTGTAAAACAATGTTTACGTCCGTTTTTCAAGTTTGGAAGAGGAGGGTGGAGGGGGTATGCAATAGAATTTTTGCTAGTGGACAATCTGCACATGAGAGACGAGGTTGGAGATGTGAGAAGTGAGATATATTCAGATCGTAGAATAGCTATTAGTATAGTTATTGAAAAGCTTCAGCCGATTCAGTCGCATTACAATCGTGCTAGTAATGTGAGAAAACAATACATGTCGTCAAGTGATATTTCTATAAAATTGCTATGGAATATGTATAGTTCAGAATCCGAAATCAATTTGAGAGTCAATTATGAATATTTCAGACAAATTTTTTGTAGTGATTACAATATTAGTTTTGCTAGCCCCGCAACTGCTCTGCATGCATCCAATTCCAAGAAAAAATTAAAGCATGTTCAGATTTACAAGAAAAGACCCGGTTAAACACTCTATTAATGGTACATAAGATGAAAGCTGACCAATTTTATAAAAGGTTAAAAGAGCAAAAGGTGGGTTCCTTAACTTTGTCATACGATTGTAAGAAAAACTAAATACTACCTAAAACTGCAGATCAGAAAGAGTATTACTTACGCCAGTTATACATTTATAACTTTACAATTTGTATTGGTTCATCAAATGTTAAACAAACTCCAGAAAATACTTTCATATACACCTGGCTGGAAAATGAACATTGAAAAGGTTCGAATGAGGTAGCTTCTTGTTTATTTCATCGTTTGAATAACACAGACCTAACTGATATCCATACAATTCAATTATTTTCTGATGGTTGCGGAGGTCAGAATAAAAATCAAATTGTAATAGATATGTTATGCAAATGGTTTAGTTGCAATCCCTCATCTAATCTAAAAAAAATTGACTGCATCTATCCGATAGTTGGACACTCGTTTGTACCTCCTGATCGGGTCTTTGGTCATCTGGAGAAAACCATTTAAAAAAAGGAACCATAATAAATCCAGATGAGTACTTCGACATATTTAAAAGTGCAGGAACCCTAATCCGAGTTTCTTGTAATGAAGAATGCGTCTGAAGTCTGTAATGAATCCTCCTTCATCTTACCATTTTCAATTCGCCCCATCCAAAAGCGTAACAGGAAATGTACTTGTGCAAGGTGAGATCCATTATGCAAATGAAATCGGCACAGCAAAATCCTTGTTAAAACGAGGCAAGTCTTATGCAACTTCTTCAACCCCATCTATAATAAATACCGGTATATAAATTAAAGAAGCAAAAAAGAAAGACAATGCCGAGTTGCTGACTGTACACTTCGGTGAAAATTGGGCGACTCTTCCTAATCTAGCATACTTTAAGTCTGCTATTGAGGCCCAAATGATGACATTGATCCAGATACAGATTTCGATGACATCCCAGACGGAGATGCTAACAATATTATTTAAGACGATAAAACATTTTTCTTTTTACTTTATAAGAATAAAATAAAAATATTAGACAGTTGTATCTTTGTTTGGATCAGCCTTATATTCCTCGTCTAAATTTCCTTTTACAGGTGCTAAAGAGGATAAGCCAATAACTTACATTTGCAATAAGGAGTAGGTATTTCCATTATATTGTTGCAAAAGGTGACATGTCCAAATTTGTTTCTCTTTTTTACAAAGAACTATTATCTAATCAGTTCTGATTTTTAGCAGCTTAATATATTGATTTTCTATAATCATAAATAAAACAAAATGTTATAGCAGATTTAAAACGAGAAAATATAAAGGTTTTTGTGACATATCCTATATTGCATATGGGCAACAGATATCTTTTATTATATTAAAGCCATATTCATACCGTTAAATCATAACGATATATCTAACTGTGTATATGTACGTCCATGTTCATACGCTTTCACAATATTATTTGTAATTATTACGGATATGTCCAAATCTGATTTTTCTCTCTTTTATTTGCTGGCATATTCAGCCTTGTTTTGGGTTTCAATCTAAAAAGTATATAAAGACACCATAATGACATTCACAAATTCATTCATTGATGGGGAGTCATTCGATTCATTGAGCATTCATGATTCATTGATTGCATTGATCATTGATTTTCAAAGTGTGTCTTGTCAGATTCTTGAAAAAATTCTGGTATTGGATTCTTCAACTAAGTGTTCTCCAGTTAAGTTTTGTGTGTGAAAAATGATTCATTCATTGAGCATTGATTCCTATTGACGACAGTGGTAGAATTTTACTCAGGTAAAATTGCCGACGGCAATTGATAATTCTGAACGTGGTCGTGTTATTTTCCTAGTAATTGCCGACGGCTAATTCACGTACGTGTTGGAAAGAAATGTGTAGTGAGATAGGACTCATAATAATTGCATCATAAATAAGTACATACACAATAAAAATTATGAGAAAGGACTCAAGTAAAGAAAAACAATCAGTGATAGTGCGCTTAAATAAGAAATTAAAAGATAAAAAAGACAAAGAGAAAAGAAGAGTGTTGGTAAAAAAACATCGAAAACTTGGTAAGAACAAAGGAGTGAATCGTGAAAATTGGCAAAAAATGTCAGTAATTAATGAAAATTTAAGCCTAGATGATAAGATTAGTTTCGACATGGAACTAAAAATTTTGTCAAGGGCCTTCGTCCGTCGTTTTAAACAGACGTGTAATGCGAAGGAGCTTTCAGAAGACGAGCTTACGAGGACAATTGAGAAAACAATTCTCAGCGAATTAAAGGTATTCAGGGACCCGGTACAGACCCAATTATTAAATGGACAACCAATCAAGGGATTTGATCCTGAAAGCCAGCAGGAAGAACCTATGAATACTGATGAGTACGTAATGGACGAGGATAAAGTTCTGGACAATGGGGATAATGATGTGGATGATGACAATGACGACCCTGGTAGTGACGAAAGCTACAAAATTGTGCTGAACAAAAGAAGACCAAAAAACCAGCTGAACTATTACGCAGAGAAAAAGGGCAAGCAGCCACAACAAGGCCGCAAAGAGGATCAAGAGGCATCTGGGAATTATTACAGACTGATCCAGCCAGCGGAGAAACCGAAGACCAGGGCAGCCAGCAGTAAGGCAGATGCAGCACCAACGGAGAAAAAGGCCACAAAGCCACCACCAATCATCTGCTACAATTTAAACGTAGCAAAATTTTTCGAAAAACTTGAGAAGCTGGAGAAGCGCCCCAAGTTCTTTTTGAAAAATAATAACAGGATGAAGTCTACATTGAAACCAGCCACTGAAGAGGACCATAAAATTATTTTTGATTTAGTGAAGGAAATCAAGGTTGATTGCTTCACCTTCACGCCCAAGGACAACAGGAAGCCAACCTTAGTGCTTAAGGGGATCCAGTGTAGCTTCGACCCAAAAGAAGTAGCAGCAGCCTTGGAGAAGGAGTTGCCAGGAATAAAGGTGGCTAAGGCGTCGCACTTGGTGACTCCCGCTATAAGGAAAAGCGGACGCCTAGTGGACTCCTTTGTGATAAGCTTCGAGGCTGAAACTGATGTCAACCGGGTTATCAAGGTTGACAGAATTCTGCATCAGGCCGTCCACTGGGAACGATTTCAGAGCAGTGGAATTTCGCAGTGCAAGAACTGTCAGAAATACGGCCATGTAGCCAGTAATTGCGGAACTGCGTATAGATGTGTAAAGTGCAATGTCAGTCATGGACCTGGAGCCTGCACCAGAGACACAACGATAGGTAAACCCTATTGCACTAACTGCAAGCAGGAGGGACACCCGGCAAACTTCAGAGGCTGCTCAAAGTATAAGGAGATAATTGAGAGGAAGAAAGCTGCTGTCCAGTCAAAGAAGCTGAGGGAGGAATTTGTCAGGGAATCTGCACGGAACTATGTGAAGCCCGGTAAGTCTTTTGCACAAATCCTTTCTTCTAATATTTCAGGTACGCACGTTGGAAAGAAGACCCAGGAAGCAGTCCCCAAGCCCCAGACTGCAAGCAAGCCAAAACCCTCTTCATCCATTGCCTTGGGAGCAGACACGTTCTGTAATCAGGAGGCAAAATCACTCTTTGGTTGTGATTTATTCGGTCTTATGGCCAAAATCAACGCTTTCCTTCCTAGCTATAGGAAGCTGACTTCCATTCCGGAAAGACAAAGTGCTTATCTGCAATTCGCGTTTTCGCTATGCGGAAGCAGAAATTAAGCGAACTGAAGGCGATTGCCCTCAATGTCAACTCCCTCGTGTCTCACGGGAAACGAGTCTCCCTAAACCTTTTCCTGGAGGAACACCGTCCCCATTTCATGTTTCTTTCTGAGACAAATCTAAAAGCAAGACACAGAGTGTCTTTGGAAAAATATTCTCTGCTCAGAAATGACGCAGGTGAGGGAAAGCGGGGCACCGCTATTCTCATTAAGAAAAATCTCCACTTCGAACCCACCCAGATTAACCTCTCCAACTTCGAGAGTACGTCTCTAAAGATAATCCTAGATTCTGGTGAAACTCTTCTTCTTGTTTCACTCTACATACCGTGCAAGACTCCAGCCTCCCGAGTACGTAGTGATCTGATCGCGCTGAACGCCTTTTCCCAACAATTCACATATACGATTGTTGGAGGCGATTTCAATGCTAAGCACAGCTTATGGAACGATCCCTCGACCAACTTAGCAGGAACTACCATAGCTAAATGGTTGGAAGATAATCTCCACAACCACAATTTTATTACTGTCTCCCAGGACACACCAACCTTCCCCAGAAGCGGCTCTTTTCTAGACTTTTTCCTAGTTTCGGACAGTCTCATAAACATTCTCCCCCAAATTAGAAATTTTACCTGCCAGGCCCATATTTCTGATTCTGATCATTTGGCAGTAGAATTAAAAATAGCTCTACAGAGAGAATTCTCTGCGAGCACACTAATTGCTCCAGCAATTTCGTCCCTGACCAATGTCGACTGGCCGCAGTTTCAGAATAGACTGAATAGCCTGCTCCCCAATTTCTTGCCAGATCAGCATAGATATCTGTGTAATACAGAAATAGACTTCTATGTTGAATTGCTGACAACTGCTCTTCAGGACAATATAGCGTTTTTCTCTACTACGCACCAACCTAATAACTACAGGTACAAAAACCTTCCGCCCAGAATTCAAGAGCTGTACAAATACAGGCAAAAGCTGAAGAAAATTCTGAACAGAATTTACCGGCGAAATCTCAATTCACAGAACCCGGAATATTCATCCGTACTTTCTCAAATTAGGTGTCTGTCGACAATCATTGACGAGCAAACTCGTAACTTCGTCGATGATCAATTTCGCGAGAGGTTGAAAGCTATTAAGCCGGGTCCGCGAGCTTTTAGCGAAATTAACAAAGTTTGTAGTAGGAAAGCCCGAGTCCCTGAAAAACTACTCGATGGCAACAACTGTTTAAATTCTCCGGAAGAGAAAAGCAGTGCCTTCGCCAACTACTTGGAGTCAACCTTCAAAAGCTCGCCTCCAACTCATCTCCCAAACTTTCATAGGCAAGTCCTAAGTGAAGTGGAAAATTTTGAGTCACAAAATACCTCACCAATGTCAGAATTCAGCCTTGAAAATCCAGCCGGAAATCCAAATGACCGGCAAATATTCACTAGCCCGCTGCATCTAGCTGCCCTTATTCGGTCACTCAACAATAAAAAGTCGAGTGGCCCAGATGGTATCCCGAACTTCATAATCCGAAAGTTACCAACGTTGGCAATCGAAATGCTAATAATAATCTTCAACAATTGTATAAACAATTGTTACTTCCCCAAAAGCTGGAAAGTGTCAAAAATAATGCCAATTCCGAAGAAGGCATCTTCTAAAAGCATCTCGGAATTCAGACCGATTTCACTAATCTCCAATTTGGGAAAGCTTCTGGAGAGATTAGTGAAGCAGCACATTGAAGACACTTGCGTGGAGAAGGAGATGGAGCAGCATCAGCAATTTGGATTCAAGGCTATGCACTCCACTCTGCATCCACTATTAAAATTTCACACTGATGTGACAAAAGCTCTTAATAAAAAGACGCATACTGTGGCCTGTTTTCTTGATGTTGAGAAGGCCTTCGACTCCATCTGGAGAGAAGGACTTATCTCCAAACTGATTGGATTTCAGTTCCCACCCTACCTCATTCAGATGATTAATAGCTTCATTTCTCAGAGACAATTCTTTGTGGAAATAAAGAATTCCATATCTGCGCATAAGGACATAAAAGCGGGTGTCCCGCAAGGCTCAGTACTAGGGCCATTCCTCTTCAATCTATTCACGTTTGACCAACCGCAGAATAATGGAGGAGTCACGACCCTTCTCTACGCGGATGACTCATTAACGTATGCGCACTCCAAATCCCCAAAATTGGCGACAAGGAAAGTGGGTGATCATATTGCCAAGCTTTACGAGTACTATCGTAAATGGGGCATAAAGATCAACGTCCCTAAATCGAGTTTACTCTGCATCAGAACTGCACGTTCACGCAGAGGCGTATGTCAAAACGCAAGAAACATTGAAATCACTATCAATAATGAAGTGATAAAACCCACTAAGAGCGCCAAATATCTAGGCATTAATTTCAATGAACGTTTTAAGTTCAACCCTCACGCAAAAGCAGTTGCTAGGAAAGCAAACTTTGCGCTCAGCATGATCAGTCCTATAATGAGATATAGGAACGGACTCATTCTGAGCACGAAACTGCTGATGTACAAGCAGCTCATTAGGCCCATCTTAACGTACTCGTTTCCCATATGGCACACCATTTCACCAACTTATATGGAAATCCTTGCGAAATTCGAGAGGAAAACGCTCCGAATCTGCACTGGACTCTACCGAAGGCCCTGTGGAAAGCATTATCGCAATCAGGTCCTGTATGAGAAAGCTGGTATTTCTCCAATACAGGACTATTTGGTTGAGATAATGAAGAAGCAGGTAGCCAAAATCCCCAATCACCCGAATCCAATTGTCCATGAACTAACCAACTTCCCCCACTTACCCACTAACAAATATTTATCGCCTTTTGCATTTCGACTTGTATTGAAAAATATTACTGCGAAGAAATTTTTACCTTTTTCAGGGAGAAAGGAGATAGTCACCGTGGCTAGTAGAGGAAGTCAGGAGGAGGATTGCAGCCTGCAGGACGGGACTTATGCAACCTTCCACGGACAATACCCGCAACAGGGAGCTATCAAACACCACCAGGATGGGAAGGCAGATCCAACCTGAAGATTTTTATATTTTTATATAGGTTATGTAGCTAGTACTTAAGTTAGCTAAGTATTAGATTTTCGGATTACATTTAATTAATTATAACTAGGTAGCGCTAGCCGTAGTTTAGAAGTAAGTCATATGTTAGTTAGTAATTCAAGTATTTAGAAAATAAGAAAATTTAGCTAGATTAATTGAACTCAGGGCCAAAGAAAAGCCCGTAGGAATTATAATCAGGGATTAGTTTAGATAAGAAAAATATTGTTAGGTTAAGTGTACAAGTTTTTAGCGTAAATAAAAAACTTGAACTTGAACTTGAACTTGATTCACAAATTCAGTCTATATTAAGCAGTCATAGGGATAACATCGCTGTGTTAAATGGATTCATCGGCGTCTGAATTATCACACGCGCTTTTTAGGTAAGCTAACAAAATATGTTTTTACAGCTTTAGGGCCGTACTCAATATTAATTTCTGCTTAGGGCCGGGATGTGGGGTGTGGGGGTGGGAATTGTCCTAATTGCATTAGATTCGAGCAGTATCCATAGACCACATAGACAAAGGAAAATTAAACAAAATTCAAAAAAATCTAAAAGCAAAAAGCGATTAGAAATAAGCACACGACTGTTTTGTACATTTTCGCTATCCGATTTCGCGGATTTTTTGTTTTTTTTTTTCATTTGCTTTCGTCAGACTTAGACTCGATCGAGTTCTGTAATTAGGCCGCCGTTAAAAATTCCCACAGCACGATTTTTATTGCTTCCCTCCAACTAAAATTAAAAGATTTTTATAACATTAATTGATCAATATAGACCCTTAGGTATACCTAAATATATTAATTTGTTTATACATATATTTTATATTTTTAGAATGCAGAATGATATTTTACCTTCAAGTGATTCTGAATCAGAAAATAATGAATCAATTAAAGAAAATAGTCCTACTTCAGATAGTTCCAAAATGGACTCTTCAGGTGCGTTGTTGTTTAGTATGTCAAAATATTGTTTTTATAGTAATTTATCGAAATTTTATTCCATCTACTACGAGACCTAGCTCGTGTGTTGGTAATATTCTAAATAATTCATAACATTGTGAGTTAATTTATTTTCTCTGCTCATTCAGAAGATAAAGAAAATGATTCGGGCTTTAGAGATTTACCATCTACTTTAAGTTATATTGGCAATAAAAGCACACAAGTCATTATGTGCACTTGTAACATTTTGAAATTCTTACCTTTTAGGATTGGAAAGATCATTCCCCATCGAAGCAAAGAAAAAACAGAAGGAGCCCAATTTTTGGATAAAAACTGTGAGAAAAAAGCTAAGCGAATACACGAATCACAAAAAAATTAATGTCCAACTCAAGAAAATGAAGCCTGCTTGTATCCGAACATATTGTTTTATGTGCTACAATTTTTTTACAAACAATGACAGACTGAAAATGTTCCGAATGTTTAACCCTCCTTCAAATTACTTGCGGCAGTACAGTAAAATTCCGTGATTCATTTTTATTCCGAACAGTGCGAATATGAAACAGCTTACCATCTCCTTTTTTTCCTCCGGCATACAATCTGTGGAAGTTTAAGGGCGACATACATGGGCACCTATGCCACTATCCTCATATCCCCTAATCCTTTCCTTATATCCATATTGCCATGCTGTGCTTTGCATTGTAGGGTATCCCCTGAGCTTGGCTTAATAATAATAAAAAATAAGTTTGTTAAACAAAATAAAGTAAAACGTCGTCGTGTTATGGAATCCGTCAACAAAACCTTCTCATTTAAATACTACTTAGGATCAAATTGGTCATATCCATAAAGTCTGTAGAACGTTTTTCTTGAATACTCTGGTTCGTAATAAAGCCAGAAATATTTTTTCACAAACGTGATGAATAAGGGTACTGGTTGTCCACTGAAGAGGCAAAAATGGAGATACGTAAAAAGGTCGACATCCTCATGCACATCAACAGTTTTAAAACTATGGAATCGTATTATTGTCGATCTACAAGCCAAAAGCTATACTTGAAACAGGATTTAAGTTTAACAAAAATGTATAAAATTTATATTGATCAAGATGATGGCAAAATCGTCACGGAAGCAATATTTAGAAAAATATTTAATACAGAGTTTAATATCGCATTCTATAAACAGCAGAAAGGCATTTGCGATAAATGTTACTAGTTTAAAATAAATCCGACAGGAGTGGATAAATTAGTTCATGAGCAACGCGAAAAGGGAAAAGATGGCCTATAAAGCAGATAGAGATGTTGACCGTAGAAATATTGATCCAACCCATGCAATCATATGTTACGTTCTTCAAACTCTTCTAAAAATAAAAATTGAATAAAAATTTTTTAAAATAAAAGCACTCTGGCTGTGCCAAAAGGCCCAATTAAAATTTTATTTTATTCTTATTCAATTTTGAAGCTGTGAAGTCAAACTGTGTTTTAATTAATTAGTTTTGTTTTCAAATTTCTTATATAAATGAATATTATTCAGTATAATAATACTAATAATGTAATAAGTATTATAAAAAAAGTTTCTGAAGCACTAAAATGTATGTCGAATTTATGAAATTAAATTTATGTTTATTTTGAAGTATTTTGTTTAATGATCTCATTTAATATAAGTTATCTTAAATAATATTTTTTTATTGAATATAAAATATTGTTGCAGAACTGAAATTGTCTCATTTTTTCATTTAACAAAAATATATAATAAAATATAAATATTTTAAGCTAGGAAAAATATATGAAAATATCCTATTTAATCTGACACCTCACTCAAAGTGCTTTAAATTTTGCAGAAAAAATTTTAATTCTTATTTCGGACTTATCATCGGACATATCGCACACTGTGCGAAACTTTTTTTTCGGTTTATGACCTTCTTTTATAATGAGAAATCTGATGACACTCTGTGTACACAGTCTCGATATAACACTAAAACTATGACAAAAATTAAGAAAAAATCCTATCGCATAAATTTGAAAATAATGAAGTTCAAACTTCAAATGCGTTTTTATCGAAACTAGGTTGATGGTGTATGGCAGACACAAGAATTCAGACGACGATATATCCCGTTGGGATGGGTTAGATACCTTAAAATGAAGGGCATATGAATGAAACTGTTCTCAATTTATTTAAAAAAACTAAATTTAAAATCTCGCAAAATTAACAAAAATAAATTTAACAGAAATATATTATGTAACAAATTAGTATTTATCAAAAAATCTAGTTCTAATTCTACTTCTACTGATTCAGTAGCTTTCATTAACGTCTCTTCCGTTCATATTTCCCGAGGTGGCACATCTATTTTTCGAGAGTAACGTCTCGGCATTATGTAATAGCATAAATAGCATAAATGCAGTGCACTGCAGAACACAGAAGATTGCGAATTGAATTGACTTTTAGGGTGCATATATAAGTAGACAAAGTTTTGAAAGTATAGAGAAAATGATCAAATTGCCATGACTTGAATCCTTGCAAAATGGAACTTGATAAAGTTCGGGGTTTTGTAAGAATTAGTCATGGCACCCAGGTTTTCAAAAAAACTTCTACTTCTATGCACTCTAGAAGTCAATTCAATTCGCAATCTCCTGTGTTCTGCAGTGTAGTGCACTGCACAGTTGTATACAGTGTTTTTATCTTACAGACGTAATTATAATGAAATAGTTGATGAATAATTCTAATAGCTCGAAACGGGAACATTTTCGTTAATATAAACAACATTTTTACAAATTCATCAATTATTTTTTTCCATACGTCGATGTACTTCATATTGTGATCGTGTGATATTCAAATTATCTGTACTATGAGCGCAGTGAGAGCTACCTAGAAATCGATTTATTATACTTTTTAGTTTACTATTTTTGATTGAAAATATTTTAACAAATTTTTTAAGTTTATAAACTCATGATTTTTATACCTTAGATAAATTCTCATATGGTATGCTAAGCTTGTCATTCCGTTTGTAACGCATAGAAATAATGCTGGTATAGCCAAATGGATTGAACACCCACACATATGTATTATTAATTATTTAGATTTTTGCATATCCGTCTGCCGTCCGTCCGTCCAATATCTTGAGAACACATTGATGGTTTGTTTCAAATTACATCAGTTTACATATACCTACTTATTGAGAAAGCAGTCAACTGAGGACTTTTTGATGTACTGGAAATGTTTTCAGGACATAAAACGCTATGAAATTTGTTATAACGATTTTGACTGTCCGACAAACCGTTCTAGCAATAGATGCGTAAAACTACCTTAGCGATCTGCGTATAGGTTGAGACTATATGGCATCGACAAAATTAGTTTTAGGCCAATTATACCTTTTTCCCGGCTTTTCTAAAATACAAATTTCGGATTTTCTTTCCTTTTATTTTTATTTAAATTTACATCTTCAGGCATTAAAAAAATTTCGGTTTCGAAAAACACAAAGTAAAATTCTTGAATGCAATATGTAGACTATTCTTTGCGGACTCCCTGTGCAAATAACTAAATGCATACAAGTCGATACTTTGGTAAGTGGCTGGCAATCCTATTATAGACGTTTTATAGAATTAAATTAATTTAAATTTCCAATGAACCAGTACAGTATAAAAAAAACGCAGATAATACCTCCATATTAGTTGTATATCATCGCAAAATATTTCTTCCGGGTAAACAAAACCCTCGAGAATACTTCACAAGCCATGAAACAGACTCCCTCCCTACCACATACGAGGGCCAACGGAGTCCTTACATTCTAAAATATTTGCAGTGTTCTTATGTACAACTGACAAAAGTTTGATTTGAATAGCTCCTCCGCTCTAAACTACTATTCACACAGAAAAATGGTATTCTGTTAATCTTAAGCTTGTTTTCTTATCTTCCCAACCGTAACAAAATGTTCATACCTTTCCGAACAAAATTATTTAAAACAATTTGTCTTAACCAAATGACTACGATTCCTCAAACAAAAATTCTCAGCTGAGTAATCATTGTAATGTCGCTGTGCCGTTATGGCATGCCGTGGGCTGATGATATCGAATGTAGCTGCCTACAGATTCGGACTACGGCTGCACATACACACATGCAATTATCACTCAGCTGAGAGGTATTGAGCGTAAAATGGTAAGGTTACTTTGTAATCAAAACTATTTTATTATTTTGTTAAGTAAGGTATACAGAAAGTGTAGTCTTTGGGAAGGTAAGAAACCAAGCTATAAATTACTAGAATACTATTTTCCTGTATGGATACTAGTTTAGGCTCTATGGCATATATAAAGTCAATGTTTGGCACTTTTCCATAAGCATCAATATAGAACATTTTAGAGAACGGACTCCGAACGCACACATATAGATTTCTGTTTCTTGGCTTGGGAAGTATTCTCGAGGGTTTTGCTTGACTGGATGTGATGCCTGCTGGTACAGTGGGCTGTAAATTCAATGCAAAAGATGCATGCTCTACAAGAAAAGCTTTGACGATTGCATCCAAACTTTCAGATTGCGCTTTCAAATATTGGTTTGCAAAGTCTTATCATCTCTTTAACTTTTATTACTTTATGATCAAAAGCTCTTTTAAAGTAAGCTTTTAAAATCGAGAGAATATTGCTGCCATATATTTTTCAACTCTGTTATTGCTTCTCTATGGTACGAGGTTGCTGCGATTCATTTTAGTAGAGATTTTTAAATGTGGGCCTTATTACCCTCCGCGCTTTATTAGCCGCAGATACCTTAGAACTATCTAATGGATTGTGAAACTAAATTCTATTTAGTTACTTGTAGAGGCGCTACTTAGCCAGTAGTGCCTCGTGCCAATATAAAATCAACGATGCCTCGACGTGATGTGGGGATGCCTTAATTTTTTTCTTAGATTTTATATGTATGCACTTTTGGAGTAGGCTGATAACGGAATACATTGAGCGCGTTCACTGCCACCGAAATAGTGACTTTTTGTTGAGTACGAATCACTACCAAGCGTTCACTCCGCCAAATTTTGACAGTTAACAACTACACTTGACTACGACTGTCGTTCACTCCGTACTGTGAATGTACCAAATAGAGAACTACACTCGATTACGGTCAGGAGAATAGTCCATCGTATTTGACACAACTACACTACGATAATGATTACGCTACCAAAGTGGCAGTGAACGCGCTTTTTGTATCTGAAAATAACTTCCACTGGGATAAACGGCGCTCTAAGGGCCCTTCTGAAACGCTTCCCTGGAAGCTTGTAGCACTTCTTTTTCCTATCTCAGTTCATTGCTTTATAACATAGGCAGGCATGTCCGCAGAGGCAAGCGCTATTAATGCTGCTCTTAAGAAGCGCTCTAAATAATGACCGAAGAAGTTTTTTGAATATGCCTTTTCGAAATGTTGGATAATTATCGCAGTGCTTCTTCCTTAATCTCATAAGAGGCCTTCAAGACAGAGAACAGCAGCAAGGCGCTTGCGTTAGCTCATGATTATTTGTGGTGTTAAATTTTATGAGTTGATTAAATAATTCAATATTCTCCCTTTTATTCTCACTTGTATTAACCAAAACTTCAGATTACATACTTGTTCTAATCACTCTGAAAATCACCTTGAAAATGAGAGATGAGTTACTTCGTACAATAGTGGAAAAATGCACAGTTTAGATTCGTGGAAAGTTAGATCAGATCACCTCTTGTTGCACTTTAATCTGCTGGAGCTCATCAAATAATCTTTTATGGAGCTTCCGGCTGATAGCTCTAGAAGCACTTGATTTATTTGCTTGCGCCTTTGCTCATTTTTCATGATAGATCAGTGAATATGCTTCTAAAGCGCTGCCAAATGATAGCTAGAGAAGCGCTTAAATTGTGTTCCTTTCAGAAGCGCTGATTTTTTGTTGCAATGCCTTCAGACTGAATAAAAATTCTGCCGAAACTTTTCTATAAATTTCTAAGAATAAATTAATTCTTATGGCACATCTACGCGTCTACGCTCATAAAAATTCTTAGTGGCCCAATTTACAGTGTTGGGAACTTGTGGGAAATATTCCATTTTGTGGGAATTTCTGTCCTCTAAATAATAACTGTGGGAAAAAGGGAAAACATTTTTACAGTAAAACAATTTGTGGGAAAATTCGTCACCAAAATTTTCCTAGAAGAGTTTTATACTAAAAGGTCTGAGTTGCGCTGTTAGAGTTTTAGAAATTCTTAGAAGAGTTTTATCGATTTGTTTGCGGACGGGGATATTCTGGTGTGAGATCTTCTGCTTATACATTCATGCACATTTTTACAGTAGTACATTAAAATGTGTCATTTTTTATTTAAATTTAAACTAATAAGTATATAGGTATATGGTGGGATTTTTGTGGTAATTTCAGCTTTCGAACTGTGGGAAATGTGGGAAAAATTTGGGCAATATATGGGATTTTCGAGATTGAAAAGTTCCCAACACAATCACGCGTTTTCGGCCTCCAATAATGTATAATAATTCTATGGAAAACTTTTCTAGTAAATTTCTAATAAAAAATTGCAGCATTCCCTTCGAAGAATCGGTAAGTTTATATTGGAGCGAGGCATTGCTTACTTTTAGCGACTGAGTGTGAGCAGCGCTGCCAACTGTTTTTACTGATCCTGCTAGATCTACTTAAAAAATCTGCTAAATTTCGGCTAACATTTTCTTAAAACCGGCTAGAACATCAATCACAAGTCGCTAAACTGAATTACAAACGAGTTTTAAGATCATCAACACAAGCACATAATTTATAAACAAACTTAGAATTATGATTCTAAGCCTATGTTCTAAGATAATTGGCTACTTAAATTTACCTGTAAGTCTCGCGGTCAATTTTAAGGGTTGAGAATCTGGCTAGTGTACATTTGTGTTGTTCCTTCTAAGTTTGCGAATAATTCGTCAGTCTTGAAATTCATTTGATAATTCCAACAAAGGAGCCAGTCGGATGCCATACTAGCCATTCGTAAATAATTAATCTCTAGGAAAAATCTGTAGATAAATTTTGACATCTTAGTCTTGGCACAGTAGCCCCCGCAGTAAAAAAACATAATTGCACTCAAAAATTTTCCTATTGTGTATTCTTTTTTTAATAGATTCGTTCCCATAAGAAAGATCAGATCAAAGTAGCTAATCGATCCTTTCAGGCAGAACAGTAGTCACAAAGAAGAAAATTGGTGAAATTTTTTCCCTACGTAGGTACCTATTGTCCTTTTTTTATATATGTTTGTACTAAATGAACTCACAAGTTTATCATTAGTTTCCATGATTCATTTATCTTTTTTCAAATTCGCAAATATATAGAAAACGAAGATATCCCTCAAGACAAAATAATTACATCTAAACTACTAAACCAAACCATCGAGCGACCACCCTGGTAGCCCAATCATCATGAGCGCACTGATGAGCTGATGATGATTGGATGAATTGGATGAATGTAATGCTGATTTTTGCTCTAGCACCGCAGTTCAATTATTACTCAACACCATTTATCTCCCTTTCACTCGTACATTACATGCACTAGACATTCCATACCAATTTATTGATGAGGTAATACATGAGTTGGCGAAGAAACTCATCGAGGCGCTCAGTAAAAAAGTTACTTGTCGTACAATCACTTGAAAAAAAGTTATGTCAGTTAACGTAAGAGCACCTGCACCCACCGATAATAATATTTTCTAAACTGATAAGCGTTGGCCACCAGGGGTATCACCTAATATTCTCGTAGCAATTTGCTCGTATCAATTTCCTCATGAACCCATTTTCTCGTAACAATTTCCTCGTGAAGTCATTTTCTCGTAACAATTTTCTCGTAAACTTATCTTTTGAACTAATTGGTTCGCGCGCGCGAGTTTTCTCGTATTCCAATTTGCTACGTTTTACACGAGTTTTGGATTATTCGACGAGTATTTAATTTAAAACAGAAACAAACCATTTTATTTACATATAAGAATTCTTTAATAAAGGAAATACTTCTTATACTTTAATTCAATTTACTGTTAACATAATACAAGACCTTGCTTTAGTATTTGTTGTTTGCAATTATATACCCGTAGTAAAATGTTAACAAGGTTGCATACGAGATAATTGTATACAAGCAAATTGCCTTAAGAGCAAATTGGTACGAGCAAATTGACTTACGAGAAAATGGCTCTACGAGAAAATTGTTACGAGAAAATGACTTCACGAGGAAATTGATACGAGCAAATTGACTTACGAGAAAACTGATACGAGAAAATGGCTTTACGAGAAAGTTGATACGAGAAAATGGCTTTACGAGAAAATTGATACGAGTAAATTGACTTACGAGCAAATGTTCCACGAGAAAATTTGATACGAGCAAATTGATACGAGAATATTGGGGGGAGCCCTACCAGGACAGAGTTTGACAATCACACACCATTTCGTTTACGGTGCTGGTTTACTTTTGCGTTTGGTTTGCCTGCGAGCAAATTAATTTGGCCTGATCACGCCTTTTTCTCGTTAGTCGCTGGGAATCAAATCGAACAGTTGTAATTGAGCTTAAGGGGGTATTCTAGTCTAGAGGCCCGAACTTTAGGTGATTTTTGAAGTGCCGTAAAAAAAAGGCAATCAATATTTATTTAAGTTATTTATTAACATTACAAGAATACAGAAAAAAATAAAAAAAATAAAAAAATTGAAAGTTCAAAAAATTAGCAGCTGATGAAGTGGGGGGCCTCAAAAAATTGGCGCGTGATCATGCCCACGATTCCAACCCGCCTAGCAATCCGAAAAAAAGTAAAAAAGATTATTAGTCTAGAGTAATGTCGCTATGTCCGGAACTAGGGAAAAGTTGATAAAAATTTTTTTCACAAAATGGCCGCTGCCTGAAAAAAAAGTAATTTTTGACTTTTTCGAATTTTTTAAAAATAGTAAAATTGAAATTTTGGGATGCGGCTAGTTCCGGACATAGACAAGTCTATCAAGAAGACTCTCAAAAAAATTTCAAGTAAATCGGTCCAGTAGAACTTGAGAAATCGTGGGCATCGTCTAGAAAAGGGCAGTTTCGAGAAAAACGCGTTTAAGGTGTAATACCACTGTAAATTTTTTTTTATTGGCTTGAAAAATAGTTTAAACCCTCTAGAATAAGAAAAAAACGTCCCGTGCGAGAAATTCTTTCCTTTCCTTTGAAAATGGAGGTCGCCACCAAACGCGTCAAACTTGCTCCGAAACATGTCCCGGGAAAATGGCTGTGGAGCCGCCTTTTGTTTTTTTTCGCTGTCAAAAATTTATCAGTAAAGTTCAATTTATTCCCGATAATACCCTTAAAAGGTTTTTTTCAAACACCTTTAATTTCGCGAGAAAAAAATTCGTGAAAAAACCTTTTTTTTTAGCCGTTACAGTGGGGTAACCCATTAAAGTCCATAGGTCCACGTTGTTTTGGTAGTTAGAATTCAACTGTTAACAGCT
Source organism: Dioctria linearis (assembly GCA_963930735.1). NCBI lineage: Eukaryota > Metazoa > Arthropoda > Insecta > Diptera > Asilidae > Dioctria > Dioctria linearis. The sequence goes on from OZ005741.1 coordinate 44,718,862, forward strand.
GGATGCAAGTGAACACTACATATAAAAGATACACATTTGAAAAATCCTCTTGTAGGCATATTCTTGAATAGTTAAACTTTGAAAATATGAAAACAACAAAAAATTCGATTTTTTCGAATTTCTAGACTAGAATACCCCCTTAAGCTAAGCTAAGCAAGAAACCAAGTTTATTGGTATTTCGTTATCGTTGTCGATTCAGAGCTAAAAAAAGAAGCGTTGCTGATTAATTTCTAAAATTTTCTCAGCTAAAATGATAGAAAGTTGGCTAAAAATCGGTTTTCGGCTAAATGGCTAATTTTAATCGGCTAAATTAACCGATTTTCGGCTAAATTGGCAACTCTAAGCGTGAGCAAAACTTTTCAAAATGGTTTCAAGTGGAGCCACCTGATACTATAAGACGGAAGTATTTTCGCAGTCACTAGATAGTTTTATGCACAAAAAGGCAAAACTGAAAATTTTTCGGATTGTTGCTCTTCGAGATTTTACCGCAAATGCGAAAGAAGATGAAAAGCAAGACTATCATTCTAGAACATTCGCATGAGAGTTGAATAATGGGTGGTTCCGGAAATGCCTTAGTGATTATTGTAGTACCCGAATACAACCAATGCAGTATCATTGTGTCAACCATTATATGATACGAAAATTTTACGCATAACTTTGTTTGCCATAAATATTTCTCATGCGTTTCGCTACAAGAAAAACTCATAAGAATAAAATTACTTCACTCTCAAACTTCGACTCAATTTGGGTTCATATGCTCGCGTAAGTCGTTATCACCCTCATAAATTCTGTACAAAGAAGCGAATCATAATTACTAATAAAAAATGAAAAACGGCAAAATACTAAGTGCCAGTGATTTATATTTTTTGAAGGAAATTCCAGCTCACATCATACTGGGGACGATGAAAACAAACTTTCCCTTTTCTCAGTTCGTAAAAAAGAGTAAAGCAGCAGCCTTTAAAAACACATTCTCCAAGGTCAAATAAATCTTTGACGGGTGATTTATAACTGAAAAAAAATACGTTAAATTCTCGTTCACTTGATAATTCATATCAGAGAAAAATGTGGACCAAAATTTATCCCATAAACGAATTTTACCGATGATTTACTTTTGTACGTGATAAATTACTCCAGACAATTTATATTCGTAGCTATAATACCCTATATACCCCCTTCCCGACAGTGTTGTTGTGGTATACTTTCCATAGGCCGTATTGACAAGGGGTGAGAAACGTATGTATGTGAAACATATATCTCTGTATGAGATTGTTACGTGCTTGATACGCAAGTTTCGGACCCGTAATTGAGTTATTTGTACCAGAAAATGTATGTGACAAGACATCAAGGTTGGCTTTTAATAACATAACGAGCGACGTGTCTTTAATGGGAAATCAATTCTGTAAATTAGTGGGAAATTAGGTGCCTGTAGAGAATATGATACGCGATTTGTGGTTTTTATCGCAGAGATAAATCTATGAATTGTTTTCATCTATGTATGTTCAATATTTTCTCTGTGTCAGTTCATATAGTTTTTCTTTTCTAGATTTATTTAGAATGGCCCAAAGATTTGGATTTTTTCCTAATTCACATTTTGTTCTATTTCTAATGTGAAATAAAATCATGACAATTTTTGGTGCTGACAATTACCACGATATACTCAAGCAACATTGCCTACCTCTAATAAGTTCTTTTCAATAGACGATGTAAGTATGTATATTTCAGGAAAATTACCTTCACTGGAGTTCATTATACTTAATTGAATTAGTTTTATTCACATACCCTGATTGATCATTACGAATTTCATCACAAATCGAGATAAAGAAAATTATTTTTCTCTAGGTTTGAATCCAATACTAATTATCTACAGAATTAATTCTATTCGAATTTGAGAAAAAGAAACTCGGCAGAACCCTAATCGTAATTATTTGTAATGACGACAGGAGGTAAGAGAAGTGTGAAAAGTGGAAAGCCATATTTTTCGATTGGGAAACAAAGTAGGTACTATTACGACCTTAGGCAGACGGACAAAATCAATGATCATTCATTCGTAATTAAATTTTTCAAAAATCTAGTTACACCAAATTTTGTGAATTAAAATGAAAGTTCTATCAATTTTTTAAATGTAATTGCCCAAGTAACTTTGAAAGTCGACTTTCCTATCATCGAGGGCCTATCGAACTATTTTGGTTAAAGTTACGAAAACTAGACTTAAAAATTTTACTTTGAAGGTATCCTTTAAGGTAAATTAGCAATGAAATATTACTTAATAATTCCTTAAATTAGGCCTTTAGTGTAATTCGAACTTTGTAATTAAGCATTAGGGAAAAATAATGTTAAAATTCCATTTGAATTTACCTGATAGGAATTTGGAAAAATAGGGAAATAAAAAGGGAAAATTTCCTAGATCTGAAGCAAATTTCTTTATTTTTTCCTTAAATTTTACTTAAATTTGAGGTCAAATTTAAGGAAATATATGGACTTTGTACTTTGACCTATATGCAAGTTTAAGGCAAGATAACGTTATATTCCATAAAGAATTCCCTATTCGATTGTGTTCACCCTCAAAGTCCGAATTGCCCGATAATTTAACTTCAATGTAAATTCGATTAAATAAATTCCCTCATAATTTAAATTACATAATTCTACCCTCGAAGGCAATTGATAGAAGAAATTTATTTCATCATTGGTAAATATGTCAGGAATATTGTCAACGTGTCCTGGTGTGCAGTTTTATTCAGAAAAATTGTAAATAAAAGACATTTAATATTGCTTCTAATTTTGCCCAAGAAGCGAAATCTTATCGACATTACATGTAGCTCGTTCGGAACCATTTACATCTTTTCTTAAAGATGCTACACTTGATTTGGGCCAACACGCATAAATATTTGTTTCTCAATCATGTTGAATATACGCATATTCAACTTTAAATGCAATATAGGAACTAGTAATATCGAGATAACCTTACATTACGTAACACGCGTTTTTTTTTACAAGCAATTCAATTCTGTCAATTGCAAAATCTTTTTCTTCTATTTTGGCAAAATTCCAAAATTAAGGGCGTAACGCCATATTTTAATTAGAAATTTCATTATAGGAAGTAATTATTCGTTGCCTCTGAACACAAAATTACCGAAACAAGGGTTTTTGCCCTCAAAGTAGAAAATTTTGGTTATTTCGCTAATTTGTTTTTTTGAAGTAGTGGGACAGAAGATACCATCCCAAGCACGAAGACCAGAGCGGCCCATTGTGCTATCCTGCTAGAATCCTTTCACCAAAACCATCCAGTCCTCTTAATGAAGCGCATCATGTTTTGGTGAGAAAGGTTTTTCAGCTCATCTATAGATAGAAGGGCATATCCTAGAGTATCCAGCCTGTTTCGGGCAAAGGCCGGACACGCACACAAAAAGGGCTCGGTTCTCTCAGCCTTTCCTTTTAGGCAGGACAGACACTCAGGGCTGTCGACAACTCCCATCCTTGTTAGATGAACGTGAAACATACTGAAATATATTAAAGACCCATTATCATGGAAACCATTAGGATTCCCCCTTCCCCTACCTCCCTACAATTGTTTGTTCGTCTAAGCATGACCAATCCGTAGCCCTTGGATATTACACCAATTACGGGACATCCTGTATAAGTTTATTGCTAGTCAACTACGCTTCTACTCTAGTTTCACATATTTTACATATTTTGATATTTTTCACATATTTTACACACAACAACAAGAATTTCTACTATGATAAATTTGTAACTTCAAAAATTGACATCACTTCAAGACTTTTATCTTCACTACCCTTTATTTTCGTCGCCTCCTTCCATGTTTTTGTTTTTTGTAAGCTTTTTTTCTCTTCACTATGGTTTTGTGCTGCCGATTAAAAAAATGTTTTCTTGTTTTCTTCTACTAAAAAAAAACTTTCTATCTAAGTCGTTCTGACTTACTGCACCAGAGTATTCCCCTTATTTGGAAATTTCCAGCAGCTATTTCCAGGGACCTTCCAATTGTGACAATTTGTTGGAATTGGTTAATGTTTTGTTCTTTTTAATAATATTATATTTTGAATTTTGCTGGTAAATTCAACCTTAGTCTTCGTAAAATTACTTGAGTAAGCCCGAGAAATTTTTAATTGCCCAGAAAAGTTAAAAGTTGTCTGTTAAGGTCTTACTTTGACATTTTCTTTTATATCCTCCAAATTGGTTAATAATAATTATCCTGATGCTAGAATATTAGCTCGGCAATGCTTTGGACAGCTTAGATATATAATTATATCCTACGGGAAATGAAGTTCCGTGAAAATTTCGTTTGCAGCCGTTATGAGGTTAAGTTGCGGATTTTCATTAGTTTACCATTAATTTAAGTAGTATGGAGAGCAATGTCAGCACAGGTAAGCACCTAGAATCATCCCTTTAGTTAACCAGAACAAAAATTAGATTTACTAATTTCTTCTTTCAAGGATTGCAGTTGTAAATTGTGAGCTACCTAGCTGCACATAATCTTGACAAAATGTAAAGTAATCGCTCTTTTTAATAATTAGTTCAAAAGTAAGAAAAAAAACATACTAAAGCTAAATTCCAGATTAAGCCTATACCGGAAAATTAAGCTAACTTACACACCGTGTCTTGAGCCAGGGAGTATATATCGTGCAAATCGAGATCTCAAGATTTCCACAAGCGCACTAGATGCCACCGATGAAACGCACAGTTCGCAAGAGCTGTAGCTAATTACGGATCGGTTCAGCCAAGCTATCGCCAGTGCAATCCGTAATCCACTGGCTAATCCACCAGCTGTATCGCGTGAACTGTCTCCATTTTTCTATTTCAAAACACAGCATAACTCGTACCATAACACTTTATCCTTGAAGATATCCTTGATAGGACATGCTTTCATACCTAAGGTATTTCTAAGGTACAGTCTATACAAATTTCGAGTTGTAATCTTCATCTTTGAAATTACAATATGAATCCCGTCTTTAATATCATGATAATTCATTTCTCGAGTTTAGAGTCTTCTTGCAACTTCAATATAGCAAAGGACCGATCAGTAGATTTTGAAGCTCTAGCGTAAATTGAATAAAGTGAAGGTGGGATAGAATCTTGCAGAAAAATAATTTCAACGGTGTGAACCAAAAAATAGGTAAACTGATCTTTTTAATTACGGGAACTTTTATTCGACCTTATTTTATTAAAAAACGCTTCAGAAATATCTTTCCTAACTTTTCATTTCAGAGAAGCTTACGCTAATTCAGCTAAAAGTGTCGATATTGAGTACGTAAATTGATTTGAATTTTTTTTTCGATTTCTTCAACGAAATCGTGGAAAACTGAGATTTCCGGGGAATATTACTTGTGCTATACTCCAGGTAAACTTATTTTAGCCATGTATACCTACCGAGTAATAATATTAACAACAACAAAAATGAATATGGAATGATATTTCTAGAAGCACTAGTGATGAGCTTAAAATTAAAAAAAAAATAAAATCTTCCATATTATCAAATTAAAATAAAATTTTTTGCAATTTTAGAAAAAGACGAAAAATTGTATGCTAAGCTTATAGATTTTTTAAAAGAATTTAATACATATTTAAATAGATTTATGCTCTCACCTTTGTTTGGAGATGCATAATGATGATTAAAGTTTGGCATTTTTATTCGGATAAAAATTATTTCTTTATTTCCACAAACTGATTCTTACGTGACAGGAATGCTAAAATGTTTCATTTTGTCAAATAAATTGGTACGAAATGTGTGTTTGCGATAGTTCTATGGACTAAGCATGCTGTACTCGATTTCTAGTCATTAGTGTAGGTGTGCAGGTAGGTACATAAGGTGAGGGTTTTGCTATGAACAAAATTCATAGCGAATTTAGTCAATAAGAAAATTGACCGAGTATACGGCAGGCAGGAGCCAAGCTGTACTGATGAGTCTACGGCTCCTGCTGATACGAAACCAAAAGAAATTTCTTTTTCACAGATTTTTCATTTGTAATGAGTTTTTCCCCTCCTCGCGCTGTGGATTTGTCAACCAACTCGGTTTATTTTCATATTGACTAAATTCACTATGAACTTTTTTTATTGAAAAACCCTCTATGAAATGCTAGTCCCGCTAAGATTGCTAGGCATTTAAGTAAATAATACTTAGTATTTCGTTTCAAATATAATGTACACTTAAAAATCATTTTAAGTCCATATATGAAGTTAGCTTGGCTGTTGCTTTGGCGTATACGGCAGACAGGAATGAAGCGTACTGATGAGTATATCGTTCCTGATGATACGAAATGCCTTCTTTTGCAAAAGAAATCCATTTATAAAGATTTTTTGTTTATAAAGCGTTTTTTCCACATAAGATTGAAGTGAAAGTTAAATCCAGAGGTACTCCAAACCTGCAAAAGTTACTATTTATTAGTGTAGTTAATTACTTTTCAGTGATCCTTTATACGGGATTAACGTTTTGGTATACGTATGCTTCACTCTAATATAAACCCACCTGTAATTAAACCTTACTTAATCTATGTAAAAGCATAGCTAACTCAATATATAGTTTTATAGGTCTAGGGCATTTCTTAATTTCTGACGAGGGGCTATTTGTGTAACTATGACTTCAGGATGAAGGATTAATTTTCTTAAAACCCTTTCTAGAAAAATTAAAATCATGTAATGAATCAACCACGTTGAAATTAGAAATAGAATGCATGATAGACTCACGATATCCAAAGTTCGATTAATGAAAGGATGCAACCAGTAAACGTCTAGGATGAATATTTCTTTGAGGCACATTCAAGGTAATTGAAAATAGGAGTTCTCAATATGAAATCCTATAACGAAGTACATCATTGGCCAACATTATTGATTTTATGGCTCTTCTAGGCTGTAGGGAATGCAATCATAGTAAAAGGCAACGTGGCTGATAGTCCAACGTAAAATCCAGAATTAAGTCAGGACGCAGCAACACGTGAAAATTTTCCTTGAATCGACTCAATACTTTATATATGAGTTATTTGTGTAGGCATCCATACATCGGATCCATATTCTAAAATGGACCGTACTAATGAAAAACACAAATACTTTAATGCTAAAGGATCTTTTAATTTACCTCTCTGCTACTCTAAAAATCCCAGCAACTGATAAGGCTTACATGTAACATAATCTTCTTATCGATATCGAATATTACGCCTAGATTCGTTATACTTGAAGTTCTGTTAGTAATAACATTTCTGACACTATAAAAAAAGGATATGTGATATGGCAAATAGTAAAATGAAAGAGGTTTGCATTTAGATGCATTTAGTTCGAATGAATTTTGTCTTACCAAAAGATTCCAGACAATTAAAATATTGTTGAAGCTCCATGCAATTACAAAATATATTTATACTCATAAAACCCTCGAATGATCTGCAAAAAGAAGGCAGTTATAAAATGCGAGACAGGAGATAATATCATTGGTAAAAAGAATGAATAGAATAGGAGTCAAATGGCATCCCTGCGGTACGCCAGATCTAACTTGAATGGCCTGAGTCTTACCGTTACAAATTTCCATGAACTGTACACGACGAACTAAGTATGCTACAAGCCATCTCAAAAAGTACGAGTGAAAACCAAGTGATCTAAATTTATTATTAATAAGTTTATGATTAATCTTATCAAATGCATTCGTGAAATCCGTATAGATCACATCAACCTGTTTACCTGACTCAAAAAGACTTAAGGGGAGCCTAGATGGTCGAAAAAATCGATTTTTTGTAGTTTTGCATTTGCAGGTTTGAAGTCTCCTGAATACTTAGTGAAAGCGGCAAGTTACTATTTCGATAAATAAGCCAGTTACAGCCGAGAAAGTGAAACGTGGATTACGGCGCCGAGCTGACAGACAGGTAGCGGCAAGCGACCCTTCGAACAAAACGTGTCTAGACCTATTTTGTGATTCTATTGAAATACCATATGAGTGCTATTCATACCCAGAAATAGACACGTTTTGTCAGTAGCCTGCCGTTCGTGCAACTGTGCGCTACAGTGAATTTTCATGATTTATTCATTCCCAAATTTTCAAACGCTTTTTTCAAATCAGTACCCAAAATTTCTCGAAAACCAATGAACCGATTGCCTTAAAGTTTCTTGTGGTTATTCACCAGTATTTTTTTCGGTAACCTAGTTTTTTTTTATAGGCAAAATTATAACTAATTTTTGGAGCAAAAAAATTATTTATGTTCAAACGTCCGCCATTTTGTCATAAATCGATATTTTCAAATCAGCTATGACAAGTACTAGATTATAGTATCTAATTTAATAATCTTTTTGGTTTTTTTTTATTTATGATTTTTGAAGAAACGCCAGTGGGTACCGTATACGCAGATTTTTTTGCGACACTCCAAGGATCATACAAAATCCTTGTATATTTTTGATATTTTTAAATAAAGCAAATTAAACATATTTGTGAATGTATATACTTTTAGGTAATTAAAGCCCCAATCTGAAATTTCAAATAGTTTTTCGTTAAAAAAATTCACAAAATTGACCTTTTTTTCCAGCTCCTAGTTGTATGTCTCCCCATAAAGCTTATTCTGTGCCTTCAATAAATATAAACGAGAAAATCTGTCCTGTGTTAATGAAAATATTAATTTCAGTGCCAATCCATCATTAAATAAAACATAAAGTATTCGAAACTACGACAGAAATGCTTTCTGAACCGGTTCGGACTTCGAAAGATTTCTTAGGTAAAAAGTCAGGACTCATTTCTTTGAATGAATGCCTCCAATATTTTAACAAGAAAAATTTGAGCCAAGAAGACTACCAGACGAAAATTATATAAGACTAAACTTAAAACAATTATTGCAGAAAAACTATTCGGGTTGAGATACGAGGACAGCAATACTAATAGTTCCACTGAGCAATATTGTACTAAAACCTTAAGATGAAATTTGAACCTTTTCGAAGATGCTTACGAGACCAAATTGCTGTAGAATATTACGTATCTTCAGTACAGAATGTTTCCAAATTTGAGATGAAAATTTAGCCTATCGATGAGTTAATCACTAGCTGTGGTATTGTTAGATGTTTCAGAAAATTATTCATTTATTGTACCGGAAGTTGACCATGAATATCAAGGATGGACTAATGACCAGTATATGGTTTACCTTTTTGCCATATATTTCCACAACCAGAGAAAATTCAATCATAATTAATGATTGTGTTAAGCACACGCGTCATGAATTTTTTAAGACAAAAGTTTCGAGAAATATCGAAAACCTCTTACTTCACCGATGCACCGGAAACCCAATACAAAAACCGTTGTTGATGCATATAGGAACTTTTCTGCGATTTTCCTTGAAAAATGAGTTGCGAGTGATTAGATGGTATGCTGAATCGCTTACAGCATTCTGTGCTAGTCTGAAGATAGTTGACAGAGATTTTAGAATAGCACTCTTAGAACAATATGAATGCGTATGCCATAACACAAACTTTAATATTTACGTATCGTCCATATAGCGCAGAAGAACATACTCTTCTAGGAACATTTTCCAGCATCAAATTTGTACCAGCAACAAGAAAAATGCACAAAATAATTCCAGTTTTCGCAGGAATAATTAAGACGAAATAGTATTTATTTAATTTAAGTAATTATTAATTGATAAATACTATTTAAATTTTAAATCTTGTGCTTCTTTTATTTCATCTGTCAGTCAAATTGATGATTTTGTTTCAGAAAATTTATCACAGTATCGTGGAATGACCCAGTATTAAATAGAAATGTTTTATGATCAAATTATTTTCAAATATGGAATTAAGTAAACCATGAATATATACAGAAAATAGTCCTGCGGACTCCAGGGAGACTGCATGATTAAATCATTGAATAACGATCTTGCCAATATCCTCGCCTGGGGCAAAGCGAATCCCGTCGAATTTAATGCATCTAAATCCCAAAGCTATCTCATCTCATCAAAACATGATCATAATTTATCCATTCCCATTTCTTTTGATGGAGCATTAATTTCTGATTCACCGTCGCTAAGCATTCTTGGCAATAATATTTCTAGTAAGTTAAACTGGACAGATCACATCTACTCTGTTGCCAAAGAAGCATCAAAATGTTTTGGGTTTCTGGAAAGTTGTAAGAAATATTTCAGCCCGTCAAATCTCGCGCTTCTGTACAAGTCCTAGATTAGACCTAGAATGGAATACAATTCCCAAATATGGGCTGGGGCTGGCCACATAGCATTAGCTTCATTAGACATTGTTCAGAAGACAGCCTTCAAGCTGATTGGCGACTTGTCAATAACTTATCAAATTGACTCACTCGAGGACAGCCTTTCGCTCCTTTATCGCTACATGAATTGTCAATGTTCTGATGAAATATCTAGTCAAATACCTTGTAGAATGATTCCAGCCCACAATACTCACCCTGCAAACCGCGCACATCCTTTTACCCTTGAAATTACTGTTGGCCGTACAGTAAAATTCCGTGATGCTTATTTATCCCGAACAGTGCGAATGTGGAACAGTTTCTTCTATTTTTCCTATGGTATACAATCTGCTGAAGTTTAACGGTGACATACATCATCTCTTCATATTCCCTAATCCTTTCCCTATCTCCTTTCTACTATGCTGTGCTTTGCATCATAGGGTATCCCCTGCCCCTGAGCTTGGCTTAATAATACAGTTTCAAGTGATTTAGAGTAAATTCTAGAACTGGAAGAACTCAATAAATATTTTCTTAGAAAAATTTACCTTCAAAGACATAACAGGGACTGGGACTGATGTCAGTTGGTTGTAGTGTAGGGAGTTGAGTATTACTTAAGAAAGGTTGCTCTGCAAAGAAATTATAGTATTGATAGCTTCCTCTATTTCTGAAGAAGCGTTCTCTAACTTTAGAGATTCTGTCGAGTTTGGGATTAACCCATTCTCAATATGCAATCGCCCTTCCTCCATTTTGCCATCCAGTTTTTTCGTACTCATAACCTTACGAATCGTCAGGCATCATCATTTGCTGTTCATTCAATAATCTTCTTTGATCTTCCATAATCAGTAGATCTTCATCACTTAGTGTCTGGTCATGAGACACAAGCATTTCTCTAATATATCACAGCCTCTACATAAAGTTTCATCCTGAGCGATTTCCAAAATATTTCTATTTATAAAATTACTTGCTCCATTAAGGGTACGTAATTATGCCATATTAAAGATTTTAAGAGGATTGTAATTAATGAGGATTTTTCCACATCCATACCGGTATGCAAAAAGTAATTATGATTGATTGAAACGTGCTCTCTGAGCACTCATTAATTACTGAATAATTTTTAAATACAATTATGGGATACTACGTTTCTTTTACACGGTAAAATATTTCCATATCCATCAGATTTTGATTAAAAGATCGCAAACATGTTCGGTAATTTGTTGAAAGTTATTTTATTTTAATTAAATTTATCAGTTTTAAACATTTATACGAAAAATAACGGGACAACAGGTCGATTTTAATATGATTTTTAGGAGTATAATTGTCATTTGTTAACAGAAATGGAGCTCTTGGATAGTGTTCAGAAATTTAAAGAAGGAAATTCCAGCGTTTATAAATATTCTAAGGATATAAGCTTACTTTTTCAAATTTTTTCATACTACTTATGTCGATATATATACAATCGGCCGACTCATTATGCACATTTTTTCATTTTTCTTTTTTTTAATTCATATTCCGCGCACGGTCTTTTCAATTATTCCGCCATTGTTCTTTGAGAATCCTTTACATTGCGCAGACTCTAATTACTCCACGGAAAATCAGAATTGCATTGACATTAATTCTTAAAATTATTAATGCAAAACGAATAGGTCTCTTATAACTTTGTCATTGCAAGAAGTATGTTCCAATTGAAATTACAATATTTGTGGTTTTATTAATTACGTTATACTTGGATCGACCACAATTATAAAAGTTTGATGACAAATTGTCACCTGGGGCTGGATTCTGATAAAATTAAACGGACAAATGATTATTCTTCGGAAATTGCGACTCCATGACTTCATCCATAAAAAGTGACATTTAGCGTTAAAATGTAACTTATTTACGAAAGCCCCCACTTAGTTAGAATAAAAAAAGTAAACATACATATGAAGGGTACAGAGAAAGAACAAGGTAAGTCACGTTTATCTCTATATCACGATAATGATACCGTTGAAAATGTGGGGTAAATTAATTTAAGTACATGCAACAAGAAACTTCAAAAATCGCTTTGATAAGGTCATAAAAGGATATTTAAAAATTTCATAAAATCTAAGAACAAGCTAAGTTCACATTTTGTATGAAAAAACAATGTAAGTCCATGAGATTTTTGCATTATGTGGTTCATGTAATGAATTGTTTCGGTTCTATTAGTTTTCTTTTCTTGTTCTTGGCCATGGAATGCAACAAAAATATGAAACAAATAAAACAAATGTTTGCATTTAGCTTTCAAAGGAATGGAGCGATCATGTTATTTATAAAAGAAAAGCCGAATTCCCATCTCGGCCAATCTCTGAATTATTAATTTCTAAATAATTCTACTGCGATACAGCTAAGAAAATCATGGGAGACTTCTATCGTAAGAAATAAAAAATCCTTAGTATAAATTGTCATAGTACACCGTCAAACTTATACGAGAAAGTCATGCTAATATCTTCAGCAAATTACAATGATTTTTAGGCTTTAAAAAAATAATGTGGAGGTGTGGCACAGATACTTTTCGAAGGACTACCTTGTTCTGATAACACTCGAAATAATGAATAAAAAGGCACAATTTAACAATCGCCTGAAGAGTACTTAAGTTTAAACTGCTTTCAACAGTATAGGACTTGAATTGTTTTTCTTCTGTTTTTTTGGACTTACATTGATTTTTCCTTTTATGAAATGTACTTTTGTTAATGCACTTCAAATTTTGTTTATTATGAACAAACTATTTTGTTATTTTTTATTTTCTTCCAAGTTTTTTTTAAAAATTCACTTAAATTGTCTTTTACATCTGAACAATTGGTCTTGGAACTTTTCACATTAAATAACTCATTTTCAAGTTAATGTGACTTACCTTGCTCTTTCTCTGTACCCTTCATATGTAAATGTATGCTAAATTTTTGGAAAATCTAAAACCAATCATATGGAGTTACTTCGGAAATTGGAAATTTTTTAACATCATGTGCTATTACATTGTAATAACCCCACACACCTCCTCTACGCATCTAGAAACTAAAGTCTGGTAACATTGGTTAACAGAAGATCTTTTCCAACTGGCCGTTGATAAGACCCTAGTATATATTAAATAAGTTGCTATAAAATTTGCATACACCTTGACATGAAAATTTGATCCATTAATGTCTCTTTAGGAATATATTCAATTACCCCGCAAGTGTCAAATTGTCACTACTGTAATTTAAGATACATGTCAAGTAACCTAAAAATTCAGAGTTCCAAATTATGGTATAGTGACACTGTTCTTCCTTCGAAAACATTTTATTATTTTCAATTGTCATTTTAATTTAGTCCAGCTACTGGTGGTCTATCTATAGTAACTAAATTATCATTTAATCTATTATTAACGTCTTGTTATTAACTGTATTGCTACCAGCCTAAACGCTGATTTGTAATGCCAACCGATTACACCATTTTATTGGTCTAAATTCCATGACTTGATTAAGAGAAGGCATTTTATCGATTGCAATCACTGACGCTTCCTTCCATAGAAAGGAAAATTTGCTGAACCTTAAGCAGCTATTGAATACCTTTGGAATAGGGCTAATAATAAGAGGTAAGACAAACTTTGCAAAGCTCGGAGGGATAGCATCAGGTCGAACAGCCTAAATGTCATCAACGGATCGAAAACAAAATGCAAATCCCAAGAAAGCAATTGGGGTATCCTGAAAGGCTGGTGAAGTGCTAGCATTTCTTTCATTTCCAGCACTAGAGCTCATCAGCGTTTAGGTCACATGTTGACCTATCACCCTCAGTCACGCAATGCACTCCAAAACTTCATAGGTGGGACATTGCAATCTAACTTGGAGGCATAATTTAAAGACTTTGCATCTCTCACTTCTTTATTAACAAGGTTTCGCGATTTTTTAAATAAAAATAGAGTGTTAGGAGATTTAAGCCATCCATGCAGATGGTATAAAAAGTCATGTAAGGTGGTTAATTCCTTTACGGTTAGTGAGAGCCAAAGACAACCTTTTATTTTTATACGCTGAGACTGAAAGGGTGTATGTTAATAGATCATGGTAGGCGAAAATCCGCTAGGGCGGCAGCACCTCCGCAATTAGTATAACTTCTGTTTTGACATGAATTGAGATTAGATGGTAAAATATGGCAACATATTGTTGCGTGCGACAGTCCAAAAATAAATACAGAAAAGTTGATGCAAAAAAATGGCATAAGTTTCCTCGCAATAAGATGTTTAGATCAAAATGCAATAAAAAGTGGTAAAAAACCCAGTAAGAATGCTGTAGTTTGTAGCGACCATTTTGTACATGCCAACTACAATGAATCTCAGTCGGGTAAGTAGGTTGATTTATGTATAATTCCATAATCATTTCTAATTAGTTTTCTTTAAGAGGCCTCACTAAAGTTTTATATACTTTGGCTATACTGATGAAAAATTTGCCAAAAAGAACTCATAACGAAAGTCCTTATAGGTGTCGAATGCTACAAAAGAAAGTCAAAAGATACTTCCGAGAACAATATTATATAAGAAAAGTACGATTTCAAAGTAAGATTTTACTAATGTTCCTTAAACCCCGGGTTTTCGAGTTCCCGGTTCTTATCCGGGTATCCGGGTTTCACGGGTAAGAGTCGAGCTACCCGAGTACCTGATTCTTGGAATCGGGTTGTTAGGAAACGATTCTTTGGAATCGGGTAGTGAGGAATCGATTCCTTGGAATCGGGTAGTGAGGAATCGATTCCTTGGAATCGGGTAGTGAGGAATCGATTCCTTGGATTCGGGTATTGTGCAAAATTAATTTGGTGTCCGAGTTTTTGGATCCCTGAAATTAAGTCTACGTTTGTAAAAATATTATGTCTTGTAGATGGTTCCTCTTTGGAGTTTTTATTATATAGATCAGAAGGTAAATATGTACAAATGAATAAAAGATAATAAAAGCTTAGAAATTTTATAAATTCTCTTTATTATATAGACATGATATACATCTGTAGATCATTCTTTACTGTATTAAATAAATGCAAGTTTATCTAATAAAGTGGTGAGGAAAATCAGCATAATCTTCACTTACCTTATGGTATCATCTAGTAGATATGTGTATTTCGTTCAAGGAAAACAAGCATATTCACATTTTCTGGCAAGTAACGATTCTTTTTCTTTGTTACTGTATTTCCAGATGTGGAGAGTGATCTCTCACAGCTGGATGATGTAGCTCGAATAGACAGCATTTTGTGTGCCAACTTTAAAACATAAGGAAACTTCTCCTGATTGTTCTGCCACCAGCGCTTCCAACCGATCTGTTGCACCCAATAAAAAATCCCAAGCAGTGTTTTTATTCTTTGGATCATTACTCTGGTGTATTTCGTTAGTTTTAACACAGCTGTCATTTGTATTTTCAAACTTCTGTATCTTGTTCTGCACAACTTTAAAAATTTGTCCCCTTTCAGAGAATCCAACATGATTTCTCCCACTAAATCTCTTCATAGCAAAACGAATATAAACAGAAACACGTGCTGTTCAAATATCATAAGCATCAATATGTTTCCATTTACAGCAACAACATGTGACCAAACATTATCAATATTTCAGCAAAAACCGGCTTTCACAAAAGCGCGGGAACATTTTATAAGAGCAAACCGTAAAAACTCCGGCCGCCCTTTTAATTTATTTATGAAAATGAAACATTTGCCATTTTGTTTCATTGCATGCAATTTGCACTTTCACATTTTTTATCTTTATTAATAAAAGTTAATTAATAAAAAGAGGAAATTGATATATTTCTAAATCCTTGTACATTTTTGTACATACATAAACTTATTCAGGAATGTTTCATTGTGCATATGCACACTCCTTTACAGAAATTCAAAATCAAGCAAAGCACGATTCGGGTAGCAGAATTATTTGGCTGTATTCACGAATTCAGTAATGTCCCGGAGTGCTAAAATATTAATAACCGATTGTGCCCGGATACCCGGATATTTGGAATCGAGAATCGATTATATCCGGATACCCGGGTAACCCGCAGTCGGGTACCCGAGTACTGGGTACCCGAGGACCGGGTACCCGAGTAAATTTGGAATCGAGTACCCGGGTACCTGATTGCACTTGAACCCGGTACAAACCGGAACATTAGATTTTACACCTGACATGACATTTCAGTTCTGACCGATTTGGAGTGCAGATACTTCACAGGATTTGATAAACAACGATTTTTACTCCTCTACATCTATTTAAATGTACATTTTTCAATGTTTGAAACTTATATGAACTGTAAGAATCTAGCTGATTTTAACTTTACCGACAAGGTTTATACTTAATTTTAATTGTCATATTATTCGACCTTAATAGAAAAATAGTTTCCAGCATCTTCTCATTTTGAACGGAAAAAAATCCCTACATGTCTTAAAAGGATAGATTTTTTGGAGTTTCCGTTAAAAACATTTATATTCTTACACAACTATATATTTTCCAACTATAAAAATCACAATACTTTTAAATGTCTTATTGCAATCGATGGAAAAGGCTTAATAAATTTTTGCCCAAAAGTGTACGCTGGTTGCAAGTGAAATTAATTTAATTTAAATTTTTTTTTCTTTTTTCTCTTTTTTAATTTGATTTATTGTCCGCATTTGCTAAAACTCTGTCAAAAAAACTTTAGCAAGAACATATACATATGTGTAATATTAGTGTAATGTTTGTACAACAAAACACTAATCTGTTCTTCAAAATTATGTTCACAATTTTCTTGGGAATAGCACTGCACCAGAAGAGGATATAAAATAAGAAAAATTATATATCAAAACAATTTACTTTGATAAAAATTTTAATCTATTGATTCTGTTGAAGCAGAAATCATGTCTGAAACCGATGTGTTGAAAATGAAGGTTGCTGACTTAAGGAGGGTGTTAAAACTTAGTGGCTTATTCACAGTCGGGAGTAAAGCTGAATTACAAGAACGGCTGCATACAGCTCTTCTTGAAGATGAAGCAATATCGGACGAAGAGGTCCTGACAGATGTTGAAGAATTAGTTGCTTCACAATCATCACTAGAAGAAGATATTTGTTTGTTGGAGAAAAAAAAGAATGAAGAACACAAAACAACTAACAAAAAAAGAAAAAAGTTGTTTTAAAACGAAAAAAAATACTTAAGGCTAAAGCCAGGGCTGCCCCCGGCCTGTGATTTTTGTTGTGGTGTATGCGCTGAGGTCGAGCGAATTAAGCTCGGCAGTAAGAAGACTGTCACCTGGATAACCTGTGATGCTTGTTCGAGTATGTTTCACTCGATCTGTGTTAATATGTCTGTGGTAGATTATTTAACTGTTTATCAAAACAAGAGTGTCAACTGGATTTGCACGGTCTGCCTTAATACGGCTAAATCTCACCTAAATTGTGACTCTGTGGCCCCGGTTGTCCCAGACAAGATTAGCAAGACTGGTGTTTTCTCACAGACATCACTTGTCGAGCTAAATACAAAGATTGATTCACTGTACAGTGGTATCCTTTCACTCCACTCTGAAATCTTTAAGCTTAGCAAAGATCTTGATCACATCAAATCAAACGCTATATTGAGGATTAGTAAAGACGTTGAAATACTCAAATCTTACTCTCGGATTAGGACTAAGAGGCGCACATTAATTCTCAATAATATTCCTGAAGCTAGTTTAAGCACTTGTGAGCATATGCTGCCTGCTTTATGCACCAGTGTGGGTCTTCACCAGAGCTTCCACCAAACCATTGAGAAGGCAGCTCTGATGCAAGAGCCTTTGTTAACGAAGATTTGAACACGGATGAGCTTGAACTTCTCCACCTAGCCCTGAAACTTAAACGAGCCAACTTTATTCTGTGTGTTTCAACTAGACACAGGAAAACATATATTATACAGGCAGTCTGCAGACGTCTGTTCCAATTTCCAGTACGATCGATTCACGCTCGCTTTAGGGCAACAACTTTTGACACTAGCTTCTCTACAAAACCTGTATGATTCATCACCTGCTTCCCACGCAGGTTGCTCTTCTCAATCTCCCCCCCCCCGGTAAATTCACTATTAACCCTCAACGGTCGTTCTTAAAAGGAGAAGAAATGAGGATGGAGAGAAGAGAAGAGGAAAAAAGGTAAAAAGGAAAAGAGATGGATGGGGTAAAAGAGGAGAAGTATAGAAGTTTATTGGGACACACTGCTCTGATTTATCGTTATTTTTATAACTCTATAATCTATTATTTAATACCTTTGTATTTAACATTTTATACATTATTAAGCTGCTGTAATAATTGTATACTTTATACATTCATGTTACTTTATGTAATCTGACTTTGTTATCTCGTTATTACCTCTATTACCTGATAATTTCTACTGCAATGAGTTTGATCGTTGCACTTTTGTTGTTTTTCTAAGGGTGAAATTATCTTGGCGAATAGAGGATTTAATATAGCTGATATCCTTGAAGAAAAAAATGTTGCATTAAATATACCTCCATTCAAAATGAGTCCGCAGTTTCGCCCAGAAGAAGTGCTAGACTCTAGAATTATAGCAAACAGAAGAATACACGTTAAACGTGTTATTAATTTATCAAAAAAGAACTAAATTCAATTTGGCCGCAAATAAACGAAATAATATATAACGGTGATATGTTCTGTAACTATGAAGTTAGAGTGATAAAAGAGATGTAAAACAACTTAGAATTTATTCAGAATTTTAGTGAAAAAAAAAAAAAAAAACAACCAAAAAAAACTTTTTCGTGGACTAAAAAATTGCTACAATAGCCTCAAGGCCCAAAGGACATTTTATTTTTAAATATTCTTGACAGAAAATGTTTTCAAAAAAAATGTTTTACATTTGATGCACTCTTCAGCAAATTCTTTATCATAAAATATAGTCTCAGTATGGAGAATATTTGGAACCTGCCTGAGAACGCGTCGACGTGGAAATCTCAAAATTTGCATACGGCGTTTTTTAAACAAATGAAAATTAAAATTCAAAACTGGAGCCAATCGGGTAACTGCTTCGTAGGGTTGCTATACAAAAATGTCGTTTTAAGTTATATAATTGTAGAGCTAAAAACTTATGCACGGCATTTTCATGAAAACTGCAAATATAAGTTCAAAAATGCGACCAATCCGGCAACTCCTTTGTAGGGTTGCCATAACTAAAATTTGGTACGTGGTGCTTCCTAGCAATGATAAATAAATCTTCGAAAATGGACTAAATCGGATTAACCTTCTTGGTGTTGCCATACAAACATTTTGTTTTCACTATATACTTGGTAGCTGCTTGACAAGGTGTCGAGGTGGAGAGCTTAAGTTTTGTACACGTGTTATGGCCCAATAGACGGAAGATTCTTCCAGCAGCTAAGGTTAGATTCTGGAAAAATAATCTGCGATTGCTAAACAATTTCCATGCATGGAATTGTTTTGCAGTCGTCGGTTATTTTGCTGATTAGCCGAAACTGCTGGCTGCAATGAGAGCTTAGTGGAGCAATCGACGATTACGATAATAATAATTGACTCATGGTAATTATATATGTAAAGCAATTGTTAACTACTAAGCGACTCAGCTGCTGGAACCGATAGAGCAGACGACAAGGTTGTGTCGTTTGTTTACATATCCGCGTTGTGAGCAAGTTTTGCTTCCGAATGCGGGGGTCTAAAAGACAATTACTGGTCTGGCTATTGCCGTTATGCGATCAGTCAAGTTTTATTTTTCAATTAAGATTACCTAAACGCCAGCTAGTCTATATGAAGTAAGATAGGTCAGTTCGGGTTAATAAAGTAAATGTAAGTTAAATGTAATTCGAGTGTTTTCTTTGGTTGATAGATTTATTGTTTTATTTGATTCGTGACTTTTATTGATTGATTGCTCAAGGACAGGCCCGGTTTTAAGCGAAGGCGACATCGGCGACTGCCGACGGCGACACTTTTCGAGGGCGGCATTTTCTAATTTTTTTTATCAATTTCAACAAGAAAAATAAAATTTATTTTTTTAATAATTTCTGTTCTACTCCATTATAATTGCAACAAAGTAACTTCATTCATATTTTTTTCTTGGTATTATTCTTTTTTTAAATACCGAAATTATTTTGCTTAGGCAGCGGTGCGTTTTCCTGGAACATTGTAATTTTTTTACATAAATATACAAGCGTTGCTATGGATATTTCATATTTGTTTCAAGAGTCGCAGAATAAACATTAAACAATTTTTTTTACAAAGTTTTACAAATGCTCAGTTCTCAAGTGTATGGTGTACCATAATATCAATATTAATTATTATATTAATATATTATAATTTAAACTTTTAATTGAGCAAGAAAGTAAATTAATTAAATATAAATAATTGGATATAAATGCTTTATTTTTTGTTTAATTTTAAATTATTTAACCGATACAATATAATGGACCGGAATAAGAGGCAACGCTTATCCCGATCACAATACCAGAAAATTAGGCTTCAACGTAAGTCAAATTCTGCCAAACAGAAGAGTGCTTTGTTGCAGTCTTTGAGAAGTTCGTCAAGCAATACAGCACAGGCACCTATATAGTAGCTTTAAACCAAAATGAAAGCGAACTTGAAATCGAAGGCGGCGGAGAAATAAGAGTGTGCGGAGAATCTTATTAAAGATAGCGATTCAGATTCTGAATTCGAAAATACTGCTAAAGAACCAGAAAATTTATATGAAATAGAAGTTATTTCCAACTTAAATGAAGTTCTTGCACAGAACGTCGATGATATAGGATAAAAGGAAATTAATGAATAAAAATTTGCCTCTTAATTTTAATGATCCGGCAAACTGGCCTACAATAGACGATAAATTTAGAGCATTGCTGGTAAAGTATGACCCGATTCAGAAAATTCCAGTATCAGTTCCCGAGGATGAAGAAAGTAGAAAATTTTCCTGCTTTCATTTTTATCGCCGAATGTCTAACGGTGATAAAATTAAACGCACTTGGCCTGTATACTCTAGTACAAAGGTCACTGTATTTTGCTTTTGCTGTAATATATTCAATCCGAATAAATTCTCCTTGTCATCGAACGACGAATGCCGAGATTGGAAGAAGCTGTCTGTTATTATCAAACGACATGAAACATCAAGTGCCCACACTACTGCATATTTAAATAAGAGAGAGCTGGAGGTGAGACTTAAATCAGGGACTAAGATTGATGAAATCACTCAGAAAATAATTCAATCTGAAACACAACATTGGCGAAAAGTTCCTGAAAGAATAATAACATTAATTAGGACTCTTGCTGGACAATATCTAGCATTAAGAGGAACCTGTGAAAAGCTTTTCGAGCCAGATAACGGAAATTTTTTGAAAT
This sequence comes from Dioctria linearis, assembly GCA_963930735.1. Taxonomy (NCBI): domain Eukaryota; kingdom Metazoa; phylum Arthropoda; class Insecta; order Diptera; family Asilidae; genus Dioctria; species Dioctria linearis. Next base: position 44,740,334 of record OZ005741.1, read on the forward strand.
TTATTGAATTCTTAGAAAATTATGATCCTATTATGAGTGAACATATTCGACGAATAACAACAACTGAAATTCACACCATATATCTCGGAAAACCAATTCAAAATGAAATCGTTGAATTGCTTGCCAATAAATTCAAAGATGACGTCTTAACAAAACTAAAACCAGCAAAGTACTATTCAATTATTTTAGACTGTACCCTCGATATAAGCCACAAGGAGCAGATGACAGCTGTTTTCAGGTTTGTCAATGCAACTGAACCATCTTCAGAAAAAGCATCTGAAGTCATAGTTTCTGCATACTTCGTAGCTTTTCTTGAATTACATGATACAACTGAAGTAAATATGACAAAAATTGTAATCGATAAGTTGCAGGAATTGTGCGTAAATCTTTGATGACATGAGGGGGACAAGGGTACGATAATACAACCAACATGCGCGGAAAATATAATGGTGTTCAAGTCAGAATTCGTCAACTAAATCCCCGAGCTTTTTTCGTACCTTGTAGTGCCCACTCTCTCAGGTTGGTATTGAACGATGCAGCTAATAGTTGTATGCAGACTGTCGCATTCTTTGATTTAGTTCAATGCATTTATAACTATATCTCAGCATCAACTCACCGTTGGAATGTAATATTAAAGCACGTACGCGATATTACTTATTGCATTTGCAGAAATGATTGAAATAGCTAAAAAATTGTCTATTGAACTTGAAATTTTTTAAGGATTTTGTGAGGAAGAACCCATACGCGTTCGCAGATAAAGTAGACAATTTTTATACGAAGGTCGTGATGAACCGATAGTAGCACCAGAACTAAACTTCAGAGTATGTTTTTTTAATCGAATATTGGACATCGCAATACAAACAACAAGATTTCCCAATTATCGGAATATAGCGAGTTATTTGGGTTTCTGTACAATATCGGCAGTAAGAAATTTAGGGATGACGAATTATCGAAACAATGTAAGGATTGCAGTTAGCGCTTATATCCGATGGCCAATCAGACATCAACGGGGTTGAACTTTGGGATAAAATTAAAGCTATAGGAAGATGACTTGATACTTCGAAAAGCGATCCAAAAAGTGTGTTAAAATATATTTACACGTCTGTCGATAGCACTTCGCATACTGCTAACGTTACCAGTTGCTAAAAGAAGTTTTTCAAAGCTGAAAATAATACTAGCAAATATTTCCATAGAAAAAGAAATTGCTGATCAATTAGACATGTAAGATTTGGTTAAGGATTTTGGAGAATTAAAGCGAGAAAAATTCACTTTTAATTATTATTTGTTTTGTTATTTTTTTTTTTTATAAACTGAATTGTTAATTATTTTGTTTTTGTTTAATTTTTCTCATTAAAATATAAATATATGTATTAAGCTCAGATATTCACTGTTTTACTATTTTGCTTCAATTTAAAAATTACATTTTTTATTTTTGCGGCGGCAAATTCGCATCTCGCCTTCACACAGAAAACTACTAGAATCGGGCCTGCTCGAGTGGCACGACTTACAGCATTTTCATAATAATTCCAAATCGAAAATTTGACCAATCGGGGAACTCCTTCTTAGGGTTGCCATACAAAAATTTCGTGTTTTACTATATATTGAGAATACGTTGACAGAGAGACCTACACTCTCTCACATGTATGAACGTATGCAAGCCAACACCCACGCACACACACCCACACACACCCACACCACACACCCACACACACACCCACCCACACCCACACCCACCCACACACACACACACACACCCAGTGCAACCCTCGCGCGATCGAGTCAGATGATAGCTTAGATATTATGTATCTCTAATGACCTCGGCTCTTTCAACCCCCAGCGGACCCATCTAGGCATCTATGTTATCGTTAGGCAACGTCCGGCGCGCTCCCCCTAGCTCTCCAATAAAATCAGTGCAATATACCTACCGATTTTTCTTAGTATAGTTAATGCAAATGCTCTGCAATGTTCGCCAAGCATAATAAACATGATAAAAAGATTAGGAAAGACTAGTAAGATTCAATTTCTTAACGTTGCTTCCTCATATACTAATTACAAATTTCAACCGTCACACTATTAGTTGATTCCAATTTCCAAAATTTAGCTACAAATCAATTCCCATTTACCCCAGCAGAGTACAGCCATAAATTTAATCGCCCCAAGAAAAATTATGGAAAAGTTCAATAATTTGATAAGACAATAACCCACAATCAACAATCTGATTTATGGCCATGAATTTCCTTTGTGCGTAAGTAGCTACTTATATCCTTCAGAAATTTTCTTCAATATATCAAAACGGGTTTCTTCCGTAAGCATTAGATAACGCAGACTTTCGAATTTTACTTAGGCATCAAAGATATATATCACTTTTTCTACATCTAATATCAATGCGAACCTATCTTTGTCTACAAAAAAAAAAAAAAAACAGGAAAAAATGACGAAAAAAGATTTTCATTGAAAATTCACGACCTCAAGGAATATGTCAGTATGGGAAAGAACCACAAAATTGCCGACTTCGCACAAAGTTCTCCCGGGTTCGGCTCCATTTGAATATTATCATTTCAAGTTAGAAAAGTGAACAAATAAAGTGGAAAATAATTCACCTGGTAAAAACTTTAAACCTCCTGGAGGAATGTAAAATGAAATTGTGAAAGTGCTGGACAGGAGGAGAACACCAGCGGGATGGAGAAAAATTCAAGGGAATAGAGTTGGAGTGATATATTACCGCTCCATCAGCTATTTACTCAACATTCGGAGCAACCAACCACACTTGCAGGGTGATAAATTTTCAGCTAGAAGTTTTCTTTTGTGTAAAGGGTAAACCGAAAAGTTTGGTTGAAATTATATCCTGGAACCATTCAACCTGAAGCTTTCTATAACTTTGGATTCTACTTCACGTTCCCGTTTTTTTTTTCTGGTTTTTTGGTTTATTTTTTATTTTACTTTAGTTTTTTTTTTGTGTTACTTTACTCCTTCGTCTTCTTCCGCATCATGTAACGTAATTTGCTTGGATGGAGGCCGACGAGCAGAGCAAATCGGTTGCAAAGATTTATTATCATCGCAAGTTTCTTCACTCACTTGAGATTGAAATTCAAAGGGCGTTTCATAGACTCTCACCGAAATCAAGTTGAGGATAATAAAAGCAGGATTGGGTAATCTCTTTTGACATAAACTCACCAATTTTATTTGCATTTGAAACAGTATTGTGGGAACTTCTTAGTAGAGCTCTGTGTCTTTGGGCCCAATGGTTTATAGTTCTTCATACTTGCGTTTAGAGAGGGTGCTTTAGAATGACACATAAAAAAAAAATTAAAAGAAACCGCAGACTTGGGAACAGTTTATTTCTGTCCTTTAATTGCGTCTGATATTGGAAAATTCTTTGAGCGAATTGTTGAAATGAAAATAAACGGAGGCAAAATGAAAAGTTCTTTTCAATTTTCTCAAAATGACATCTTGAGGTTGAAATCAATTTTCCGGATAAATACATATAGAAAATGTGTGTATGGATACATGTAAATAAAATTGGAGAAATGATAAATTGGTTTGGTTACCAGTTCGACATTCTGTCGACTTTTCATAGATTTGAACACGTATACTAGTTATAGTGCCGATAAATATTCCTTCTGGGGTTCTTTTTGCTATCGTGTGAAAGGTAAATTTTGTAAAGGATGAATCTTTTCAAGCACTGATTCAGTCGTGTCGTCAGAATTGCTACTTACTTGTGTATCAAAGAAGCTACATTTGAAGGGCTACATGCAATACCGTGAGAAGTCAACAAAATGATGTGTTGAAATATAATGGCTTAAAGGCCGAAACACAAAGTGGCAGGGTAGCTCGTAGCTGGTGCGCTCTTTTTGCTCAGTACGAACCCAATGCTGTAGCCAGCAGGAGTTGTCAATTCAGTTTTTACTATTGACGATTATTTAACCCATTCACGACCAATGGAAAAATGTGTCCCCACATATACTTCTGGTTTTCGAGTTGTATTGAAGGTAAAAAGTAAGCTCTACCGAATAAACTTATAATTGTAGTGATTCTGCTGTGTGTCAGGTTTTCTCGAAAAAGGCGAAAGGCAGGATTTCTGGTTTAGATATGCATGTGGATAGGGCACGGGTTGGTTACCATATTCAAAAAGAATAAAGAGAATTGGAACAAAGGGAGTGGTTCAATGAACAAAAGATTGAAATCAGGTGTGGAATTTATTCTAATATTTTCACAGTTACGATTTCACTTTTGAGAGTGGATTGACGGCGTGCGCACCCTGAACTGACCGAAGAAGTAAGTTCCAAGCACGAATAATTCGTACAAAGTAGGAGTTCTTCATGACTAAGTACACAAAGGGCGGGACCAGGAAACCGTGGGACCGTGAAGAGTTTAATGGGTGCAAGAGACAGCTTAAGTATTTGGTGGAGAAATAAGAATTTTAAGTACTTTTATTTTTAATGATTCTAAATCAAATTTATAAATACAAGAAGAAAAAACAACCGCCTCGTCCGGAATTTGAAACCGGGACCTTCCGCTTGCCGGGCGACTGCTCTTACCATCGAGCTAACGAGACAGATGATTTTCCTTCTTGCATTTATCAAATTTGTAACTAGCCTACTAAGCCACGTTTTGCTTTCAGCTGGCATTAACCAGTAACGATGAAAGCGCACAAATAACGACGAGGCGGTTGTTTTTTCTTCTTGTATTTATAAATTTGATTTAGAATCATTAAAAATAAAAGTTCTTAAAATTCTTATTTCTCCATCATTGGACCGATTACCGATTCTAACAAGTGTAGGTTCGATTCCCGTCCGCGGAAAAATAAATAAAATTGAATTTACAATTTATTTGTGCGCTTTCATCGTTACTGGTTAATGCCAGCTGAAAGCTAAACGTGGCTTAGTAGGCTAGTTACAAATTTCATAAATGCAAGAAGGAAAATCATCTGTCTCGTTAGCTCAGTGGTAAGAACAGTCGCCCGGCAAGCGGAAGGTCCCGGTTTCAAATCCCGGACGAGGCGGTTGTTTTTTCTTCTTGTATTTATAAATTTGATTTAGAATCATTAAAAATAAAAGTTCTTAAAATTCTTATTTCTCCATCATTGACCGATTCTAACAAGTGTAGGTTCGATTCCCGTCCGCGGGAAAAATAAATTAAGTATTTGGGCTTATTATAACATCTCAGCTTGTAGAATAGAATTAGCGCAATTTTTAGTAAATGAACACGAAGTGAACACCCAACCAGTGTGTCTCTATGCTGTGTGACATGATCAAATCTTCTTAACTTGTACACAAATCGGATGCAGTCGTTAAAGGCAACCTCTAACCTCCTCAGACAGTTACTATCCAACGTGGGAAATATTACGCTACCATACGTAAACTACGGCAATAATAAACTACGGACCAGCTTTTAGCAAATTTTGGTAACCAGAAGGCCAGCAGACAACCAAAGTGTGCGAAGTCCAGGATAGATCCTCCTACGAATGACAGTCACATATTTACAGCATCTCATTCGTGTTTCAAGCATCACTATTAAAATTGAGGCTTTGCCCTCATACCTTAAAGTGACACTATTCTATAACACGGGCGGAAAATCACACGCATTCATAGAGCTCAGAGTAAAAGCTAGACACTTAGATTTGCCAGGATTCAGCGTGAGATCATTGTCTAAGTACCAGTTGTAGACTCTCACTAAATCCACGTTAATACGTTCAACACAGTCATCCATTAATCCAATAGGTCTCCAAAAGTACAGCTGCACATCATCAGCATATAAATGGACACTCGTATCCTCAACATAGCAAGGTAGATCGTTAATGTATAAGCTAAACAGTAGTGGACCCAGAACGGAGCCCTGGGGCACACCACGATTTACTATAAAAGTGTCCGAAAGGTCATTGCCGACCTTTACACATTGTAGCCGATTTGTTACGAAGCTTTCCACTAGTTGTACGGCAGAGGAAGAGAGCCGAAAAAGCGAGGAGAGTTTCTCGAGTAATTTCTCGTGATTGACGCAATCAAAAGCTTTGCTAAAATCTAACATCACTAATATGCAGAGCTCATTTCTATCCAGGGTGGCCCTAATATCCGTAGTAATTTTCAATAGTGCGGTTTCACAACAATGCTGTGCACGGAAACCAGACTGAAAAGAATTGAGCAAATGATTACTCTCTAGATATTCAAGTATCTGCATATACATTAGTCTTTCGAGCACTTTGGCAAGATAGCTTAAAATACTTATTGGTCTGTAGTCCGATATATCATTAGGTCTCGAATTCTTCGCAAAAGCCAAAACATTAGTACGTTTCCATGACTGGAGAAAGCAAGAGGACATGAGGCCTGTGTCAAAAATATGCAGAAAATATGGGCAGACGCTTGGTAGAAGATGTTTAATAAAACGAGGATACAACTTGTCTGGACCCACTGCCTCTAATTTTATCTTAGCCATAGCCAGTATCATTTCATCCACGCTAACTGAGCGAAATGCAAAATACTGTGTTTCAGAATTTTAACGACAGGATAGATAGGTCACGAGCATGATGGGTTGGGACCGTGGAAACATCAGAAGAAATAAATGAGTTACCTGGATTCGAACTAAAAAAGTTTTTGAGCTCATCTGCGCTAAAGTGGCATTCACAGTTGCTATTTTCATAGACTCTGGCGTCTTTCAGATTTTTCCACAAGATCTTAGATGGTAGATTAGGATTTAACTTTGACCCAAAATAGTGTCGCTTAGCATTACGAATAGCACAGGTAACGTTGTTACGAGCCTTTTTATACAATGTAAGGGATTGAATTGTTTTCAATCTTTTATACTGGCGTAAGAGGAAATCACGCTCATTTATCAGAGTTCTAATCCTCCCTGAGTACCAGGGACAGACAATATTGCTCACCTTTCTATTACGAAGAGGAACATATTTGTCGAAAAGGTAATTTGTTAACCTGTAAAATAACTCTAATTGCTCATCAGGCGTTGCTGTCACAAAGATCTCTGCCCACGGAAGATATATGGAAAGATTACGGACATCGCACGGTTTCACGTGTACGTGAAAAACCGTTAAAACTTTTTTAAGAAAGCTCCGATATATGACATTACTTTGCAGTAGAGTGGAATGGAAGGCATAGTGAAGAAGAAAAAAGAAAAAAAACGAAATTTCTTTTCAAATAAAGTAATTATTTATAGTAATATTGTTCACATGCTTTATAATAGTGGCAGTGTTTTCCGAACGTTCTTTGTTTATTTTTTTTAATATTTTTTTTTATTCTTATTAATTTGGAGGTTCTTGTCCTGTTTATTGGCATTGTAAGTGCTCCTGCTGGTGATTTGATTTTTGCTAGTGTTTCTGTCATCGCCTTCGCCTCTACCTCCTTGTCCCATGTTCTCATCTTTATTTCTATGTGAAATATATATATGAAATTAATAAAAATACATCATTTTTGAATAAACGCTAAATATTTACCTGCACTTTGTATACGACGTCGTTCTCCGGGAGTGACATTTTGACAATAATAATTTATTCAAATAACAAAATGATCTAGACTTGCACAGGCTACATAGGAAATTTTTTTCTAAGACTTTCGTGAAAAACTGAAGAAATCTTGCGGAAAATCAAAGTAATTAGAAAGATCTCAAATTATGGTTTAGAATGTAAAAAGTCGGCTCTATCGAATGAACTTATAATCGTAGTGATTTTGCTGTTTGTCCGGCTTTGAGGCTGGTTTTCGCGCAAACTGAGAAAAAATATGATTTCTGGATTTGGAATTGTATTGACTTCTAGATTCGTAGTTGCCTGTAAATATGGGGACGGTTTGGCTACCATATGTAAGAAGAATGAACAGAAACGGAGCATAATGAATTGTGCAATGAGCAAAAAGGTGAAGACATGTCTGGAATTTATTCTATTATTTTCTCAGTTGCCATCTCACATATGAGAGGGTGGGATGAGGAAAAGGTAGTTCTGGTAGCATGATGTGATATACGAAAAGATGATCGACATCCCAGAGTTTCATATGCCCGTCAAACAATTTTAAAAATTAGTCAAGAAAGCACCAATAGGTGACATCACTTTGCAGAAATGTGGAATAAGTAATTAAAAAATCACGGTTTTTGTACCAAAAACAACCCACAAAGTTTACCACCCTCCGGCAGTTATGCTACACAAAAAAAAAGTCCACAGCGCTTTTAAAATTTTTAGCGGGTAGCTTGAGACACCAAAAACCACATTCCTCTGTAAGTATTGCAAGGAGTTCCATAATTTGTTTTGGTAAACATAGCCAGGATATGCAGTGAGTCCATAATTTAATTTGAAAATCCTAAGTACATTCACAAAACACAACAAAAACAGCGTTTGGTACTTCTCAATACATTCTCCGCGTTACAGAATTCCGAGTGGAGAGTTAATTGTCGAAAGAACTCTCATCTCCACAACTCTCCGAGTTAGTGAATCCGGCCCCTGATGTAGAGAAGGTCTCAATTTTTTTCCCAGAGATTTAGTGGATATTTTTTCTTCAGAATTTATATGCATTTGTTTTTATGAGCGTAGACGCTAGTTAAACAATAAGCATTCATTTCATCTTAGAAATTTACAGAAAATGTTTCGGCAGAATTTTTATTCATTTATTGGCCGAATGCAGTTACTTTCAGATACAATACTTTCACGTGTGCCGTTGTCGCCGCCAAAAATGCATACAAATTCTTTTGAAAAAATTGAGGGTTCCCTAAAATGATTTGTTGGGTGTGAAACACTGTGGAGTTTCAGATATTCAATTCTATTTTAGAAAACTGAGTTATATAGGCAGGCTATACCATATGTCTGCAACAACTTTGTATTATAGTATAGAGTCTTTGATTCAAAAATATTTTCCGGACTTTAATATTTTCCAAGTACAAAAAACAAAAACGTGAAGCATAAGTGAAACAAATTCAATCTAAGCAAACTCAAATCCTACGAACACTTGATTTGAAGAAGTATTTATTCAACATAACACAGTTTATATATTTTCCCTGTGGAGACCTCATTTGAATAGAATCTATGAAAACTTTTTGTAAACTTTTGACAAGAGATATATTCAATATTCATGAATTCATCAAAACCTACCTAGAAGTATTTTATCGGAATAAATGAACGCCTAGAGAGTATAAAATTAAATTTATGCTGAACTGGAATAAATAGCATCATTACAAATACCAACATGTACACATTTAATACATCGATCCATATATATATGGATATAACATCTATATGTACCTATATACGTAAGTATCTCCTTTACTATGAAATATCTATACATTGAAGGACTCCAGACAGGAAGCTTCCTGATGGGCATTCCAGATTTCTGCCGATGTGAGGGCAATTAAACTCAAGAAGGCTGACAATTTTCGCAAGCATCAATCTCAATTGTTATCGTTCATTTGAAATTGCTAGATTGAATCTTGGATGCTATTAGTGTTTGCTGAAGAGATGTACAAATTAGATATGTGCAGGCAACGTCAATCGATGTGCAATATACATGGTACAGAAATAGAAGACACTGATGCTGCTGCTTCTGTCTGTTGCTACTGCAAAGTATAAAGCAATATTGGTTTTGATTTGCATAGAGTAGAGGAAACCTGCAGGAGTGAGAGAACTGAACAAATAGGATTAAATCAAGTAGCATGGCTGTACTGAACAAATTGCAGTACATTAGAACATACGAATAGAAAAGTGTTAGAATTAATTTGTTGGAAAACTTTCTACCCACAACGTATAAGTGAATAAAATGCCATGAGTACTACTTCTTGCTATAACTTCGATTCCTGGTAAATTTCTTTGTATAATCCTTGGGAATGGTTACTACGGATGACACAATGAAGTATTTTCGCTTGTCCATGAAAATGAGCTCATATAAAACATAAGAACTTCAGTTCGAAACACAGTAGGACGACAAATAGGTTTTCATAAAAAGTATGCATTATGAGCTTTTTAACAGTACATCACGTGTCTTGGTTCGTTGGCAAACGTGGCAGGTATGAATGTTAAAATTTAAATTTTTTAAAAATTTTGGTTCAAAATGTACCTATTTATCCGTCGTCCTTAGAAATTTCCTTAATAAGGGTATGGTTTAAAAAACAAAAAAAAATGCACCCTTAAAATATTTTTTAAGTAGAAAAAGATCCATATCAATATCTTTAGTCTGTCAAAAGTTATAGTCACCTATTTGTGGCGTCACTAGAAAAAAAAGCAAACTAATGGCATACTCTACGGCACCGCATCGGCGATCGAAATTTTAGAGTGTACCTTAACCCTTAACTGGTATCGCTAAAAAAGGCTACGTAACTGGTATCGGGGGTCAAAAGCGACCCCATATATAATATGCATGATAATAAAACAATAAGTTTAAGTTTTTAATTTTCTGTTTTATTTATGAAAATCAAACTTATAATTTACACATTAATTAAGTTGTTTGGCATCTTTTAATCACAGATTACATGTTTCGTTATCAAAATAGCTAACATCTTCATACTACATATATTTTCTAAGATCTTACTTTAGGTAACTATTAATTATATAAAAACTTAAAAATAACGTAACAAACCTTCTTTATATTGTTTTCGTATATAATCAATATAACAAAAATCAGGAACATCTTTTGAGATCACGTAAAACAAAAAAAAATGACAAACTAAAACAAATCCTCATGGAAGAACTAAAAACTTTACCACAAAAAGTCTAACATTTGGTACAAGTGACCGTTATGGCAGTATGTTCTTTACATATGTAATGCAGGCACTTCGTACACTTTTCTGAACATTTGACGTCCTTTTTGCGATCGCATAAGTAACACCTTCCTCTCTTGTGGCCGCTCATTTGAGAGTCAGAAGAAGTAGTAGGTGTGTTCTGTTCCACTCCAATAACTTTCTCTCGACGTTCTTTCAAAAAACTATCTATTCTTTTCTTTAGATCTTCCGAAAAAAAATCCTTCTGTCTATCTTGCACAAATTTTTATTTCTCTTTAGACACTTCTCCGGATTTGCTGCTTTCCACAAAACATAACCGTTTACCATCGAAATGTTCATTATTGCTGAAAATATAACGCATGGCCAACGTTGCGTTCTTCTAGCCACAGAATAATTTGCACATTTTTGATCTAGGGCATCTACGCCTCCTTTAGTGCTGTTATAAAACATTATGACCTCTGGTTTACCGGTAGTTGAATCAACAGATTGATCGTGGTGCATAGTAGAAATCATTACAACGCTTTTATTTTTTTTTTCGGAATGTACGATGCCAGCGTCTTATCATTGGTAAATCCGAATAAAGTTGAACCTTCGGGACGTGTTTTATGTGGTAAAAATTCAGGCGGCACCTCGCGTTTATTTTTGCGCATAGTACCTACATACGTCAAACCATTTTCTTTTAGCTTATCAACCAGTTCAACTGACGAAAACCTATTATTACCTGTAATGTTTCTATTAGTTTTCATTACAGGTTCCGACAATTTCAAAACGGTTTTTGTAGGTACAGACAGTCCATCTCTTCTGTTTCTTTCAGTTTTTCGAGTGTAGATAAACGTATTATATAAATAATGAGTTTTAGCATCGGACAAAGACATTCCCTTTATGCCATATCTAGCTGGTTTCGACTTCATATATACTCGAAAAAGGCATCTTCCTCGGAACGGGCACAGCATTTCGTCCACAGTCAAATGTTCCGAACAGCTATATTCTTTTTGCAGTTTTCGATGAATTTGTCAAATATCTCCGAAATCAGTGCAGCTCTGTCAATCTCTTTTCTTACGGCTCTTGTCTCAACATCATCAAATCGTAAAGCCGATAATAGGAACAGACACCTTTTCAGGCTCATAATGACCCTAAAAATGTCATGGCCAGTACCATCTGTAGCCCACAAACTGTCAACATCCTCGTGTCCAGACTTGAAGACTCCAGCAAGCAGCATAAGTCCCAAAAACGCTTTCATTTCTAACAAACCTACATGTTCAGTATGCGATCCCTGGCTTCTATACTTCTCAGTAAATTCTGTGATTTTCTGGTTTGTGTGAAGGCACACAACTTCTATAAGATCATCAGGAAACAATAATTGCCAGGATTCCATCTCGGACATATTCATTTTATTACGCGCTTGTCCTACAAGGCCCGGAAGGTGTGTAATGATGTTATGCTGTCTTACGCGGGAAGAGCTAGGTGGGTTTTTAGACCATTTGAATCTATTTTTACCTCTATAAAAACCAGAAATTGGCCTAGCTTGCTCTTCTTCTTCTTGTCCTTCTTCTTCTTCTTCACTATTTGAACACGAAGAGTCAGTCTCCCCTTCTATAATACTGTCTTCGGAACAGCTAAGTACCTCCGCTTCCTCACAATCGCTGATGTTTTCATGGTCACAAGCAGCTGTTGAGGCATCATGAACGATTTCAGAGTCAGATTCCTGATCTTCGTCTTCCAAGAGTTGTGCAATTACTCGGTCGTGTAAAAAACCCGACATGGCGACGAGTATTTACTGAAAAAATAATAAAACATTACAAAATAACTATTACTATAAAAAGCACACTTCCGGTATCGGGGGTCAGTTTGGACCCCATTAGTATATATTCCTCCGTTTCCAGTAACAGTAGAGTGACGCACGTCCGTCAACCGGCGCACCCCGCGACGTAATGAGATCACCAGGGTGCGCAAGAGTGTAGGTGCTTAGACTGTAAAGTTCTGATAAAAACTGTGAGCCATTGGGGTCCATTTGGACCCCGATACCAGCTAAGGGTTAATTGCCATATAAATTGCTGTAATCATATAAGCACAGACAGGAAATATCCAGATATCAATGGCTGTACTAAAACACTAATGCATGACAACTTCCCGTAGCAAACCTCAATAATTCACTAATCTCAGCTAAATATATCATGGGTACGAAACACATTTTTTTTTCAATTTAAATTTTTCTTCAATTTAAATTTTTTTCAATATAGACAAGAATTAATTTTGTTGAGAATTTTAATCGAAAATTTTTCTTCAGAATTCGTGTGCATTCTTAAGGGTTGAAGATGGTTCGAACAAGTTTTGTCTCGGCGAATTATACGATAAGATGGATATCAGGGCGTCGTCGCTCTACTTATTACAGCTGGACATTTGAAGCAAAATAATACAAGTTATGAAGTATTATGGAACCTAGCAAAAGGTCCTCCCAATTTCAGGATACCACGAGGCTATCTACATACGTGGGTTCAATGCTTTGATAAGATTTATATGATTTACAGGGAAGAAGAATTCATGAGATGAATGAAGACAAAGAGATAAACTTGCCCCAATTCTATCTATGGAATGCGATAAATAAAAATTTGGGAAAATATTGTATACTCGCTAGAAAATGTAACCGTCGATAAGCAGTTAACTTCTTTTAGAGTACGATGTTTATTCAATCATCTAAGCCAGATAAATAGGAACCAAATGCGTGGTGGTTATACAATTCAGGAACCTTCTATCCATTGAATGGACTTCTTTATTTAGGAAAAGAAGGGAATGAAGTGAATGTTGCTGCTGGTAGTAAAAGTAGTCGACACACTAAATGAAGCATATTTTCGCAGTAACAGCTATGTAACTTGCGAGAACTACTTCAAGGATTTAGAGCGAAGGACTAGAACAAAGAGGAGATATAAAAGATTTATTGGAGAATGGAATTGTTTTTTCAACCATTTTAAATTAAATCATAAATATAGGAGGATTCCAACCCCATAGACGAGGCGATTGTTTTTTCCTCTTGTATTATTTATGATTTAATTTAGAATCGTTAAGGAATATAAAAGTAGTAGCCGACACAGAAAAGTACCTACATATAAACCACAAATATTATCGTACTTGTACAAAAAGCTCGAGGGTTGATAAACTAAAGGAACTGAACTGTCTTGAAATGACAACGACAAAGTCGCAATTATTGTATAACGTCTGCGACAAACAACGATGTCTGACGACGTCGACAGTTTCGTGTCGCATTCATTGTATCCACCCACACAATAGTGATTCGCTCGTAGCTGAGTGTTACTAGACTTCAAATTAAATTGGAGGATAAATGTGAATGAGCGTGTTAAAAAGGCAGCCATGGCACTATATGCCTGCAAGAAAACTTTTGGCAAGCGATGGGACTTACATCCTCGTATCGTGCACTAGATGTGCACCGCTCTTGAAAGACATATCCTTCTGGTGTGGTGGAATGCTCTCGAAAGGGCGACGCACCTGAAAAGTCTTGCTAAAATACAGAGAGCTGCCTGTTTAGGTATTACAGGAGCTCTTCCAACAACATCAACAGCAGCAATGGAGATTAAGCTATGGCTTCTGCCCCTTGATATCCATGGGAAATCTATAGCTACAAAAAGTGCACTAAGACTTATGGAGTCGAATTGGTGGTCAACAGCAGATAGTGGTCACAGCAGTATACTGAACTTTTGCCCTGAAGGTTGTATACGGGGTGCTACGGACTACATTGTTCCAAGGCTAGATTTTAGGAAAGCGTTCTCAACTAGCATTCCTAGTAGAGAAGAGTGGTAGGGTAATCGCGGAGCAATTGACTCTGATATAGTATGTGTCTTTACGGACGGTTCAAAAATGGATGTGGGAGTGGGAGCTGTGTTATACTCAGCGCTCCCTGAAATATAGGAATCGTACCGTACCGCCTACGGGACCACTGTAGTGTGTTCCAGGCGGAGGTCTTGGACATTTGCAAAGCAGAAATGTTGCTGCAAGCAACTCACGTTGTATCCAGCGATCGGGTCATCAGAATTTGTATTGACATCCAAGCTGCAATCAAAGCTCTGTACTTGATCACCATTAGCTCGGTGCCGCTGTGAGCTTGGGAAACTCGGCCATAACCACAGAGTTATTCTCTGTCGGGTACCTGTTCACCACAATGACATACCTGGAAACGGGGCAATGAATACTCTGGCCAGAAAGGGTTCAGCTTTGAATATATGCCTAGCAGAGGAACCCGTTGATCAGCCGCTAGAATAAGTGAAGAGGACCGCAAATGGTCTAAGTGAGGATGATCGCAGGGGTCGCCCCGCCTAGCTTAATCCAACCTTCGCTCGTAGCTTTTCGTCTTTGAAACGTGTATGAATTTTTTAGAATTTTCTTGTTTTCTATAGGGTCGAAACTTCATCTATCATGCCTAATTGTTTAGAAAAAAGCTTACCGTGAGCAAAAATATACACTTTTGAATTTTAAGCGATTTCGGAAGTAGCTGTGTACACTAAGTGCTGAATAATAATTTTTCTGCGCTGAATGTTGTTTGAAAACTATCACTGAGAAAATAATCTTTCTGAAATATTAAGTTTAATTATAAGAAGTTACACGATGTTTTGATTGAAATAGTAAATATAATTTGTGTTGACATATAAAACTTTAGGATTTTTACGTATGCTAAGGTATCGTGAGAGTTGGTCTTAGATTAATTTTTCTTTTTATCTTTCTTGTTATCTAAAAATTTTGAAATTATATCGATAAATAACATAACAAATAATTACAAAATACCCCTTGATAAAAACTCGCAAGATCAATGCACTTACCTCTTCAAAATTCACGAACAAAATTGCCGTGGTACACAATTTTGACAGAAAAACTCATTTTCACTTTTGCGGAGTCGGAGCAAAAAATTTTGTGTACACTCACAGTTTCGGAATCCGACCCCTTGGCACTTTGAGATAGGGCCCCATAACAGAAATTCTTTCTAAAATACTTTGGGTTATCAACAGGAATAATAAACGTAAAGTAAGTTAAGACCTACCGCACGTTAGAGACCTTTTGTCACGACACTGTCTTGTCACGCCGTCAGTTCCATTAGGCTCTAATGTTAATGAACGCATAAAGTGATATGACTTTTTGGATCCTCCGGGTAGCAACTTTTGAGTGACGAAACTATCACCGCGCCTTCACGTTTGTTGAAATATTTATTCTAAAATTAGAAAAATGAATCTACTGAAAACGTATTATTTACGGCTAAAAGATGTATGCAGCTTCAGTTAAGCTGTGCAATAAAACTAGCCGGGGAAATTTCACTTTGAAATTTTCCGTAAAGTAATAAAATAAACGATTTCTTCTGAATAATAAAATAAAGGACAACGAAATTCTTGTGAAAGCACTTTAAAAACGAAAAAAAGGATTCTTTTTTATATTTTGTAACATCTGCTAGCCAAATTCAATATTTTCAAGGGTATAGTTAGGTAGGATAAGTTTTAGTTTAAAATAATCTTTGAGTCTTGTGTAGATTTTCTGAGGGTATAGTACGTGGCCGCTTTCCTAGTGAAAATTGTATTTTAAATAAATTCATATAACATTTAAAGTTATAAAAGTTGAGTTTAATTTTCGGGTAACACCTCCCAATAACGTTTATATGAATATGCATGCACTGGTAACATTTTTGTCGCTATTTGACTGCCATTATTTTGGGAAACATTATGCAACTAGGAAAAAACATAATCTTTTTTTTTTTAATGTCTGCTGCAAAGATAGTGTAAGAAGAAGATATAAATAATGAGAGTACCCCTATACAACATATAGATGGACAGGCAAACGGACATGCAAAAATCAAAGTAACTTTTAATCCAATCCATTTTGCTCTACCACAAACGGAATGACAAACTTAGTATTCCGGATAGATTTCATCTAGGGTATAAAAATGTGGGGAGAAATATCCATGAAAATGCTTATAGACCTTAGAGTTACTACGAATCCTCTCGTCGGGCTCAATTGATGATCGCATATGGTACCTTGATGAGTTATAGAAGGTCTCAAGGTTTGTAGTAAATCAATAATATAAATAAATCAAATAAATTGGGTTTGCCCACTGAAAGTATACAATGAAAAAATGCCGAAAATTTAAAATGCGTCTCTTAATCCAGTATGGAAGCCATTGATTCTTGCATTCGGTTGACCATAGAATAGAAAGAAGCAATTTTATGTTGATGACAATGATTAGAGTGTGATGTTATATATCCTTGTGTGTTTGTTGTTTTCCTATACACACAAGGAGAGTTGGCTATCTACTCTCCTAATCAGCACATCGAAAAAGGAAAAAGGGAACAGTACCATTGTGTTCAGTTTCACATGTAAATTTTATAGCAGGAAATAATTCGTTCAGTTATTCCAAAGTAGAAGAGACTTCCGACATCTTTATTATAGCGAAGATGTCATCTATATATCTTTTCCACACCCATGATGAACAATTTTCTTCTTTACATTGCAATTCTAAATGTCCCATGAAGATATCCTGTGCCAAGGCATTCCCATGATTGATTGATTGAAGCAGAGGTTTGGGACCTCAAGGTCCCCCGCACTAAGGCCAACTCAAGGCCCATTGTTCACCCTCTAGACCCATGACCGATAGGTCATAGGTCCCAACCGGACGCTCTTATAAACTTCAGTATTGGCTCCCAGCCCTCCTTGCCGGCATCGTGTAACTCGTCCAGGAGGTGTGAGCCAAGAATTCTGTAACCTATTCCTGAGAGTGCCGGGCAGTGACGAAGAAAGTTGGTTAATGATTCGGATTCCTCTCCGCAAACTCTGCATATAGGATCATCAACAAATCTCATTCTGTGAAGGTGGCCCCTGAGAGAGGAGTTCCCAGTGAGAATGGACACCAGAGTTCTCAGGGTTGAATTGTTGAGTCCTAGGAGCTTATTCGTTTGAGTTGGGCTTGGTTTACCCCAAACTTCCTTTGTTGTTCTACCCGTGGGATCTTCCAACCAAAAGCGACTGTGCTGGCAGTCAGCCCAGCTTGAAATTATTGAGATAAGGTTTTTGGTTCAATCCCGAATATAGAGGCAGGTTCCTCCGAGGCTGCATCGAGACGAGCAAGCTCGTCTACTCTTTCATTCCCGCTAATATTGCTCTGCCACGGCAACCACTGCGCTATCACCCTGTAATTGCGAGGAAGGGAATTCAGGGCAGTTTTGCACTATATTAATAGTTTGGAGGTTATAAAGGGTTTAGACAAAGCTTTGACAGCTGCTTGGCTGTCTGAGCAGATAGCTATCTGCTTATTCTCAGTATCTGAGTTAAGGAGGTGCCTTTCTGCTTCCTCGCAGAAAACTCCCGCTCCGGTGCCTTCATCAGACCTAGAGCCATCCGTATATATTGTAATTGGGTTTTTCAATGGTTGAAATACGGAATGTGATTCCCATTCTGCTCTGGATAAGATTATATATTCAAAATCGCTTTTCAGCATGGTTTCGAAGAGGTGGTCGCTGTTCCTGTTGATGCCAGGTGCGATAGACCGCATAAGCTCGTAAATGGACTCATGCGGAGCTCTTGTTCCCGTATGAAGCCAGTCGAGATTGAGGTGCAGTCTTAGCGCTGTAGTCGACGCCCTCTGTTTAATATGTATTTGTACCGGGTGTATGTTTAGGATAACCTCCACACCCCGACTGCTAATTGACTTGAAACCGCCGCTTGCGCTGAGAAAGCACACTCTTTGAATCTTCTCCAATATATTACGATGATTGGCGAAGCCCATTGTTTTTCACCACACCACCGAACTTTAGGCTAACATGGGTCGAATGACGCCAGGTTATATCCTTAGGATCATCCGCGGTTTGAGTCCCCACTTCTTCCAGTTTAACTACTTATCTAGAATAGTACCTAGGTATTTCACCCTGTCTTCTAACTCCAAGAGTACGGAACCAATCAGCGGCAGGTTTAAACTGCGGATATTCCTTTTCATGGTGAATGGGCATAAGTCAGTTTTCAGTAGTTTGATGCTCAGCCCGCAGTCCGTAACCCACCGCATGACTAGTCGGATCGCGCCTTGTACCAATCCACAGAGTACAGGTTCATAGCTCCCGGTGAGTAAGATTGATCGTCCGCGTAACATACTGCTTTGTAACCCATGCGGGTGAGTGTTAGCAAGAGATTGTCGATGATGAGCACCCATAATAAAGGTGATAGGATACCGCCTTGACGGGTACCCCTATGAACCTTTTTAACTCTGCTTGCCGCGCTTAGATCAGCAAAGATAGTTCTATTTTAGAACATGTGTGTAATTGTGTGTAATATAATTTTTTAAAGATCGGTTCACTCCATGTTTTGTTAGTATTTCCGTGAGCCTATGCAGAAGAACATTGTTAAAGGCGCCCTCTACGTCGATGAAGACAGCCAGTGTAGATTATTTGAAGAGGAACCCCTTTTCAATGGAGTGACTCACCTCATGAAGGGCTGTCTCAGTGATAATCTGCTTATGGGAACAGAGCGTCTCAGCTCCCACTTGCAGATGCGTTCTAAGGTTTTAAGTAAGAAACAAATCTAGCATATAGGCCTATACGCCTTGGCAGATGTGTAGTCTACCCGACCTGCGTTCGGTATAAACACAACACGGACTTCTTACCACAATTTCGGTGTATAGCCCATTTTGATGCATGCCCTAAAGAGAGTGGTTAACCTGCTAATAGTACTGACGGAGTGCTGGGAAGATGCCGTGCTTGCCTGGAGATTTGAACGGTTTGAAAGAGTCAACTGCCCATTTAACCGATTCGTCCATGAGGAAGGCAACTTCTCAGCCTCCGAAAACGGTTTCATTACGAAAGGTTTCAGTACGCAGAGCTGAGAGGCTCTCGTCTGGACCATCGGGGAAGTATTCGTCTAACAAGATTTCCAACGATTTTCCAAAGGAGGAGGCCTACACTCCGTCGCTGTCTGTGAGGAGTTCGGGTTGAATTGGTATCTTTGATAGGAATTTCTTTAGTCTTGAAGTTTCATTTACCCCGTCTACGGTTGCGCAGAATAGTTGCCATGACTTTCTTTTAGATTTGCAAATTTCATATTTATAATGGCGGAAGGTGTTTTCGTAGATTAAGCACTCGTTTGCGCCATTAGATCTTTTGACTTTAGGGTATAGCCTGCGCACAATTTTGCATTTATTCTTTAGCTCGCGCGTCAACCAAGGGGGGTGGGGGCAGAGTTCATTTCCCATAAGGTTCCGCTAATTACTTGTAGAATTTACCTCTGAATGTGAAGTAACTGTGGTTCACACAGAACCTAGTCAGTTTCGTAAACATTATTTTCTCTCTTCGTCGATGGATTGTGTATTCAGCCACGTCTAGAAAAATTCTAGGGTTTTCTACATTGTTACACTTGGATATAGGGTTGTAACGTATATGGAGCACAAGATTTCCTCCTCTTCATCCTCTCTACAAACTCAACTGATTTTTTAACGGACATGCCTAAAGCGGGAGTTAATTATCGGAATTCAGACATCAACTAGATCGCCAATTCTTCGTATGGAGTATTGATGTTAGAAACAATTGGTCTGATACATTCACCTGGTTTATGTATTTTGGGTAAATCATACAATTTTGGATATTTTGGATTTGAAACTAGTCTTCTTTGTGTGGTGATGGTCAATGAGTGCTCTAGATGTTTCTCTAACCATTTTAACTAATCGGTTCTTGACTTCATTATAGTTTCCTTTAGTAATAATCTTATTCATTCTGTTTTCGCAGTCATCTATATCTAAAATAGTCTGCTTTAGTACAGTAGCTGTTTTTTGCTTTTAAAATTTTTATAATTTTCTGAAAACTTAATATTAGAGTCATTCTCTTTATTACTTTTATTTTTATTTTGTTGTATGATTGCGAAAATGCTTCTACAGACTTGTTCTCTTTCTGTACATGGAACGTATCTAATAGCTGTCTCGATGTCAACTGCTATCTCTCTTTTTCGGGTATGGTTGCGGTAAGGAGGGCAAAGCTCAATCCTCTATACAACCCAACCGTCTCAGGATTTGCAAAAGTTTGTTTTGGGAAATTCTGGACGAAGCCATCCATGTATGAGGGAGGAAAATAGTCAGGGTCTGGTCTACTCTTGTTCTTCAAAGTAACATGCCTTCGAATTAGCTTATGTTGAATAACTCGTTGAATCTTATTGTCAATCGACCACCATCTCAAAGTGTCATCGGCACACCTCTTTAGAATGATCATATGAAGATAATAGAATCTTGCTTCAAGTAAGGAGAGTTCTCTGTAGCAATTATTAATTTCTTCTCAAAGCCAGTTTCGTTTACCTAGACGTAAAGCTTTCTTCGAACGGTTATTCACTATTGAACACTTCATTTGTATAAATTTCGGCAAAACGTTATGTTGCCAGCAATTTTTCAAAAAGCCCAAGTCTGCTCTTAGGAATTGTATTTTCGTTTTTAGCGTAAAATATTGATTTAGTTCATGTGACGTGCGGCAGCAAAAAAACTTGCATGCAATCGAGTTGCTGGTGCAACTTTTTGGGTTACAGAGGTGTTTACATATTGCATCCCTAGAGTAGCACAGATTTGGTTGCTGCGCTACAGTAAAAAAAAGTTGCAATGTGTAATTCTACCTAAGATCAACAATCTAAAAATTCATAGGCAATACACGATGCAATCGCTGGCTGGTTGCCTATTATATGAGTACTGTTGAGCGGAGTTCCTGCGTATGTTGTACGGTGCAACCTATTTTCTAGGTTGAAAGAAAACACAAATTTGAATAAGAAATTGTTCCTCGACTGAGTGGCAGAAGCACTTTCAAAGCCACATATCTGGAGGTGTATGATTGGACTAAGTAAAACTTCTATCTAGAACAGAAAAATTTATAAGGGAATATCAAGAGAAAATGCTGAGGATTCGCATGTAGAGGGGCCCCCAAAGATAAACCGCTAATTTTTTTGTGCAAGTAAAATGGGCCGAGTGCAATGGCAGATAGAAGGTCTTCAAAAATAATGTAGGAAGGGTGATAAAACATGTTTTCCTCTTAGTGAAGTTTTTATTTTTGGAAAGAGCCAGAAGTCACGTGGTGTTAAGTCCAGAAAGTACGGTGGATGTTGACAGACACGATTGTTTTTTTTTTGCACAGAACTCGCGTATCAAAAACGTTAAGTGGCACGGACCGTTGACGTAATGAAAAAGGAAGCGGTTGCACCATTTTTCTAGCTTTACATGGAGGAGATGTTCAGTTCTTCACAAAACTCAAGCGCCCAATTGACCGAATCCGTTTTGCCACTTTTTGCACGTTTTTGTGTGTTTTCGAGATTGAAGGCCGTCTCGTCCCGACTCATTTTTGCTTTTAAATCGCTGATATCATTTACAGACATTATATAGTGATTTTAATAAACTAAGAGCTTTTTTGACACTTTCTTCCAACTTAAAACAAAACACGTTGTTCGAAATCCAACATATCCTAACTCGTCCCACTCTGAAAGCCGACTGACAAGTCACAACTTGTTCAAACTTCACACTGACATTCTCAAGGAATCAGGCTATCAGACGGATAACTTCAAATGGGTCGTCAGTAGTTGCTGCTATAAAAACTCATTCACTGTATTTTTTATTTCAACCTCGGATGTACGTACTAATCATTCATATCGTATGTATGTATCCTTGCTGTAATTAAAATTGATAGCATTACCTTCTATGGATATTGTATGTTGCGTTAATTGTTATGTTTTTCTTATGTTATACACTAATATAACTAACATAGTACTGAACATATGTTGCGTTTTGTCATAAATAAAATGAGCCCTTTACCTCTTGAATATTTAAAAAAATATTAAACAAAATCGTCATACGCGCATTACTCACCTATACGGATTCCGTTTGACTGATCTTATCCGGAGAAGGGTAAATTCAACATCATCTCCATTATTTTCTTTTGGAAAAACATCCATCTACGCTCTTGGTCATCTCCTTATTTCTGGGTTCATATCACACTAGTGGTACGATCAGAATATCACACTAGCGGAATTAGTTTCGGCGTCAAATATCCTCATTTTCTATATATTTTTTTAGAATTGGTGAAAATTAATTAAGATA
>OZ005741.1:44768119-44809325 GCA_963930735.1 Dioctria linearis
AATCATCCTCACCCGACGATTCAGATACCGAACAAGTATCAGATACAGACCAAGTATCAGCTACAGAACAAGTATCAGATACAGAACAAGTATCAGATACAGAGCAAGTATCAGATACAGAACAAGTATCATATACGGAACAAGTATCATATACGGAACAAGTATCAGATACGGAACATAACATCACAATGGAGGCAACAATAAGTCTCGCAGACATTTCCGGTCTTGTCCCTATATACAGTGGAGAGGCTAGTGGCCTTGATAAGTTTATAAAGTGTTGTGATTTGCTTTTTTTGACCGCTAAAACAGCAACCGGCAAAGCCTTATTTCTGAATGCTATTTAAATAAGACTTGATGGTCCTGCCTTCCAAATAGTCTAATACAAGAATCACTCTTTTTGGGCAGAGCGTACTCCAGTGTGGAAGATGTAGCTGCACGAAAGTTTTTGGTACGTATTGAGTAGCCAAATTAGCGTTCAACATTAGAAATAAATCCTAAATTGCGGCTGCTTTCTCGACCATTATTCCTTCTGGCCCCTAGTTCGGATTGTCGAAATGAATAAATCTGCGGGGAAAGCTTTGAGCCATGGATATACATCGGACTACTACAGCTCCCTTATGTGTTCACTGTTCCAATCATGAACTCCAGCCGGAATTAATATTCCCAAGTACGCGTCAAATTTTTCTATCGTCAATTCTCTTCAAGTTGTTGAATTTTCGGGTTTTTCATCATTTTGAGCAAGATAGACAGAGCTCGCTTTGCGATTTGTTTCCCGACACATGTTACTGTCAAGAAAACACTGGAAAGTTCCAAGTACTGATAATGTTTGGTTTGATCCGGCTGGACCATATCTATGACCGAGGATATTATGCCTCTGACAATTTGGGGTGGACTGCACTTCCATCTAGTTTTATCTTTACTATAAAAAACATGCGCAACGGCATCTGCAGCTTCCTCTCCAGATTGAGCATCATTTGATTATATTCATCGGTTCCCTCAGTGCATTCAATTTTTATACAATTTGAAGATGCATCGTCAATATGTGATTCTTTAGGATTACGATCACGGTCCATGGTGGGGGAGGGGGTTGGGGCAGTTTTCTTCATGCAGTAGGTATGAAAATCAGTTTTATACGAAGAGGTAAAAGAGTAAATAGGAATTTCCACAATTATAATTTTCAGGTACCGTATCTGAATGTGAAGATTGCTGTTTTGCGGATTTTCGTAATCTATTTATTCTTCAGAATGAAATACAGTAAATCAGAGGGTGTTGTCGACTGCGCTGAGCCTATCCTTTTTGTATGTCATAAAATCTTAGTCGTCCTTTACCTGTCCTCCATAAAGGACAGAAAGAATTAACAATATATTTGCCTTTTGGATTATAAACACATACTACCTGGTTATTATTAGTAAGAAGCAAGTTTTAAATCAATAGATATGAAAAAAGAAATTATGTGAAAGCAATAATTATAAATTTTCCAAAAAAAATCTATCAGGTAACCAGTTACCATGGGTGTGCCAATTGCGAAAAAATTTTGATTTTTTCTTGTGTGCGCACAAAGGTTAATGAAAAAAGAGCATATTTTACTAATTATCCTGTAACTCGGTAGGGTGATATTTTGCCCCCCCCCTCGTCCAATACTTGTCTGGACGAAAGGAATCATTTGTAAAAATACAGTCATAGTCTAGGAAAACCTGTATACAAAAAAAAAAAAAAAACAAAAAAACTTAATTCACCCATGTCCAAAACCTGACCCATTATTGCATTAATTTCACTAAAATTGAGTAAGGAAAAAATTTGCTTGAAGTCCTTAATGGAATCATAATTGTTAAAAAACTGCTCCAATTACTTTATGTGAATTGTAGACGAACTGATTTTTCTTTGTCATCTTGATGAGATATCCTTGATTCGGAAACTACAGTTACTTTTTTTTTTTTAATAAAAATTGCAAGGACACGTTCCAAGGTAAGCTGCAAAATTCTGTATTATCACGTAAAAATAAATCCAGATATGAAGGCTGTATATGCGGTTCTGGTTTCGGTGTGATTAAAAACAAAATTAAATCCCAACTTTCTTCAGCTGTGAATAATTGCTTCTGCCTTATTCTCTAAACCAACTCCCTTTCCTGTCAGATCCATTTAAATCTACATCATAGAATATTTGCTCCAGCTATTCTCGCTTTAGCTTGATAACAATTACACTGTCACTAATTATATCGCTAACAAAACTGTGGAGAAGGCAGGTGAGAAGGTAAAGGGGAATTGTACGTATGTATGTACCTTCATAGTTATTTTATTTATACAATTTTTAAATTTTTACCTTGGCTCATATTACGTGTCGCGTTGAATAAACCGCAACATCTATAACAATTGAGAATTTTCATTTTCTTGACTCCCTGCAGGCGAGAATATTTTTCCTCATCAAAATTGTTTGTAAAAAAAATAAACTACTTCTTCCTTGAATGTAATTTATTCTCGTAATTATTTTAATCTACTACTAACAGGTTCTTAAGCGTTGAGCTGGCTTCCTGTCTCGCATTTTCGAAGGATTATGTTACATTTTAATGGTATAATGCTTTTGTTCAGGAAGGAAATGTTAATGGCTTCGTAACCGCTTTATAGAAAATCCCTTAAATTGAAGACCACTTTTACAAAGCAGGATGCACTGAGAGTATGCATCTTTATGAATTAAATTTGTTTTGAATGGTGTTTTGTCTTTTTCATTTATGTAGGTGTGCGCACTGAAGAAAAGAGGAAAAATCATAAACACACCTACGTAGATAAATTATCTAATTAAATATTTCCTTTTTTATTTAATGGTCAAATCTTGCAGCGCTATAACCCGCGCTATAAGACCGCAAGAATGAGGAAAAAGTTAAAATATTGACGACGAGTCTTTAAACAATAAGACTGTAAATAATAAGGTCCGTATACAGGGTGTTTCATAATTGGTGCACATAACTTAAGACTTTCCAAATAATGCCAAATCAGTCTTCGTCTTCCGCCTGAAGTTGTAGGACGTCAAAGTAAAAAAAAATGGGGAAAAAAAACACCTAATTCTTCAAATTATATCCGCCAAAATGCATGATAATTGTACAGTTTTTTTTTCAAGATTTGGAGGCCCCAGAATGATGCCTTTAATCCGAGAATATACATATACTAGGGGTTTCTAAATCTTGTAAAAAAAACTGTACAGTTCTGATGCATTTTGGCGGGAAAATCGTCAAAATTTGAAGAAAATTGGGATTTTTTTCCCAATTTTTTTCCTTTGACAATTTCCGACGGAAGATGACAGAAAGGCTGATTGGGATTAATTGGAAAGCTGACATGGTTTGCCAACATCTGTCATCTTAGATGAATCCCACCTTGATCGGGTATGTATCGAGAACATTACAGGATGTCAAGTGGAAGAAGTACTAAATAACTTAAACCCCCGTACCGCCTACCCTACCTACCTACCCTACCCTATATCTTATAATTTTTTGCTTGTCGTTACGTCAGCTATCAAACCGTTGTGTTATGTTCATCAATTATGAAACACCCTGTATATAGAGTGAAATATTTCGTCGTAAGATCTTGAAGTTACATATATGAAATATGAAGGATTTCATAGAGAGTCCTGTAACTGTGATATTCTACGACATACTGCAAATACATATTTCCAATCAAAAGCTGAACATTGTCGAGTTTTTAAATGAGCGAGATAAATCTTTTTTCTTCTATTGGATGAAGCTACATGTCCTATGCATTGGATGCAATTATTTTCCATAGTAAATATTCATTTAACTCTTTCTAGTCTAGAAATCTTGACCTCTTGCCTTCAAAGTTGTGTGTAAGAATTGAACAGATGCTTTTAGCGAACTTGCATGGCAACTGAGGTGATAGTGATTTGACATTATACAGTTTTCAAGATGGCGGAAAGGAAATGCTTGAGAGGAATTAATAAATTTATACCGGGAAAATGAAATTTTCCGGGATCATTTGCTTTACATCATTTACCAACACCTTCTTCTTCCTTTTTTCTTCTGACATACACACGACTTTACGTTTCAATGAAATTTTTTAAATGAATTTGCCTGCAAGATGATAAGACGTCAAGCGAACTGTCTTCTACTGTCAAATTTAAAATCGCTTTGGAAGGGAGGCTTGTATGCAAGCTGTACTACCTCGTGTAACCGCCGGGCTAACAATATATATTGAATTTTGTCTATTGTTGTTGTCCAGTTTATAAACAGTACCAACATTTTATTTCGGCAGTTCATCAGCTCTACCTATTTAACAGGGAACTGTATTGCTTTATACTACATGATTTATACGACATCTCTGTCGAAGTTCAGCCAGATTGATGAACTATGTATTTTATACATTTAGTCACGTCAAAAGTGTGGCAAGGTGATCTTTGTAATGTATCCAATATTGCAATTGACCAACTCGTTTTGTTATCCATTGCTGCTTGATCACCATATACCCTTTGCTCTCGTAAAGATGTTGAACCCTTTCGGTTGATGTTCTTAGGTATGATAGTAGTTATATGTTTGTGTTGACGAAATTTCGTAGCTATAGCATCAACTAGCTAATCCACAGCCCTGATAGTATATAATTTCGCGTATTATTGCATTCAAAGGTATACCCAGGGAAATTTCCCTGTCGAAAGCTCTCCGGTAACGTGAGTCGGGTCACGGGTGACCTTTTATTACTATAAGCACTACAAATGCGCAGTCCTAAGCTAAGCAACTCATAATGCATTCAGAAAATTGGTGAACGTATCCGAATATATGAATATACTTCTTGCCATAAGTGTTGTCCTTCAAACAAGTGAGAGGCTTATATTCCCTAGCCATATCAAAAAAGCCAGCTGCACGGTACGGTAGCGTACTTTTTTCCCTATCTGCTGGTCTGTGATCAGTCCAAGTCCATTTGCACTTGTCGCTGTGATCAGCAATACGGGTGCTTCCAGTAGTGGTCATTGAATTGTACGGCATGAGGTACAGAAAATAGCAAATAGAAATAACACCATTGTCATTTTTTTTCAACCTCGCTGCTGACTGCTGCTGGTGGCGCTCATATATTTATTTGTGTTGTAATGTGTCGCTCTTTTTTTTGCTTTGATCGTGCAGAATTTTATTTTAGATTTCTGCAACAGTCCCGGATTGAGGGCGTACTGGCACTTTAAATACGAAAACTCGGCAATTTTCGCACTAAGTGAAACCAAGGTCATTTCTGATGCTCACAATTATCTGTATCACATCCGTGGCTATAGCTTGGTGCCTCTTCTTCCTCAACTTAAGGGGATCGCCCTACATATACGGAATGATATGGTCTTTATCGTCCTTATTAATATTCTTTCTCCCGATCTAGAGCTTCATTTATTGCAACCCAAATATGTTTGATGACGACACGGTTTCCGCATTTGACAATATCTCCAACAATATTGATCACTTGCTGTCTGTCTCTCACTCTTTCGAAATTGTCCTAGCAGGCGACTTTAATGTCCGTATCATACCGCGGCTCAGACATTCTTCTAATACAAGTCCTGCGGGTCGATTTGTTGAACTCTTCTGTGAATCGTTTAATTTACAACAGCTAGTGGATGAATCCACGCGAATTCCTGATGCAGCTAATTTATTAGATCTGTTTCGGACATCTCACCCCGACATATATTCCATTTCAGTCGGTTCTCCTTCTTGGAAATTCAGACCACTGCTTAATCAAGGCTCAATTTATCACCACTAACCTGTGCCGCCCTAATTCACCACCGATAAGTAGACTACTATGGCACTATAAAAATGCTGATTGGGAAAGTCTCAACCAGTATCTTAGTGAAATTAATTGGACGGTCAGTTTTGCTTCGAGGCATATTGATGAATGCTTAGTAGAATTTAGTAACAGTCTAAGTCTTGGAATACGGAAATACATTCCCTATTCTTATAGCAGATCTCAACAACAGCAAAATTGCTCTTGGTTTAACGATCTGCTTTTGCTTTTTACGCCTATAAATCGCAATCATGTCCAGAACTGAAACAAGTCTTCAGGACACCTGTAAGTCCGTTATCCAGAGAGAAAAATTTCTTTTTAACAAAATGTTAGATAAAGCATCTTGGTAAACCGAAAAGGCAGCAAAGGTTTTTGGTCCCAGAGCATCCAATCTAGCCGTCCCACATACGGCCTTTTACACATTTTAGGTGGACAAAAATAAATGATCATTTTAATTACAATTGTCGCATTCAGTAGTCATGAACTAATGATGTAGATACATTTTTTTACATAAAATTGAGTGTTAAATAAAAAAACGTCATAATTTATCATAGTTATTTATTAAAACAGACAATATATACGTAATTATTAAAACTTTTGTTTATTGTTTTGTTACTTCAATCACTATCATGATCAAAACTTTCGTCATCATCTTCACCATCATAGTTATCATCCTCATTATCATCCAAGCCAACCGTGTGCAGAAAATCTGGAGTTTTGAGGAGCCTCAACACATCTTCCGAGAAAGGTGTATGTTTCTTTCTTGGTATTTTCCGCAGAGATGTTAATATGGGGTCCGAAGATAACAACAACATATGAATTAAGTCAATGTTGGTATTAACACGAGACGTTTTTCTGGTATGGAACTGTCTGATGCTCTTGTAGTCTTTTTGTCGTGACTCTTGGGCGTCCTCTGAGAGTTGTCCAATAGCAAGTATCATGCTTTCAATGATGTCCGCACCATGTATTAAAACTTTATGGACGGTTGCGCTCATATTATACCAATTATACAGTTGTATTAAGAGTTTTGCTGTTTCTAGGCAGTACTCTTTAAATGCGGGTACATTTATATAATAGCCACTTGACATAGCACTTAAAATCGTTCCAAACCGTTTTATTAATGTAACGTCTAAGCCAGTTATTTCTGCTACTTTCTCAGGAGCTCCAAAGAACCTTCGGGCAGTATTACCATCATTACTGTTGCCTCCGCCCAGTTTAGGCAAATCAACTACTAGGCCCATTTCATCATAAAATTTTTGTGTCAGAAAAGATTTTCTTTGTTTTAAGCAGTTCTTCGCTTCTGTGCCTCTAGCTTGCCATTGCTTCAATTCAAGCTTATAGGCTATATGAAGAAGAAATTCGAAAAATCGTATATATGAGTGAAGAACTGAAATTCCGAATTTATATGATGTTCTGTTACAATCCTGTTGCAAAACTTTGTTCAGATTGTTCATATCTTTTGGGGTTATTCTACAGATATAACAGGTCTGCGTTGATGGATTATCACACAAAATATTGCAAGTTTTTCCATCAAACATCGTGCTTAGGAGAATATGTTTAAAAGATAAATTCTTATTATTAATTGATATAGTTGTTGGCGCAAGCATGGTGATTTGTTGATTTATTTCAATGGACAATTTTTTAACGTTTTCGGGTGTTTCTTTTTTTAATGTAAATGCTATAGGCCTACAGTACCTAGTAGTTGATGTGCGATGGTTCTTCCAATAAATCCGTTTTTTATTTCGAGTAATCTCAGTAAAAATTTCTAAAGGAACAACCGTACATAGTATAACATTAGAGTCAGCATGCTCAAATTCCGTGTTTGCAAAATTTTGTTTATAAATACTGTGTCCACCGCTGCCATCCATTCCCCATTTATATATTATATTAAATTCTTTTACTTCTGGCACACTAGATAAAACTTCACCTTGCACTTTTACCAATCGCTTTGTAGTTAAATCCAAAAGACTTTGTAAAGGTATTTTTGCTTCCGTCTCTGTGATAATCATTCCTTCCGGGTAACATTCGTGTTTAGTTTTAGAGATGGATTTGTAGTTTGGATAAATACTGGCACCCCTTTTTTTAGCTCCTTGTTGGATTCTTATGTATTGATCCTTTCCTAAATTGCAATCTACTATAAGGGCTAAAGCCTCTTCTGGTGTGTATGGCTTGAAAGAAACTGCTGACGATGAAGTGTAAGCTGCTTTCATCCTTTTAAGTCTCTTCGGTGTGCCAGTTGTCGTAGCTAATTTAACAACTTCAGCGGCTGATCTTTTACCAGTCATCTTCAAACTCTTCTGGGTAGCAAAGAGTAGATGTTCAGGGCTAATTTCCGCCATTAACGGTTCAACTGTTCGCGTCTTAGTTTTTTCGGAACTGTCATTAAAAGGCTTCCTTGGTCTTTCGCGAGCGCTTCGCTTAGGAGTTATAGATGCGATTTCTTCTCGAGGCATTGGTAAATTTAGCTTACCATCAAGCCAAAAGGAGTTTTTGTTCAAAAACCTCTTCATAAATCTACGGCTTTTTCGCCACCGCAACATAAGTTTCGAAATAAACAATTTTAAAACATTTTTCGCAGTTTTTTCAAATTTTTCACTGTATTCACTTAAAACAAGTTTATTCAAAATGTACTCAAATAAGTGTTTATTGCACTGTGATAAACTTAAACTCAGAATTTTGTCTCTGTGTAACACCAAAAATAGTTCTTTTCTTGTCACATCACATTGCTCTGTCCTAGAAGCGATACGGCTACCTGAAAACAAAGGGGAAGTTTTTCCAAAAGGTCACAGATGTAGCACTAAAACAACATTGTCATTTTTGCGTAACCTTCAATACTCTCGAAGGACAGTAATTTTTCAACGGTTCGATGCGGAACTTTTTTCTGGCGCTCAACGAACTAACAAAAATAAATAATTTTCATATACCTCAATTGGTTTACTTATATTAAAAAAAAAACACCACATAGAACCCAATGAATGTCAGATTTATTAAAGTACATACCTGTAGCTTGGATATCCACAGACTGAAGAACTGCAGAAAGTACTCATACACTGATCGACACCATCGAGCGATTTGGGACGACTGTTCACGTATGTCAGGTAGTATCTCATTCAAACCGGTTTCACTGAGTTCTTGTTATCAGTGATGAGTAATTTTCTTATGAGTAAGGTACTCATATGTGTTGTGATTCCAGATAACCATACCTAGTTTCGATTTGAACATATGAAAATATGTATTTTTGTCCACTTGTCGTAGAACAAAGAGCCGTATGTGGTCCTCTACAGCTCCTACACTAGACCTAGAATGGAATACAATTCCCATATTTGAGTCTGGGCTGGTCGCAGTCATTGGACACTGTCCAAAAGAGAACGTTCGTGCTCACTCAATCGAGCACCGCCGCAATATTGGATGCCTCACGCTCCACTATCGCTACATGCTTGGTTAATGTTCTGTTAAAATATCTAGTCCGATACCATGCAGAATAATTCCTGCACGCAATGCTCGCAGTCCAGATCGGGTACATCCTTTTACCCCTCAAATTACTTGCGGCCGTAAAATAAAATTCCGTAATGCTTTTTTATCCCGAACAGTGCGAATGTGGAACAGCTTACCATGATCTGTTTTTCCTCCGGCATACAATCTGCGGAAGTTTAAAGGCGACATACATCGGGACCTCCGCCACTCTCCTCATATCCCCTAATCCTTTCCCTATCTCATTCCTGACATGCGTGCTTTGCATCATAGGCTATCCCCTGAGCTTGGTTTAATAATATAAAAAAGAAGAAAAAGTATTTATTTAAAATGTAAATATTTATTGATTTTTAAATTTTTATCAAAACTTCGTTATCATTGAAAACCACCACATATCTCTTGATGAACCGTATGATGATAATGCCTGGTACATTAGATCCCGGTGACTTTCTATCTAAGCAATATAGATACTGACCTTTGCTATTGGTTTAACTATAGTAGCTGGATTTTCATTTTCTGTCTCCATGGCACCATATTGTTTTTTTTTCAGTTCTTGTTCCAGCTGTTTATTTTTATCAGTTAACAAATTGACTTCTTTTTTTATGTAGGGGAAGATGCTGTACCTTGGACATGTGTGTACCTTGGTCATTTTATTATCCACACGGATTGTAGCTACCACCTAAAATAAACGCATTTTTATCCGATTTGACTAATCAACAGATGAGACTTAAGCTATTCTGGGAATTAGTTTGTCGGACAAATGAGCAATTATTGCGTTTTAAAGAAAAGTCGTGAGAAAAGTAAATATTTTCCAGTGATAAACAATTGAAAGTGTTGGATTTCTATTCTTTCTATATCTTTGGACTCCAACTAAGCTTAAACTTGTTTATATGTACTATTATAAATCGTTCATCATGTGGTGAATTGCGCGTCTTAAAATATTTCACAGGCAGTTTTGTTTCTGTTTGCAATTGCAAATGTCCAAGGTACAATACCCTACTGTCCATGGTAGAGCTGCATGTTGTACCTTGGACTAAAAGGAGGACCTTCATATTTCCTTTCAGATATCCTGAAATATAAATGTTTAACTGCATATTCGACTATTATTGGAAAAGTTATGGGTTAGACAATCTATAATAATCGGTTGCTTAAGATTTGTCCCATTAGTTTTATAAAAAAAAAGGCTATTTCAAAAAAGGTACCAAGGTACAGCACCTTCCCCTACTCATTTTCATTTTTTAATGCACTTATTTCCTTCAGTACTTCTGCTAATTTCGAATTAAAGTCACCAAATTTTTCGGACATAAATTGGATAGATTTTCTTAATTCACCGATGTCATCTGTAGTTAACTTAACATCAAGTTGGCTTTGGATCTTGTAATAGAACTTATTGAAAAGATCGTTGATGTTTCGTTTGCCTTACAGATTTACATGAATCACATTTCCAAATTATTTCACGTTTTTGTATGTTTTCTATACTTTTTATATTGCTGCACTTTGTGTGATAATAATTATTACAAATAGTACACAAAATCACATCTTTTGGATCATGAAAATTTTCTCTGCACATAGATCACACACACATGACTTACTTCTCACGTTAATGTTCGAATGTCACGACTGCATACAGTAAACTGAATTGTCATTGTTACTTGACGGAAGGCTTATGGTAGTTTATATGTTGTCAAAAAATTCGGAAAAAGTTATAAAATTATAAATTTAAAAATTTCGCGATATAATGAAATCTATTTTTTTCAATATTTAATAAAGTTTCAACCACTAAATTATTTGCCCGCTCTGAAAATATCGTGGCTTACTACTTGGACTACAAAGAATTCAACGATGCGGTTCTACTATGTGAAGAGAAATGCTTAAGTTTTTCTTTTTCATAGCCTATCCTTTTTCGATATAATCTAAGGATCAAACTAGATATTTCATCAGAATATTGACCATGCATGTAACGACGAAGGATTCAAAGCATCCAACATTAGGACGGATGTCGAGCGGGTCGATATCACAAGTAATTGTCACACAGCCAACGACCTCGAAGCCTCCCTTTTCACTTGAGTAGGATTATAATTAAGATAATACATCTGCCATCTTGAATTTTTATTATATAAAATTATATTAAAATGTATTACCAGGTCAACACAATGTGTGTGCCAATTTTCAAGTTGATCAGATTATTGGAAATAGTTGAAAATTAAGCCAACAATTTTCTTTTATGCATCAAAATAAATTTAGAAAATTAGGAAGTAGAAAGCATACCTAATTTAACTTCATTATCCGGCAACGGAATTCTGAAGTTTAAAACAGTTTGTTGGCAGATAATTGAGAGACATTTTTAAGAGAATTTCCCATGTATTAGAGGATGGAAAATATATTTTTTTTATATACACGCACAAATGAGCACAACTCTACCTTTCTGGTCTTTTTGGTGAGCGAATGTACCGCGAATATGATAAATGAATTCTATGCTGATAACCTAGACGTATATGACAGCATCATTTCAAATAACGAAAAAACTTACCCTTTTTAGTAATGGTTTATGATTTGAACTATAACTCTAAAAATTAATCATTCTTGAATCATCCGAGAGATGTTATTTTTGAAATACACAACGCAATTTCTGAGCTACCTTTATATTTTGCTCTTTCTAGTGAAAACCCCAGATCCTTGTACATTTATGTCAAAAATGTACTGAACGTAGGTAAGTAATGCGTTTGCTACAAAACCCCATATTGACCCTTTTCAAATAAGTTAAATTTTAGGTATGTATGTGACCTGAGAAGAGCAGGTCTGCGATTAGGATAATATGTATAGAGCGAACTTTACTCAGTATGCATACATCTCAAGCTGTGCTATTCTAAATCGATATTGGGAGGAAAAGTGTTCGTTAGTTGAGTTGAAGACCACGTGATATGACAAACAGTTCATTTTGCTTGTCGGCCTCTTAATATTAATATCATTTGAAATAATTAATTTCAAATTCCCTCAGGTATATCGATTTTTTTCTTCTAATTCAATTTGATTGAGAGATTACTACCACACGTTCGTAAAATTAACTGTCAATTTAAAGTATGTAAGAATACACAAACAAACAAAATTATATTAAAGCTAACAACAATTGAAAATCTCTCATAAGAAAGTTAATTGAAGTAAAATCGGCTGAAGAATATACTTTCGGAAATAATTGCTCTTGAGTTTCTGACGTAGGTACTGCCAACATGCTTACAAGGACCGAACAACAGCAGGAAAAAACCACTTCCAAAAAGGACGATTAAATCAAAAGATTCACTCATAAGGACCTAAGAAAGTCGAGGAAGATTGTGAATACATACGTAACTAAAACTATATATATTTAAATATATATATATATATTTGTGTGTGTGTGTGTAGGTTTTCAGAAGGGCTCTCTATATAGAAATTGTGGAGGAAAAATCAAGAAAGGAGCAGTGAACATTCGTGAGGACAAAACTGCAAGGTCAAGTCTGACACTGGAGGCAATAAGAAAACTTGCCAGAATGATAAATTGAAAGGACGAAAAATGAGGCAAGCAAATGTGTCGCCTAGCATGTTCCCTGAAATTGGGTAGCCCTTAAGGGCAAATGTTTGACATTAGAAACTTACTGGCTATAGGTAAGGGTTCCTCAACATCATTCAAAATAAGAAAAAGAAGAAAGAAAAAAAAAACAGTAAAATTCAGATTGTTTTCCCCTGAGCTAAATTGTTCTTTTCTGTTTTTTTTCTTTTTCTTGTTTTTTTTCTTTTTTTGTTTCCTCTGTGGAATATGGATAAAAGCTTTCCCAAGGAAGAATTCACTTGCAAATTGGAATCTCTTAAATTTGACTTTAATTTTGAAAGTGACTTTCGTGACTTAAACCAATTCAAAAGTTAGAAAATGTTATGGATTAAAAATAGAAAGAAAAAAGCAATTGCTCTAAAGAGATCTCCATTATTTCTGGTGAGGAGATAATGCATTCTTTTTTAATAATGTTCTTAACGCTACTGTGTCCAGGTCGTTTTGTGCATTCATGCCATCTACAAATATGAATTAATACGAAATTTCTTCTTGGGATTGAATCGAACGCCTCACTTGAGTATAGAATTTTTCTTCCGTCTGATGTGCATAATACGTATACGCTTGCTCCTGCGGAAATGGCGGAGCTCTTAATACCGGTAAGCATTGCTGACGTTCAGTGCCATCCAAAATGATGTATCTCTAAGACAAAAAAAAACAAAACAGATTTATATACAAGGTGGCCCCAAAAGTAACGTTCAAAAGTAAAATTTAGGTGGCTCATATTGAGGCAGTGGCGTGGCGTGTTTGGAAGTAAGGGAAGCATTGCCTCCCTTAGGCTTTCTGATGTAATTAAATTAAAACAAATAAAAATGAAAGGAAATTATATGACAAAAAATTTCTACAAAATATTTTCATTCAGAAATGTATTCCCTAAAGCCTTTTTATATGTCCTTCGCTATAAAATTACATCACTTGAACAAAAAAAACAAAGCAGTCGAACAACATGCAACAAACAGAATAGTATTCGAACACGCCTGGGCGGTGACGGTTTGTAGTTCTGTTTCCATCAGCAATCGAACAACATCCAACTAAATGTATGGGATTGGAACTCATCAGGAATCTACCTATGACGTCACACATCTCTGTTACCCGTTCGGCACTTACAGTGTAGCTACGCTCAAAAAGAAATTGTTCTAAGCCTAAGAAATGCAATTGAAAAAATGCCTCTATGGGACCTACAAACACTGCTATATCGTTAGCATGCATTAGGTTAAAACCCTCGAGAATACTTCCCAAGCCATCAAACAGAAATCTAGATGTGTGCGTTGGGAGTCCGTTTTCTAAAGTGTTTTATATTGATACTTATGGAAAAGTGCCAAAGATTCAATTTATATATTCTATGGAGCCCAAATTACTACCCATACAGGAAAATAGTCTTCTAGTAATTTAAAGCTTGGTATCTTTCCTTTCCAAAGGCTACATTTACTATATATCTTACTTAACAAAATTATATAATAGTTTTGATTGCAAGTAACCTTACCATTTTACGTTCACTAACTCTCAGCTGAGTAACAATTGCATGTGCAGCCGGAGTCCGAATTTTTACGCAAAGTGTTGGAAACTTGTGGGTGGGAATTTCTGCCCTCTAAATCATCACTGTGGGAAAAAGGGAAAACATTTGTACAGTAGAACAATTTGTTGGAAAATTCATCACCAAAATTTTCCTAGAAGATTTTTATACTAAAAGGTCTGAGTTGGCCTGTTGGACTTTTAAAAATTCTTAGAAGACTTTTATCTATTTGATTGTGGACGGAGCCTGGTATGAGATCTTCTGCTTATACCAGCTTATACATTCATGCACATTTTTACAGTAGTACAATTACAATGTATAATATTTTTAACTAAGTATATAGGTATGGTGGGATTTTTGTGGTAATTTCAGCTTTCGAACTGTGGGAAATGTGGTAAAAATTTGGTCAATATGTGGGATTTTCGAGATTGAAAAGTTCCCAACACTAAGGCAACTACATTCGATATAATCAGCCCAAGGCATTCTATGACGTCGCAGTGACATATACACAATTATTACTCAGGTTATAGTTTTTGTTTGAGGAATCGAAGTCATTTGGTTTAGATCTTTTTTTAATAATTGTGTTAGGAAAGGTATAAAAATTGTATTTCGGTTTGGAAGATAAGAAAGCAGGCTTAAGATTATCAGAACACCATTTTTCTGTAGGAATAGTACTTTAGGGCCGAGGAGCTATTCAAATCAAACTTTTGTCAGTTTTACATAAGAACACTGCAAATATTTTACAATGTAAGGACTCCATTGGGGCTTTCATGTGGTTGTGAGGAAGTCTGTTTCATGGCTTGTGAAGTATTCTTGACGGTTTTGATTAGGTTAATTTCATTCATATTTCATATGGATATATTTTTCTTATGATAAATTAACGCTGTATTTGTTATGACTGGAGGTGTTTTTAATTGTGCTTCCCTCAATTTCATGTAGGTAGGTAAATCGGTTAGGTAGGAGGCCCTTCGGTTGTAGGTAGTCAAATATGTTTAAGCCGGGCGGGCGAGGGAAAATTGTAAATTCTTGAGGGCAATTTCAAGTTGGATAGGGAACATTACTTTAAAGAAGAGATGGCTTAAAATGTGATATTGATGACAAAATCGTACAGTCGGATCAAAATAGCAAATGAGCAATTATAGATATTTTAATTTAACTTATTTAGAGAGCTAAACTAAAATAACCTACAAAAAATTCAATGAAAATTGCTTATTTGATGAATGCTTGCATTTTCCCTGGAATGAAATTTTTGCTTATAAATCTACGACGGTCAAGTAGAAATTCTCTGATCGGTTGCACACTACCATTTTTAACCTTCAAGCTATATGTATGCGTGCGGAGTCCGTTTTCTAAATTGTTCTATATTGAAACTTATTGGAAAAGTGCCAAACATTGACTTTATATATGCTATAGCACCTAAACTATTATCCATACAGGAAAATAGTCTTCTCATAATTTATAGCTTGGATCCTTACCTTCCCAAAGGCTATACTTACTATAAGCTTTACTTAACAAAATAATAAGATAGTTTTGATTAAAAAGTAACCTGATACATTTTACGCTCAATATCTCTCTTCTGAGTAATATTTGCATGTGTGCATGTGCGACCGTACTCCGAATCTGCACTCTGCAGGCATCAGATTAATTCCATTTTATCGAACCATCCAATTATTACTGAGCATGGTTAGTGTTAAGGTGGTTCTCAAGCATAATTGTGATTGTAAGTGTGTAATTCTAATGGTAGCTATACTTTTTCATTTTTTCTTTTTCTGATCAATTTTATTTTTAAGTTCTGTATGTCGCGATTCTTCTATTTTTTGTTTTTCATCTCTTTTTATTTTGCAATTTTAGTTTTAATTTATGCGGTTCTTCAGTCATTAGAAGCAATTGCATTTTCCCCTCTTTATATTCAAATTTATGTATCGTTCTAACGATGTGTTCATATTCTGAACTGTCTAACAAGTGCCCATACTCTCTCAAACTCTGTGCATATTATGAGTTTATATTGATCCTAACAGAGTAAGAGCTTTATTGAACGTTTATTGCGGGCAGTGTGAAGGTTTAAATGTGTGCACACTGAACGCCAGGTGTATGCGTAATAGAACGGATGAGCTGCGCTTGATGTTTACTAACACTAATATCCATGCATTACTGGTCAGTGAGACCTATGGCTAAAGGAGTTTGTTCCCACAGCCCTCGTATCCATACCCGGATATACGATACAACGCAATGATCGAACTGGCCGTATGGCTGGTGGTGTAGCTGTATATGTGAAAGATAATCGGCGAGCTAAATTAATTCACTCATCTGTTGACCAGAATATTGAGTTTATTTGTGTTGAAGTGAGCAATGGATCCGATAGGTGTGTTTTATCTGCTGTTTATTGTGCTCCTGAGCACTTCTCTTGCAATGATGCGTCCGAACTTGAAGAAAATGTTTTTTCTGATCTTGCCCGTCGTTACGATAGTATTATCGTAGGGAGAGACTTCAATGTCAATCTCTTGCAACCTGGCTCGCGCACAGATGCCTTCCTATTGTTTATGCAGTCTGTATACCTCAGCACAGTTAACAGCTTACCGACCTATTACAGTACTGCCAATCCATCTCTCCTTGATCAGTTCTTAGTAACTGATATGGACTGCATACTATTCCAAAATCAAATTAACGCTCCTAGTTTCTTAGATCATGATATTCTATTCCTTAGATATAATTTTCCGGTAGTGTCAGGAAATTACATGGATTATTTCTCTTATCGTGATTTCAAAAATCTAAACACTGAGTCGCTGATTCTAGAATGCATATCCTTGCCTTGGAATGAGATTTTCTACTGCAATAGTGTTGATGAGCAAGTCGAAGTCTTTGAAAATCTCACTAATTTCCTTTTCGGAAAGCATGTACCTCAAGTAACTAGGAGGACTGATAGAAAGCCATATCCATGGTATGCTCCAGTTATCGCTTCCCTTATTGCGAAACGTGAACATTTGTACCATCTATTTAAACGGCTCAGGACCAGTGGTGTACGTGCATTATACAATAATGCGCGTAATAAAGCCACTTCTGAAATTCGTTCTGCAAAATATAATCACTTTCGCTCGAAATTTGATCCTATGCTCTCTCCTAAAATTTTATGGAAGAATCTCAGAGCGACTGGGATCTGTGGAAAGGATAACATTAAACATCAGGAGTTCAATGTCAAAGAACTTAATCAACACTTTGTATCCACTCATAACAACTTAATAGCTGCTTATGTCGATGTCAATGTCATGACTCCTCCTCAGCAGAATCATGTATCTTTATTTAATTTTAGATGTGTTGACATTGATGAACTTCATGAAGCGCTCTTTACCACTAAATTAGATGCAGTTGGCACTGATAGCCTTTTCCCAAAGTTTATAAACTTATTTATCCCTACATTGGACCACATATCTTGCATATACTCAATACTACTCTGACTACATCTGTCTTCCCGTCAATGTGGAAAAAAGCGACAGTGATTACAATCCCGAAATTACTGTAATATCTTCCCCCTCTGATTGTCGACCCATAAGTCTTGTGTGTTTCCTGTCTAAAGTCCTTCAAAAACTTATGTGCAGACAGATGCTTTCCCGCTGGCAGTCTAGTTTCCGCTCGAACCATAGCTGTGAAACTGCTCTGCTAAAGGTCACCATCAGTCCTGAGATGCAGTGTGGATAGAGGGCGTTCTTGGAATGCTAGATTTTACCAAACCTTTCAATTGTGTTAATCGTTTTAAGCTAATTAATAAATTATCATCGAATTTCGGGTTTTCCACCTCGGCTATTAATTTAGTCTCTAACGGCCTCTCTAGACGATCTCAGCAGGTTCGCATTATTGAAATGTTCTCTGAATTGCTTCCTTTGTCTACCAGTGTACCTCAGGGTTCTGTTATGAGTCCACAATTACTTAGCATATTTATTAATGATCTGAGAGATGCCGTACGTGATACTGACGTTCACCTATATGCCGACGATGTTCAACTGTACACTAGCAGACCAATTGGTCTCATAGAAGACTGTATTGCACGTCTAAATGAGGACTTGGATGAAAGAGTTTATGGCTGGGCAGTAAATAATGACCTCATGATAAACCCAGGTAAGTCTCAATGCCTCGTGATACGCCTTAGAAGCATATATTCCTCCCGTCTGTCTCGACGGTCGTGTGATACCCTATGTTGAGCAGGCTACAAATTTGGGGATAATGATCAATTCAAGATTGAGCTGTTGTGATCACATATCTTTCCTCATTGGTAAAATTTATAGTGGATTGCGGCGGATATGGCTTTCTACCCAGATTTTAAGCTGCAGCATCAAACTGAAGCTCGTCAATGCCCTGATCATACCCAATTTTTCGAATGGAAGTCTTATTTATCCACTACTCGATTCATGTTGCCGTCGCAGAATTAATGTTGCCTTTTACGACTGCATTAAATTTGTTTTCCGTCTTCGCAGGTTTGAACACATCTCCCCGTTTAGTAAAGATCTTTTCGGCTCTTCTTTGGAGTCGTATCTCAGGCACAAGGCACTTGTCTATAAGTTTGTGCGCCAAGTCCCGGATTATCTGGGTGACCTTCTACCTTCAATCGTCGTGGCACCGTAACGTTTTGATCATGCGATTTAATAGGCGAGTATTGGAAGGCTTATATTGCTCGTAGTTGGAATAATTTGCCAAATAGAGTGAAGAGTGCGGGTACAGTTGGAGAGTTCAGAACGCTGCTTTACTCCCATATACCTTAGTGGTGTTGGAATTGCTTCTTATGATTAGTAGGTAATATTAGTTATTTTATTTTATAAGTTTTTTTTTCTTTTTATTTTGTTTTGGAATTTTTATTAGTACTATCGTTGTTATACCGATTGAACTCTGTTTTTTTTTATTTATTTTTTATTTTGAACTCACGCTTTTCTCTTTTTATTTTCCAATTTATAATGTACTTTAAAAGATTAATAATCTTGTGTACTTTCCGAAATAAAATGAAATAATGAAAATAAAATAATGAAAAATAATGGAAATATTTGGGAATCGTAGTCATTTGGTCTAGATAAATTTTTTTAAATAATTTTATTAAGAATGGTATAAAAATTTCATTACGGTTGGAAAGTTAAGAAAGCAAGTTTAAGATTGACTATTTTTCTCTATGTATAGTAGTTTAGGGCGCATGAGCTATTCAAATCAAACTTTTGCCAGTTTTACGCAAGAATACTGGAAATATTTTAGAATGTTAGGACTAAGTTAGAGCTGTAATGTGGTAGTAGACAGAGTCTGTCTGCTTCCTGACTTGGGAAGTGTTTCTAGTAGTAATTTCTACTTACAAATGAAGTTAGCATCATTCAGTACCATTGTACTTGTGCGGGAAGTTGTAAGAGATACGCAGGAAAAATAAAGTAACGAAAAAATAAATTGTCCTCAAGCTGTCTGTACTGTTTGAAATTAAACGTTAGTAGAAGGATTTTGAAATTGCAAAGAAAACATGAAAAAAGGTAGAACTCGAAAATCTACATGTGTATATCATAACCCAAAACGATTTAAAATACCTAGATATTTTGAAAAACGTCGTTTTAGTTTAATTTTCAATATAAACGCTAAGAACGAAATGTATAAGGACTTTAGCTAACAAATTTACATACGTAAACAATTTTCAGGCCCCACTCACAAACAATAAATTTACAAGAAATAGTTACGCAGTTTTCAGGAAGTGTATGCTCTAACTAGAGATAATATTTCCATGGACCATCATAAAATTGCAAATTTACGTAACGTTCGTTATGTGTGATGCTCGTTATCAGGTGTCCTTCCAGTCCATGAGGCTCGATAATATAGCTGTTGACACGTCTGCTAGTGATGTCAACTTAAATTGCCAACAAATAATGCACATCCTAGCTATTCTCATACACTGCGAGCGTATTATGTACACAACATCTGACACAATGTCCAGGAAGGCAATAGTAAAATATGAACATCCCATTGAAATACTTA
Source organism: Dioctria linearis (assembly GCA_963930735.1). Classification (NCBI taxonomy): domain Eukaryota; kingdom Metazoa; phylum Arthropoda; class Insecta; order Diptera; family Asilidae; genus Dioctria; species Dioctria linearis. The sequence continues at coordinate 44,788,425 of OZ005741.1, forward strand.
TCGGCAGTAGATGGTGTACTCTAGTAATCTGCACTGGTCCATGATTCATGCAGAGACAGTTTAATGGTTGTAGTCTGAAACATATATACAGTCATATGTACATGCACTGATATAAGCAATTTGTAGTTTCTTATGGAAGGCTTGCAACAGCTATAAATCTTCTGTAAGCTTCCACTGCGATTTTAAGCCATTTTTAAAGTATACACGGCTATATAGGCCTATGCTTTTTTTTTCATTTTTCATTTTGACGTTCCATTTATGTCGAATTTTTGTCCATATACCTACGAACTGTGTTGAGCATCACCATCTAATAAATTCTCGTAAACATTTCCCATTTTATACTCACACATACTTCCAAACACATGTAGTCGTAGATACACCGTACACAGAACAGCAATCCCAGATTACTTTCTAATTTGAAACAGTAGGAACGAAAAGAAAAACTTTCGTTACAAATTCTACACCAACACAAATAATTTGCATGTTGTGAACAGACCGATTTTAGATTCAGTTTGGGAAGATTTTGTAAATACTTTTACACAAAGTTCAAGACAATTTTCTTTATCCAAGTTTCTTGAAGGAAGCACCCACCACTGGAAGTTTTTGGTTGTGGTGAATTGCATTGTTTGAATGATAAATGTATGGAGAAGGGGGGGGGACAGATTCCTTGAGGAAAACGATGATAGAAGAGTCATGGGAAGTGTTTCAACTTAAATTGACAGTTTTCCATTAGTTGCAAATCTGAAAACTTTAGGAATTGTTTTATAATAAACAGTGAATGAGCGCAAATATTGTTCTGTTGGCATTGAGAATCTTACAGAATTTCACTGAGCTTCGTTAAATTTTCAATGAAACATTTTTGAGTTTAATTTGAGATTCTCGAATCAACGTGCCTTGAAATTTGAGAAGTTTTGATGATTTTAATTAATTTGAAGGTTGTTTTCTTGAAAGCTCAATCAAAATCATTTTAAGTTTTAAATTTCGGTTAATATATGCAATATCAAGTCGCCCCTATAGCATAAACCTAGCATCTTTCGATACTTCGGGGTCTATTTATGGGATCCAACTAGCTACAGTGCATCCATAGTGACCCGGGAAAGCTCGTTTTGATTTTCACAGTATAGTTGTCAGATCATGGTTTAGTCAACGGAACATGTGGCTTCGTTCGTCAACTGTAGCATTCCTACGGGAATCAGCTATAGAGTCGAACGACTACATGAAATCAAGGGTGCTATCGTCTGCTATGAATAGGATTGATAGTGAGAGCTAGTAAATGATTAATAAAAATGAGAAAGACAGCAGAAGAGAGCACAGAGCCTGGCGGTACATTGGGATGAATTATAAAATGGACCGAAGTTACTCCGCCCAAGATAACTTGAATTGAACGGCGGGAGAGAAAACTTTCAATCCATTTTAAGAAAAGATGGTCTAGTCCTAATGCTTTAAGTTTACCCAAAATAGCAAGATACCAGACTATATCCAAGGCGTTCGAGATATCTAATGCGATGATTTCAGATTCACCAAAATAATGGAGACATTAATTCCAACACTCGGTAAGGAATGTTGGTAAATCTCCAATAGAGTGGAGTGATTAGTTGATGAGTATTTCGAAAACCTTCGAAAGAATCGCAGTAAGTGCAAATGGTTTGTAATTTGAAGGATCGCTTGTCTCCCCTCTTTTTTGGGTATTGGCTGAACATATGCAAGTTTCCATAGGGAATCAAAGACTCCTGTCGAATAGGACAGGTGACTTAGTTTGCTGTTGATGTTTACCTAACGGTGAGGCGAAGCACTTGAATACCAGGGGCGAAGTACCATCAGACCCAGCAGTCTTAGACACATTGAGACTTCCGAGTACTTTGAAAACCTTCCTTCTTAGGAAATGGAACTGCCTTTGACTGTAGGTTGCATGTCGGTGGAGAAGTAGGAGTTTGCGAAAAAGGTGGTAAAAAAAAAATCGCACCTAACTTAGCTGCTAACAAATTGGCTTTGTCCAATGATTCCGTGTATATATCCGCGTTGTGAATTAGGGGTGATACCGAAGAATTGGTGAAGTTGTTCTTCACTGTTTTAACAAGAGACCAGGAACTCGTACTACCCTTTCGACTAGTAAAGATTTTCTGTCTAATGTTTTGATTGAATTGGAATTTAGCTTGCTGAATAATGGATTTGCAGGTGTTATGTGCCTCTCTGTAGATCTGTTTCAATTTTGCTGAGTGGCACAGTTTATATGCCTGAAATGCAGCATCCTTAACTTTTGTGGCTATATAACATAAGAGTCATTGTTAAACCAAGATGTATATGGGTACGTTTATTCTTTTGGAATTTTTGCGGATTGAAGTTACGCATTCCGAATCATAAGATTTTGATAATAGTTTCAGTACAACACTCAACATCTCTCGAGCAAAAACATTCAGACCAGCCTAACACTCTGATGAATTTACGGAATGAAGTCCAATCAGCTTTATCGTACTGCCACACCAGTCGCTTTTTACGAACACCCCTTCTTTTGGTAACGGGTGTACGTAACAAAGGTGACTGGCGGGTTTCAGTGATGATATGGAGAATTGGGCCGAAATGAGACAATGATCCGAGCTGCCAAGAGGAGACAACACAGACGTTGAGTATTTTTCAGTATCTTCAATTATATCAGACAAACGGGTTGGACTATTCAACTAACTGCTGCAAGTTAAAGGACTCGCTAAATAGTTCAACATATCTCTCCGCTGGACTTATTGTAGAAGAATGTCTGAGCCACTGGATGTTCTGGGCATGGAAATCGCCAGTAATAACGATTTCGGAAGTAGGGGATTTCGTTAAAATTTTATCTATATTGGAGGATAAGGAAACAAACTCGATATATTGGGGTTGAGGTATAAAAACCACAAAATCAATGTTTAAATCAAATCCATACGTAATTAAACTCAGGATTAGTTGAAGCGAATTCAGGGTCAATGGTGAAAGGTCCATCAGTACGAATGTACACAGCGATTCCTCTCTGGCCGAAACAGCCGGTTTAAAAGAAGACAAGTGACAATAGACCGAGAAATAGTTACTTCGTAAGCCACGAATGTGGCAAAAACCTAACCAAATTTTTTCATTGCCCCCAATAAGCAAAAGCACAGAAAACCTCTACGATAGGCTGGTTGACCCTGCAGTAACTACGGTAACCGTAATAAACACAAATAACTTTTAGTATCAAAAGACTTTTTTTTTTCCCTAAGGACACAGACTTTGTAATTTTTTTAAGATATATAACATTAGCAAAGGTCACGATAGAAAGATTAAAAAGGTATGGCCGAATTATCTGTCACTTGGTTGCTTGCCTAATTTGGTGACTATTGTCACAAATTTGTTCGTCTCAATTTCAGTCGTCCTTATCAAAGTAAAAAAAAAAAATCTATTTGGAAATTTCTTGGTTTCCCACTAGCACATAATTTATAATTACTTTTCCCGAAACTAATGTTTTATTAAATATTTCAATATGTTCAGAACGTATTTCAGTCAATAAAATTCGACAAACTCAAAACAAATTCGCTGGAAATGACATTGTCATCTCATGACGTAGCAACACAAAAAGTTTCTCTCGAATCGGCCATACCTTGTTATCTTTGTATCATGACCACAAGTAACAGATTATGACTAAAAGGTATAAACGGGCACATTTTCGAGGTATGGTATAGTTCCTTTAATTTATATCATATTTCTGGACGTTTTACAAGGGTAATTCAGTTTATATAATAGAACCAGAGTTTATATAAAAGTACTTGAATTTTTATAATGCTAATTTGGTCATTTAAGTATAAGCAGCCATTTTTTATCTCCGAATTGCAGACAAAAGAGCGAATGTCGGTTAAGCCAACTTTTTAAATTGAAGATATGTATGTGGCTTCCGTTTTTATATTTAGATGAAGAAAATAGATAATTTTAGGTATTTAACATTTCTTTTATGAATTGATATCAACCTAATTGAAAATTTAAAATTTTGTTAAATATAATTCAAATTCTTAAATATAGCTTAATTTTGAAGTGGTCTGTATTTTTTAGACGTATCTATGACGATTATCACAGCAAGATTTTATTTGCAGCTGAATTTTAATGTAAAAATATTAGGCACATTATAAAAATGCAATAAAATGTGGAAGTCCAATTACCATTTCCTTGCAGAAGTACATTACCTTTCTCAAGGTAGTAATAAAACATCCGTCGTCAGATTTAATAAAAACTTTATGCAGTGTCCATGGAATACTTTTAATTGTTGTTGGTATCTGCTGCTGGTGATAATTCTACCTGCTGACGAAGTGCGGAGAAGCTTGATGCAAGCAGAGCTCCTTAGAGAAGCTTACAGAGCAGATCTCTATAATTGGTGCAGCTATATTAGCAGATGCCAAGAGGAAGATAATTGCCAACTGAAAGCCTCAAGTAGGTAAACACGACTTCCTTTAACCCGTCGTAAATGAGGGGCAACATTGTTACATCGACAATGAGGTGGGGCATGTGCTGCCCTGACTATATTTCATTTTATTTTCTTATGAACAAATTAAGCGTATTATTACTCTTTTTGATATAACTAGCGATCAAATCTATGCTTCAAATTTAAAAAATTGCAAATATTATAATTAAAAAAAATATTTACTTCCTATTTTCAAATTATCTTCATGCCTCCTCTAAGTCAGTACAATTTTTACACTTGAAAAATGCATGTTCCATATACATATATAAGCTTGGCACATGTAATACAGAATTTTTTAATATTTCACAGTATGGAAATACCTTAGAGCTAATTTCACGATAAAAACAAACGAGAAATCACGTTTTATCAATGAAAAACCACCTTTCCTGCGACTGAAACTAAAACTGCATTATATAAAAGCAGACATATTTTTCTTGAAGCAGTGTAAGAAAAGCAATGTTTTTCCTAAATTCATTAAAATAAAGTGCAGTACAGATAACTCAAGAACAAGGAAGGCAACATCTTGTGGTAAATATAAATGGCTTAACTTAGAACGCAAATACCTACATGCTAAATTAAGTGACATTGAACTTGAACTATATAACCTACATTTAAAAATTATAAAAAGTTTGAATAGCGTAGAATATATAATTTGGCAAGAAGATATACTCGAATCTATTAACGAAATTGTGATAAAAAGCATACAGCAAAAAATTGAGCAAAAAATTTAAAAAGCTATTAAATGAGAACAAAGGCAAGCATGAAAGTGTGAAAAGAGTACCGGAATACGTGAAAAACATCTCAACTGTACAAATTTAGTGAGAAAGAGTTGACAATGCTTGATAAAGGATTGAATTTTACTCCGAGACCACAAAAGCAAGACATTGAAACTACAATAGTTGACGTTGAAAGCGCAATAAAGTTTTTACACAACCATGAAAAAGAAAACATTCGTAAACTAGTAAAACAACAAATAACAAAACAATATACAACGAGGACTTTAAGACTATCAAAGAATTACGACAAAAAGATGTATTTTACATAAAAGCTGATAAAGGCAATTCCCTCGTAATTATCGATAAAGATGAGTATAACAACAGAATGATGGATACGATTGCCAGCCGGAATTTTGAAAAGATTAAACGCAACCCATTGCCTACAATGATTAGAGAAGCAACTACCATCAGTAAAGAGCTATGCAAAGTATTAGAGCTCCCTAAGTGGCGCTTATCGATCTCAAACCCAAGACTACCACAGATATATGGACTGCCTAAAATACACAAGCCCGGTAACAAAATGCGTCCTATTATTGCTAGTGTAAATTCACCATCATACAAGATCGCTAAATTACTTGCCAAGGAGTTCACATCTCTACAAAAACCACCCGGGAAGTATGTAAAAAACACTTTTGAATTTGTAGAAATGATTAAAGATCTTACATTAATGGAAGACGAGTTATTGGTCTCTTTTGATGTTGAATCCCTCTATACGAACGTTCCGATACCAGCAGCACTAAAAGTTCTTAGTGATTGGCTAGGCAGCAGTGATATATCTGATGAAAAAGCTAATATTTTCCATAAAGCAGCAACCCTTTGTATGAAGCAGAACCAATTCAGCTATAAAAATGAATTCTATAAACAAACGATGGGAGCAAACATGGGAAATCCACTTTCTTGTTTCATAGCTAATGTTTTTCTAGGACACCTTGAAACTAAATTGCACAACGAAGATAAACTGCCAAAAGTTTGGATAAGGTATGTCGATGACATCTTTTCTATAGTGAAAAAATCAGAAATATCAAGTCTGCTAACAACCTTAAACAACCAACATCAGTCCACTAATTTCACAGTTGAGACGGAGCGGGATGGAAAACTACCATTTCTGGACACAATACTGACCAGAAACCAAAATAAAATACAAATAGGAATTTACCGGAAACCTACAAGCACTGCAAGATATATTACCAATGACTCACACTGTCCCATGTCTACAAAATTGGAGCATTTAATAGTATGGTATACCGAATGTGCAAAATACCTTTAAATATACCGGATTTTATGGAAGAATTAAAAACAATAAAAAATGGAAAAAAAATGAATGGCTATAAAGAGAGCATAATAGAAAAAATGGTTGAAAAACATTCAAAAAGTATAAGAAATAATGTACAGCAACGATAATAAACTAAAGGCATTACTGGGTAACACTAAAGACAAGATAGACAATACAGAGAAATCCGGCATTTACTCTATTACTTGTGGGGACTGTGACAAAGTATATATAGGTCAAACGAAAAGGAAAATAAGAACACGATATAAAGAACACACTGCGCAACTAAAATCCGTTCAACCAATATCAGCTGTGGCTTTGCATATGGTCACAGAAGACCACCCGCACACCAATATTAGTAATCTAAACCTGAGAAAGCCAGTACAAAATCAACAAAAATTAGATGCATGGGAGAGTGTATATATGAGAAAATTTAACAACAAATTAATGAACATCGATCAGCCACCAATAGTTTCATCTCTTTTCAGTTTTATAAAGCCAGTAGGAATACATTAAACAATCGTTCCTTTTTACTGTTTTTTACATATGTATGTTTTTCTAGTAACCTTGGACGACAGTAATTGTTTTTATATTTTTTATATTTTTGGGTATTTTTTCGAATATAGACATGCTTGTATTTGCAAACACATATTTTTAACTTAGATTCAATTTGTATACTCTGACGATAGTTATTGTACGCTGCAATACTAATATATTTGTACCTACAAGAAACATGTATCAATGTAGTTTTTTCAGTTAAAGTCGAGCAGAAAGCTACTGAAGATGGACGACTAAGTCCGAAATGCATTTAGCATAAAAATTAACTTCAAGTAAATAAAAAAGTGTAATTGAGCAATTAAAGGTGGTTTTTCATTGAAAAAACGTGATTTCGCGTTTATTTTTATCGTAATACAGCAGTGTTTAGTCTTCCTATCTTTGGATTTAGGACAACTCCGCATCTTACGTATATCTCAGGTATTTTATCAGGCACTGGTGATGAGCGTTCCTTTTTCGAGTTTTTCGAGTCTCCTTAGGAATATGAACGTTTTGTTTTCTCTCGCGGACACTATCAGAAATCAAATCCAAGCCTAAATTGCGAATAAAATCACATAATTGGATAACCAGTAAATCAATTATCAGATGCCATGTTTCTGCTTGTTTTTGGAATAGGCTGTACTAATCGGTCTATGATGTCAAATGCCTTATTACTGAGCGAGTATTGTCCAGGTGGTTGCTTTCCTGTATAAACTTCGAATTTTAGTATATAAAACGTTTTATGCGTTTTAATGCGTATATTTTATTTCCATACTTAGCCGGTTTATTTGGAATATATATACGAAACGCACATCGTCATCGAAATGATAAGAGCATATCATCGATTGTCAAACTTTTCAGTAGGAACGTAGGCCATATCACAATTTACAACAAACTAAGCAAAGATATCTGAAATTGGTGCCAAATTATCGGATTTTTTTCTTTGATCCCGTGCACGTTTACCATCAAATCTGATAAGTTCTGTAGAAAACAAAATCGTTGTAAGGACATCGTGGTTGTAAAAATTTCGACGCCAGTACCATCTGCACGCCATAAATCATTGAGATTTTGTCTATTCGAGGGATTAAGGCCGGCTATGTACGAAAGTCCTAATATGCCTCCAGCTGGATAAAAGTTGTTTCTTTCATATGATACTTCTCTCTTCCTTGTTGACATGGCATCTGCTTCGATCGGATATGCCTATTAGTATGTATGAGTATATCATTCAACATACTATCGCTTAAGAAGAGATTCCAGCATTCAATTTCTGATGTGGCAAGTCTAGCTGAACCCAGCGAATACGGACGTTTGTCCGAGGACAGCCATTTTGTTCGGTCTTTAGAAATATAAAACGATCCGGGTGTCTCGGAGAAAACTAACTTATCAGTAGAGTTTTCTACATCCTCAAAGTCTTCTGGTCTTGTGTCCTGCTTTGAATCAGTTTTCTCGCTGCGCTGAGAAAAAATTATAACTCTCCACTGGACTTTCACTTCACGGATCATCTAAATTCACGTTCGAAATTTCATCTAATAAAAGATCCTGAATATATCGGAGTTCTTTGGCATTGGACATTTTATAACATTAACTGAAATATATTATATATTATTTATTTTATTATTATATATTATATTATATTACTGCAATCAAATTCAAATTCAAATTCAAATTTATTCATGAAACATTGCACAATTAAGATTTAAGAATCTTTACAATTTGTACAAGATAGAGTTGAAACATTAAAATTAACAGTATAATTCATATAAAGATATGTTTATAATAAGAGAGATAGAAGAACAAAAAACAGAAAAGAAGGCTGAAGAAGATATGATACTTTAAAAAATAGAACGCTAAGACTTATTACTAACTACTTAAAGTAAAAAATTCAAATATGCTACGACTTATAGAGGATAGTGTGCCGGCCTGTATAGAGCTTCTGATTTGAGAGGGTAACTGGTTCCATGATTTAATGACATGGCTGAAAACCAGGCGCTTTGTTATTAAGAATTGAGACCTAGGTAAAATTAATTGCAATGTTCTATTTGATCTAGAAAAGTTAAGAAGTTCGAATATATATCTAGGTTTATGATATTTTATAATTCTTACCAAAAGAACTAGCATATGAAAGTTCAAATAGGTTAGCAAATCAGACCACAAGATTGAGCATCTATAGGGTGATACATGATCGTATCTACGAAGGCCATGTACATACCAGATTATAGCGTTGAAAGCAATGCTAAGTTTCCTTGTATTATTATAGTCTAGTTTGCCAAATATTTCACAGCCATAGGTTATTACAGATACCTACTAGTAGAGCACGAACAAGAAGTAATTTGGTGGGCATTGCTTGGCGTGAAATAGCTGGATGTCCACAACGTACGAAGTCCACCATAAACTTTTCTGATAACAGAATTAATGTGGTCATTCCAGGTAAATGTGCTATTAAATATAACCCCAAGACTCTTAACGGATTCGAAAAAAAGAAATAATAGTATTATTAATAGTCACAGGTGAATATCCATCTGTGTTTAATTTTACCCTATATATAATCATGCTTTTAGACTTAATTGGATTGAGTTTCAATTTATTCGACAAGGATCATAAATGAATTGATTCAAGATCTTCACTGCTATAACCAAAATAAATTAATCGAGAGCACCCTAGGTTGTATAAGGGTTATATAAGAAGTTATACTAAGGTAACCAGAATATTTTTGTTACTCATTTTATAAACCTTTATTTATATAACGTTACCGAAATCAAGTCACTCACGGTAACCTTTATATAATCTTCCATTTAAGCTCTATAAGGAATTTGTAGTGGTCACAAAGAAACTTCGAGTATTAGTCTTACGGAGAGGGTCTCTAATCGTCATCACCGATTTCGTCCAAATTCACAGTATAAGTAGGGCTTGGCTAGAAATGAAAGTGACGCAAGTGGGAGCTCCAGATGACCGAAGGAAATCGAAATAATGCATAATGTAGGGGAGCCCGTGGTCTTGTAGGTTTATCCCTTGGAAAATGCTCAAATTTGCAAATTTCCGCGGGAGTTGTTACAGTTAAATTGCAACTGAATTTGAACGAAAGTGCCAAATTCATTCGGGTGAGATGTCCACCACAGAGGAGGTATGTATATTTTTGCGATTCTGTAAGTGGCATATCTGTGCATTTTCAAAGATCACCAGTAGATGGCGAAAGTAGGTATGCAGAATTTTTACAGATTTATTTATTTTATAATCTCTTAGTAAAAGCGCATCCATAAAAAGAAAAAAATTGGACTAATCAATAAGTCGTAGAAAACTAGTAAATATAATTTTGAAAATCGGATAATATTTACCCCACCTCCATCAGACCACCTGTATTCGGGAAATGAGAAATTTTTTTCTATTGGTGTATATGAATAACCTTTTGACATTGAATTTTTCATCCGATTTTGATTGGATTATATGCGCATATAATAATAAATAACACATATGGTAGAATATAAAATAAATACACCCACCCCTGGAAAAGGTATTTTTATTTTATTTTTATTTTTTTTATATTATAAAAATATATTAGTATCCCACCACGGGTTACCACGCTGTAGCCCGCTGCCGTACGAATCTCAAGATGTTTCAACAAATCACAGAAAAACTTAGGATGAATTTAGCAAAAACAAAGTTTTCCAGAAAGTGTTAATGCAAACCCCGGGTTGATTTACATTATGCATTATTTCGGTTTCGGTTGACTACCTGGAGATCCCATTTGCGTCACTTTCATTTATAATCAAGCCCGGCATATACTGTGAATTTGGACAAAATTGGTGATGAAGATTAGGGACCCTCTCATTGTTAGTTATATAAATTGGTAATAGAACCCTGATGGTTACTACAATATAAAAAAAATTGTTTCTTATGAAAGCTGGATATACTTAGCTCCCCAATTTGCTTGGCAATTTTCACAACTTATATCGAGTAATATAATTCCACAATTCCTTGGCATAACAGACTTGAGGATGAATCCAATACAGAGAAGAATTCTTAGTTTTTCTGGACATTATTAAATTCACTGACAAATGTCATATAGGGTGTAGTTTAACGATTACAGAAATATGTAATCTGCAATCTTTATATTTCTTAAGCATTATTCTGTGAAGTTAATTACTTTTAATTAAATTAATTAAATCTCCTTCATCAAGTAAATTTTTTTGGAAAATTTCTTTTGATTATCAACTGGATCTTAGCAATCTGTAGTTAATTACCATTCTGTGGCAAAGTTATCCACAATTTGCAAACTATTCGACATGGGTGCACAGGGGGGGGGGGGGGGGGGGGGTGACCCCATCCCTCTTCAAGAGCTTCCGTTTTTTTTTACGCGCTTTTACTTACTAACTTTCATGAAATTTTAAAGAACTAAGAATTTATTATGAGTAAATGCATTGGTGAGGCTTTCATGATTTTTCGGCCTGGTTCCAGTTAAGATCTCAAGTTGAAATATTTTTATGTGTTTTAGTGGATAATGTAAGGTGAAAAATAAAAAAAAATTAATGAAATCAAAGTACGTGTTCTGAAATATTCAAAGATATCGGATATAATCCATATACCTTTTCGCGTATATTTTTGTGAAGGCATTTTCGTATATAGCTTGAAACTTTAACTATCAAATGAGTCATACTTCTTTTTTCTAGCATGAATACCAAAATATGTATAAATCTTAACGAAGACTGGTGGATGAGTCTAATCTTTTGTCGTACTTTAGTGTTGTTGAAAACAAGTTTGGAAACATATTTAACGTGAAAATTTATTCCTGCTGTAGTAAACTATTACAAAATAATTTCAAGTTTCAAGCCAATAGCCCAATTAACTGCTATCATACAGAAGTTGTCAAAGTTCGTATTCTGAGCTGCAAATGTATGCAAGGCTCATCAGGTTGAGGTTCTTAAATTTATACTGAGGTCGAGGTTGGAAAAGCTAGCACTGTGCTTCGGCCTAATGCTCTAATGGCCGGATTCACAGTCCAGGCTTAAGCCAGAGCTTAGCTAAGCCTCGAGTGTGGCTTAGGCCCACAACCTAAGCCTACTCGGTTTCATAGTATTCAGTAAGCTGAGGCTTAGTTAAGCCGCAGATGAAAATTTTTATGTTGTCAGCACTGCTGTAATTGTGAGTTTTTTTTTTAAAGGAAAATTGCCATTGTGGATTAAAAACCAAGCGAAAAGAAGAACTTTTTATTTACCAGATTGTTATGGTTTATAACAAAAATTATAATATTTTGGCAAAATATAAATTTAGCAATAATCTCCATATATGTGTCTCACAGCAAAATCTGAGGTTTAAGCCTTCGGGATGACGGGCTTAACTTAAGCTTGCCTTAATTTAGTGATATCACTTAGGCCTTGACTGTGAAACCGAAATATTTATTAAACCTTGGCTTAAGCCATCGCTGTGGCTTAAGCCTTGACTGTGAAAGCGGCCTTAAGTAGGTGTAATCTATTTACCATAGATTATAATTTGTGTCACAACCTAGGAAGCAGTTGACTAATTTGTCGTACTTTGAGCATTCTGATGTTTATTCATTGTAATTTAATTTTAGGTTATTTTGTGGCTTATGAAAGTGATAAATCAAAATGAATATGATTAATATAAAAGTACGACAAATTTGTGGTGGAATGTCTAAATATACGACTAAGCTACGACAAAAAATTAGCATCACCTTAAGGACACCATTTTTTCGAAATTTTAAAATGCTATATCTTGCGAAATGTGCAATGTATAGGGAAATATTTAATATGTATCTTTTGTTTTCACAAACCCTCCAAGTATGTGAAATTTCACATAAAATTGATGATCATGTCTCACATGCCGCCTATTTGATATGGATTGACCCATATACCTCCGGCGGCGGCAGCGTTGCGGCACCAAACGGCCATATTGCATGCACTGCCGTCCATATTGCGTCTTAGGTACTACATAAAAGAAATATATATGTATGTAGGATAGAATTAGAATAATTTCAAATAAATTTGGATGCATTTGCTTGTATTGATTCTTCGTGAGCCGCTATATCACTGCAGCCGCATCTTACGTCCAAAACACTGATGTGTGCATCGGGCCTTAGCTTTCTGTTGAAAATTTTGAAAAAACGCCACAAATTTCGTGGATTGTAATTAAATAAATAAATGTGTTTCATTTTTTATGAAATTTTGAATTATATATTGAGGATAAAGAACACATTGGGTTTGTTGGCCATGTCGAGATTTTAGAACATAAAATTCGAAATTCAATACTTTAAAAAAATGTGCTCAGTGGTCAGATTGGCGCATGATGCGTTTTTATAGTCCGACCCTTTTGGACTTAAGGTCGGATCCAGCTAGGGGCGCTAGGGGCGCCTCCCCCTGAGGATAATTAATAATAAAAATACAGTAGATCTTGTGAAATTTTCTTAACAAAATGATTCACTGCGCAGTTAATCGATTCTACTGCGCTTTTTGTGAAACCATAAAAATATCTGAATGCTTTCAATTTGATAAGTTTAAGAACACAGCACAGCCCTTGTGGCTAGCGGCTTGGTCTTCGCTCCAATTTAGGTCATTGCTTTTGAAGCCTATAGAGAAAACAGAAAGTACAAATACCTGTAAAATTCGTGTTCATGAGCGTGGCTTTTCTCGGGGTGTTTGAACAGACCCTATTCGGGTAAAATCGATGGAAGGTCTTTATATGTGCAATAGTTTTACCGGAATACTTAGGCCATCAAACGCTAAATGAAAACGAAATAAAACTGCTGATTGGGTGATTCTCAATTAGTGCCTTATATAGTGCCTTGATATTTCTGTTTTGCTTCAAGGGATGTTGATGAATGCACATTTGAACTTAGTAACATTATAAGTCTTTGGAAGCGTGAATACATTCCGTATCCCTAGAGCATAACTGATAACAGTAAAATTGCCCTTGTCTTAACGATAAATGCAAACAATCAATAAAAGCGAAAGATATGCTTTCCCTCTTGTATCTCTCTCGTTAGCTCAGAGGTAAGAGCAGTCGCCCGGAAAGCGGATGGTCCCGGTTTCAAACTCCGGACGAGGCGGTTGCTTTTTCTTCTTGTATTTATGATTTAGTTTAGAATAGTTAAAATTAAAAATTCTTAAAATTCTTCTATTCTCTATCTTTGGCCGATTTTAAACATTGTGAATTTTATTCCCGCATGGGTAAAATAAATAAAAACGAAAGAGTCTGTTTTCCGCACCTATCAATTGGATCCATGTCCAGAACTGAAACAAGCCTGCATGCAGAAAGGAGAGGGGGTGATACCTAAAATTATCGACCAATTGCTATCACTTTGACTCTTTCAAAGACTTTTGAGTCTGTCATTAATTCCAAAATGATGAAGTATCTAGAAATCAATAAACTCATCGCCAATTTAGCTTCCGGACTGGACGCTCATCTGGAGACTTGTCGACTTTTCTTACGGAATGTTGGAACCGTGACCTTCACCATTTTTGTGAGTCCAAAATCGTTGACCTACATCTTTCAAGGGCCTTTGATAGAGTCTCTTTTAACCAAACTGAAAGCACTTAGTCTCTCCCTCCTTTTCTATTGTGAATTGAAAGATTTTACTCTGTTTGCATAAGACGGGTTATGCTAGATGGCTTTCATCATTGCTTCGCCCTATAAATGCCGGTGTATCCGAGTGCTCTGTAATCTCTTCGTTTCTCTTCCTAATTGTTGTTAATAATATGCTTTCCCTTACTTTCAATCCCACCCATGGTTTTCCCGATGGCAGTAACCTTAAACTAGATTGAATGATTAAAGCATTGAATAACGACCTTTGGGAAAAAGCGAATCGCGTCGAATTCAATATTTATATCTAAGCCCCAAAGCTATCCCAACAGTTCCAAAGAAGACCATAATTTCATATTTTTTTCACTTCCGTTTCTTTTGATGGAGCCTGATTTACGATACACCGCCTTTACGCATTCTTGTCATTAACATTTCCAGTACGGTAAGCTGGACAGATCATTGTTTCACTGTTGCCAAATATGCATCCAAATGTTTTTAATTTCTGAAAAGGTATAAGAAATATTTTAGCCCGTCAAATCTAGCGCTCCTCTACAAGTTCTACATTAGACTTGGAACGGAATACAATTCCCTAAAATGGGCTGGGGCTGGTCGTACAGCCTTAGGCCGCTTACACATCGAGAAACGAAAACGAACGAATAAACGGCTCCACACCGAAAATTCGTTTATGCTTACATATCAAAAACCAACGAATAAAAGTTGGGTTGGGTTTGTATCAAAGGTAAATAAACGGAAATGAGGTTATATACGACCGAAAAGAATATTCGTTCGTGTGTGGAACGTAGTATGCAAATGTACTTGACAGCTCGGAACGAACATTTGTTTCTCGTACGTATAAACATAAAAATGTGTTTTAATTGAAATAAAGCTTTAAATATGGATATTTTTTTATTGAAACTGTAGTTAGATTAAATATCCAATATTTTATTACATGTATTGCAGCAAATATGTGTTAGTTTAGGACAATATTTGTGTTTTTCGGTTTAGTGTTTTCATTTTTCGATGTGTAAACGGCTTAAGCTTCATTGGATATTATCCAAAAGAGAACCTTCAAGCTCATTGGCGATTTGGCAATAACTTGTAATCACGACTCACTCGAACACCGCTGCAATGATGGATGCTTTTTACTTCTTTATCGATACATGCATGGGCAATGTTCTGATGAAATATCTAGTCTGATCCCTTGTAGAATTATTCCTGCACACAATACTCGCGCAGCAAACCGCACAGATCCATTTACTATTTAAAAAAAATTCGGCCGCACAGTAAAATCTTGCGATGCTTTTATATCCTAAACTGCCCGAATGTGGAACAGTCTACCATCTTCTGTCTTTCCTCCCGCATGCAATCTACAAAAATTTAAGTGTGACGTTTCCATGAAGCTATAGTCGTACAAGGTATGTATTGCATCTGTTCTGCGACTGCTATTGTATATACATAGCGCTTTAATTCCTGTATTTTGCAAAGTTACAATTTATGATGAATTCAAAAATTCGAACAAAATATATTTCCTTAATTTTACTAACTAAACCGCCCTTTACAAACCAAAACAAAATAAATAATTTAATACCTTGTTCGACCTTTCGAAGTGGTAAAAGTTGAACGTTCAACAACTCTCTTCATTGCGGGTGGTAGCCACTCGTTTATCTGTTGGACCCGTATTTTTAAAATGATATATTTTGTGCATTTGATGTGGCGAATGTCTCTGAGCTTTTGACATGTTTCTAGCTTATACCGTTTTTAAACCATAGTTGCGCGACCTTCCGTCACAAGAATCGTGGATCCGCCACTGATATGGAACCCCCCAAAGCCAAATCCTGTGTGCGTTACTGCTATTCGAAAGTAAGTTAAAAAAAATTGTTTTTCTATGTTCAAGAAAACAATTCGCCTGAGCCACATAGTTTTATTACAAGTTTTCACACTCGGCAGAAAGTAATTTGACAATGTTTTTTAAACTATTATCTATAGCTCAATTGAAAGAGGGTAGATAAATTGAAGTGGTGTATACTGATTTCTCTAAAGCTATCGACGAGGTTCGCACCCATTAACGCCCAGCGTTCCATATATGTAACAAAAATGTCCTATTCAAATTACGTCACCATTCACTCCACTACGAATTAAATTCTTTTTCCCTCATGCACATTCGACTCTCAGAGGAATGTAGAATAACTGTAAAATTTTTGTTTTTGTGTACACATGTTTTGGAGCGGTGAGTTTTTGCATTCACTTTGTATTTAGTGCGAGCGTAGTAAAGATGTCAGCCCGATTTTCGTAAGTATTGCAATAACTTGAAAATATTTTATTAGGCCTTGAGTGAATTGTGTTTTCGAATAAATGATAAGTTATGACCATTACTGTAAAAACAAT
Organism: Dioctria linearis; assembly: GCA_963930735.1. Lineage (NCBI taxonomy): Eukaryota > Metazoa > Arthropoda > Insecta > Diptera > Asilidae > Dioctria > Dioctria linearis. The sequence goes on from OZ005741.1 coordinate 44,805,373, forward strand.
CGTAAAAGTGTACCTTTCATGCACTTGAAGTTGAGTGTTGCATATATTTTACACTGGGCGGCAGCAATGTAAATCGGGTTTTTCTTTTAATGTAATTTTAGAGGAATAACACTTCACGAAGCTATAGAATTGATAACTGAGGATGATACAATTGAATTGAGGAATATTTTTATTGATCCGCCCGATGCAGGAGTGATAACAGACGAAGATTGTGGGGCTGAAGATGTCGCAGGAACGGTTGACAATCTTCACAGACGACAACTTTGCACAAATTCTGAGGTCATTTTGTGTGTCCCAAATGTTGATGATGAAGACGGTTGTGAAGAGGATATAAATAATATCCCATCACAACATTCCCTGACTTTTCATGCAATGACATAAGCGGTCTATCAATTGTAGAGATTGTGGAGAGTTTTTTAGATAGCGACGTTGTGGAATTTTTGGTAAAGGAAACAAGTAACTACTCCTGTTTCAAGAATGAACCTAATTTGAACGGCAGCCCAGAAGAAATTAGGGTTGTAATTACAATTTTTATTTTATCTGGATATAACACAGTTCCTTCGAAGCGCTGTTACTGGGAAGATGCACCAGATGCTCCCAGCGAATTTGTATGCCAAGCTATGCGCCGTAACAGATTTGTAGATAGATTCCTTCACTGCGCCGACATTAATAGACCTAATTTGTGAAATAAAATGTGGAAGTTGCGGCCACTTATAAACCTTATCATAGGGCGATTCAAGAATAATTTCCATCCCGAGGAGCACATGAATTACGATGAAAGCATGATTGGATACTACGGGCATCATGGCTATAAGCAGTTCATACGAGGCAAACCCATTCGTTTTAGGTTCAAAGCTTGATGTCTGAAGACGATCAGTTCTTTCTTAATCGACTTTGACTTATATCAAGGTAAGGATCGCAATTAGAGCGATCAATATGGAATAGATTACGGAAAAGCTTCTGCACCGCTCGTAAAAATGTTAGATAACCTTGAACAAAATGTAAAAGAAAAACTGCCGTATCAATTATACATGGATAATTTATTCACGGGAATGAAGCTGTTAACAGATTTAAAGTCTCGTAACTATGGGGCAACTGGGATCATGAGAGAAAACCGTGTTCCAAAAGATAGTAAGCTTCCAATTTCGAAAGAGTTAAAAAAAGGAACCGAGAGCGACTTATCGTTTCAGGACAAGTAAAGACCCACAAAGATCCCCTACCACACTAAGTAACATTTACATTTTATTTTTTTATTTATTTATTTTATTTACATGTATTATTTGTTCTTTTTTTTTCCTTATATATAGTTTAAAAATAAAGTTTTGTTTCAATAAGGTTTAATGTTTAAACCAGCATAATACATACATATCAAACACTTTTCAGACCGAAGAAAACCAAATTAAAATTTTTATATGATTAACGCCCGAAGTTGCATATATGCATCAGGCCAGATCTCAGCCAAAATGTAATAATTTTAAATTTGTTCGTTAAATTTTTGCTTTTTACTCTTAGAAGATTAAGATTAAGTCAACCTCGAAACGAAAAGTTGGGCGTTAATGGGTTAATATTCTCACATACAGGGTGTCCCGTGGCAGATTTCGAATTTGAAACAAAGGGTATTTAATGGAGGTTGTGAGGGTGGTTTTATTTGGATCGGGAAAAATAGTCTGAGTTCGCAATTGATTCCTATATTCTTCGCATTGGCAATGAATTTGGTTTTCTGGAGCTATGAAGTTCAATTCCATTATGTTAACTGCCACTACTGGTTACAAGGTAATCCCCAATTAAAACATCAAATGCAGTTGCATAGTACATACTAAGGTGACATTGTGGTGCGTTTTGTCGACAAATGGGATAATCGGACCGAATTTTAGAGGCCAGAACATAACTGTGAATAGTCATATTTATCAACGCATGGCAACAGATTATTTTATGTCGAAGTTGTGGGAACATCCCTTCTTTAATTCTCGCATATGGTTTCAGCAACACGGTGCCTGTCACGCCGAAGTGATGCTTTTACAATATTTTATTTTTGTTATGTTATGTTATGTTTTTTGTAACTTGTAGTATTTCAGCTTATTAAAATAACCATTAAATGCATCTGTAAAATTACAGGTATTTCTCATAGGCAATCCTACTTAAACACATATAATCAAAACTATTTATAGAAAAAAATTAAATTATTTCAAATACCCTTTAAAATAATTATTTTAATAAATTTACAAACTATGTATGTATTTACATATTGCCTAGTGGGAAACGGAAGCATTTTGGAAGCATTCCGAAAACATCTATGTAAGGGTACGTACACAACGAGCGGTGGCTAGGCTGGGCACTTGAGCGAGCGAGAGGTGAAGATACACCTCGAGGTGTAGTGTTCACAAAAAGGCGTTCAGTTTCTTGGTAAATCGCGAAGTGAGAGCATAAGGGTACGTGCACAATAAGGCTAGGCGAGCCGAGGCTAGGTATGGCGAGGCTATATCAAGAGTTGAAGAAATAAAATGATTGTACGCTGAGCTTGCAATATTAGTGCTCTGCACCTGGAGAAATATTTAAAAATTTTATTCTCGAGCAAGATACCTCGAAATGTCTCGCCATATCGCGCGCTGACACAGCGTTGTTATGAAGACTCTCATAGTACATCCTACAATAATTTTATTTCTGCAACTCTTGATATAGCCTCGCCCCGCCTGCCTCGTCTCGTTGTGCACGTACCCTAAAGTGTAGAAGCAATTCGTTCTGATACCATGTTCATTTCTTTTAATGCATTGATGCTCTACGACGGGAAGGTATGTAGGTGGTTTGCACACCTTACCTCTGCATGCCAATAGTAATTATTAATTATTTGAAAGGTGAAGGGAAGCTTTCCTTATTAATTTCTTGGAAATGGACTATTAAGAATGAATTTTCCGGAAGGTTGGAAAGAACATTCAATTTATTCCTTCAGGAAGGTGCAGGGAATCACTCTTTCTATAAAGCGAAGAACTTTTTCTGCTTTGTTATCTAAGTCATGTATTCCCATTTCCGCCTTTTTCTGAAGTACCATACTTGTGATTTGAAAGTGTATGTGTGTGGTCTGGAAGGCAGTAGTTCATAATTGTTTTAAGCGAAAGCAATACTTTCATTCGGCGTCGAAATGTCAACGTTCATCCAGAAAAAGCAGCATTTGGAGAGTGACACCGAAAAATGTTTGGTGAGGTGTGAAATACTTCTGGACCGATAGAAAGGAAAAAGTTTTTTGCATCGGATTGTCACTAGCGATAAAAAAACGGATATACACTAAACGGCGAAAAATGTGTGTGATATCAGCTGAACCAGTACATCGGCGCCGAAACGGAATATTCATGCTTCAAAGATTATGTTGAGCGTTTGGTGGGATGAGAAGGATGTTATTTATCATGAACTTCTCAAACCGTCCGAAACGATCACTGGGGATTGTTACCGACTGTAGCTAATACGTTCGAAGGAGAAACGGCCGGAATGGGGCAATATATATGATAAACTCATTTTGCTGGATGAAAAAGCTAGGCCACACGTTGCTCAACCGAATAAGAAATATTTGAAAGAGTGAATTGGAAATCATGCGCACCCGCCAAATTACCTAGATATTGCTCTTTCGATTTTTGTTTATTCCGATCCAAGCAACACCCATTACTGGAATAGTGGTTAGCATCCTACGAAAGTATCGAAAAATGGCTTGATGAATAGATCGAATCGAAATAACTGAATTTTTCCTTCGAAGAATCCATTTACTACCTGAAAAATGGTAGAACGTTGTCGCTTCGGATGTGGATACCTACTTCACATTAGAATAATTATGTATTAAATTGTTTAATATAATAGATCAAAGTTAAAGTTTGTATAAAAAATGGCGGAAACTTATTTCCATACCCAATATTAAACAGATTTATGTAAAAATCCCTAAACTAATACATAATATTTATCCTCCCACA
>OZ005741.1:44809525-44851260 GCA_963930735.1 Dioctria linearis
GGGAAAATTGTCTCAGCAAGAACGAGAAATGGCCTTCTCCATATTAAGAGAATTGAAGGTGATAATGTCGAAAAAATTACAAACAAAGAGCAGTTGCCGAACTTTGTTTCATAAAAAATGGATTTTGTCACTGTATGATTAACTACCGATTCCCGATGGAGCTGATGGTGATTATGTAATAATTGAGAACGTAAAGTTATTGCTATAGGTACAGTTCAATTTAGTTTTTTCTATTTCTCATTGTTTTCTTTTTTCTTTGTTTTTATCTAGTTTATTAGCCAAAAATATGCTTGTTAGTATTAGTCGCGTGATTGATTTAGTCGTAGGTAGCTTAGAAACTGGCTTATTCTTTCTTGAATTGCTCTATATATTTCTATATCTGGATTTAACTACATATCTTATAGTCATTTGTAATTTAATTTTTAATTTAATTACTCTTCCCATTTACAAAAGTGATTCCATGTCTTGTTTGAATAAATGTAAACAAATAGCTATTTTCATGCTTTTCTTGCGCACACATATGTTCCATGACCACGGCTGATCGTGCTGGACCGTGCAGAGTGAGAGCCTTGACGAACATTTTATGTGCACGCCGTGAGGGGTTAAATATATGCCTTCTGAGCTCTCGCAGTATGCGGAATAAAATTGATGAGTTTCGCTTAATTTTCACTAATTCGAATGTCCATGCAATTCTTATCAGTGAGACATGGCTAAATGACTGTATACCATCTATGTTAGTTTCGATACCAGGTTACACCTTAATGCGCAACGATAGGAAAGGTCGTATTGGGGGTGGAGAGGCTATTTACGTTAGAGATTTCCTCAAAGCTAAGATAATTCAATCCTCCCGAGCCCAAGACTTAGAATTCATCTGCGTAGAGTTAAGTAATGGTATTAGCGAGTGTGTCCTGTCTGCCGTTTACTGTCCACCCGAACACTTTACACTGGAAAATGCATCGGAGTTTGAAAATACCTTTTCAGAACTTTCCCATCGCTGCAATAATATAATTATAGGTGTTGATTTTAATGTTAATATCTTGAGACCTAGCTCTCGCACAGACACCTTCACACACTTCATGCAGTCAACATATCTGAATATTATTAATACCCTACCGACATATTGCGATACTTCCAATCCGTCACTCCTTGACTTATTTCTAACAACTGATGAAAGCAAAGTTTTATTTCATAATCAAATAGAAGCTCCTAGCTTCCTTGATCATGATATGTAATTGATGATATATGATTTCGCTCCTCGGCCTGTGAATCAAACCAATTGCTTCACGTACCGTGATTTTAAAAATTTAAATATATCTGATCTTCTTCAAGAGTGCACGTTGTTGGCTTGGAATGATATCTTTCGCTGTAGCGTCGTGGATGAACAAGTGCGAATTCTTGAAAATCTAATTAATAATTTATTAGAAAAATATGTAACCCTGCGAACTAAGAGAGTTTAAACGAGGTCCTGCGCGTGGTTTACACCAGCTATTGCCTCCCTCATAGCTGAACGTGAATATTTGTACAGACAATTTAAACGTTTAAAGACTACTACTGCACGATCCCTTTATAAAAGTGCATGCAACCGAGCAACATCTGCTATACGCTCCGCCAAGTACAATTATTATCAGTCTAAATTCGATCATAAACTACCTCCAAAGATTCTATGGAAAAATCTCAGACAGGCGGGGATATATAGCACAGAAAGCCAGCGTCATCAATTTGATCCCAAAGATTTAAATCGATTTGTTGCCTCTACTGATCCGAATCCAGCAGCCTTATATAATGTTACAGTGTCTATCAGTGGTTCGCAACAAAACCGAAATAGTTTATTCGCCTTTCGGTGTATTGACTATGATGAGCTTATTGGCGCCCTATACTCTATTAAATCGGATGCTACTGGATCGGACAACGTCACACCAAAGTTTGTTAAGATCCTAATGCCTTTCATCGGACAACATATAGGTACTGTATGTATTTAATTCTTGTTTGACTCGGTCTGTTTTCCCATCAAGATGGAAATTGGCTAAAGTATTGCCTTTTCCAAAGAAAAAGATGGTTAGTAGTCCTGCAGACTTTCGCCCCATTAGCGTTCTGTGTTTTCTCTCTAAAATTCTTGAAAAAGTGATTTGTAATCAGATTCACAAATTTATTGAAAATAAAAATTTGTTATCACGTTGGCAATCCGGTTTCAGACAGAATCATAGTTGTGAGACAGCTTTGTTGAAGGTAACATCGGATCTGAGAAGAAGCGTGGATAATGATGAGGTCGGTATCCTTGTCATGCTAGATTTCTTAAAGGCCTTTGATAGCGTTATCCATCGAATACTGCTAAATAAACTGTCCTCAATTTTTGGGTTCTCAGCCTCAGCAACTAATTTGATTGGATGCTTTCTTGATGGGAGATTTCAACAAGTTTATGTAAATGATTTGCACTCTGACATATTACCATTGCACTATGGGGTACCTCAAGGATCTGTCCTAGGACCCTTATTATTTAGTATGTTCATAAATGATTTATCCAATATCATTCTCGATGTTAACATCCACATGTATGCCGACAATGATCAGTTATACTACAGCAGGCCTATTGGGCTTATGGAGGACTATATGGCTCGGATAATTGATGATTTGGACAGAGTATATAATTGGTCGCTACACAACCAACTTTCTCTAAACCCTGGAAAATCTCAATGTCTTGTATTATATCACAGTACTGTACTAACACCTATCCCCCCAGTATTACTTGCAGGACAAGCGCTGCCAATTGTAGAAACCATTACTAATCTGGGTGTAAAGATGAACTCTAGATTGACGTGCTGCGATCATATAGTTGGCAAAGTATACGGCGGCTTACGGAGACTGTGGCTGTCAGCTCAAATCTTCAGTTCAAGCATTAAGATGAAACTGATCAAGGCTCTGATTTTAACCCACTTCTATCATGACAGTTTAATCTATTCTAAATTAAACTCTGTATGCTTGCGTAGGTTGAATGTTGCCTTTAACGACTGTGTTAGATTCGTTTTTGGTCTTCGGAGGTTCGATCATGTTTTCCAGTTTAAGTCTATTCTACTTAGTTGCTCTCTGGAGGCTTATCTTACATGTAAATCTCTATTTTTCCTCCATAGGCTCATATGTCGTGGTAAATCGACCTATTTAACTAACCAGATTCAGTTTCTACAGTCATCGCGGTTTCATAACATTTTAATTCCCCGACATAACAGGCGAGTTCAGGAAGGCTCTTACTTTGTGCAAATAGCGCGAGTTTGGAACAATTTGCCATACAATGTACAGAGTGTGGGCACTATGGGTGCCTTTGATAGTTTTAAAAATTTAGTTAGCTCCGTTATTTATTAGCTATTAGCTTACATGGGATTACTTCCGCTATTTACTTTTCAATATTTTCTTTATCTTTTTTTTATCTTCTTTTTCATATATAAATATTGTATCATTTAAGATTAATGCCATTACTTATTGAACTGATTTTCCAATATTTTATTATGCTCATTTTTGATCGTGTTTTTTATATGGTCTCATAATATTTTCTTTTTGTAACCTTATAATTTATCATGTACATTTATAAGATTGTAATCTTGCGTACATTACCAGCTTGTAAATAAATTGAATTGAATTGAATTGAATTGAATTGAATTTTATTGTTGTCCCTTTGAGAACAGTTTCTAAACCTTCAAGTTTTTTCATCACCCGTTTCTCTCCAGAAATATTGTGTGAGGACATATTGAAGTATGTGAAGTCTAGAAATATCGCAGCAGGTAGTATTTCTTATCGTGAGATAAGTAACAGCTCTAAACCGGTTGCATCCTTTATTTTAACCCTCTCAGAAGATATGCGAGATAAGTTCTTGGATCCCTTTTGGCCCTCTCGCACGTTTACTAAATTGCTTGTATTTTCCGGGCGCCAACTTAGAAATGCATCTAAAATAAGCAGCGATATTCAAAACAGAACTCAAATCCCTCTTCACTACCTTTACTATCAACACGGAATGGGGATTCGTACAAAAACTGCGTAAATTTTCAAAGCCTCTGCTGTAACTTGTTTCGATATAGTTGCTTTCATTGAAACTTGGCTGTAACATAGCCTTCGCGATGCTGAAATCTTTGACAATTTTTATCAAATTTTTAGAAGAGATAGGTATACTGAGTCTGTAGGTCGAGCTGGCGGCGTACTCCTAGCCTGTAAAAACCAGTTTATTTGCAGCCAGGTTGAGCGTCCCAGTTTCTCAAACACTCTTGATATCGAACTTATTGCTCTTCAGTTATCTCTTTTAAAATCTGACTTATACATATTTTGCTGCAATATTCCTCCAGACTCAATAAATTTCACATTAAATAATAAAAACGAGAAATTACGTTTTTCAATAAAAACCACCTTTAATTGCTCTACATATTACACAGTTTTAAAAAATATTACTAGAAGAAATGATTCTAAATGCATTTCGAACTTAGTCTTCCATCTTCAGTAGCTTCCTATTAGACTTAAAGACTTCCAGATGTACGATGCATTTCGGAAAGCTTTTTACATTTGAGAAACCATTCGGAAACCTACTATATTTCGCCCCGACCACTTTGTAAGAATTCCAAAAAATTCCGTCCCTATACACAACTATGAATAATTTTATCAAATGCAGAGGCTCTGCAACTATAAAATCATCTATCATATTCAAGGGAATAACATGCCGCGACATGACACTTTAACATCTCCTATGAGCTTTGATATAGGAACACCTTTTTCAAGTGATCCCCTTGGTCCCACATAAAATTTCACTTAATACTGGCGGCTTATATGAGCGTTGATATCGAAAATGAATTCTCACTGAAATTATTTATTCCCCGTATTCTTATATAAGGGTTGATTTGAGGTTGATTTTTGATATGAGACTTGAGATATGAACATATTTCCCAAGATCTGTACTGCCTATATAAATTCCCCAATACTGGGAATTACGGTCCAATATACTCATGTTTATAGGAATAATGTTCAAGTATTAGATGCTTCATATAGGAGTTATACTCCTTGGACTAATATAAAACAACAAATATATATATGACACTCTAGTTACTTCTTTAAGAACTTCAAGATCTATGTGAGAACTTAAATGTTGATCCAGATTTATCTAGGATGTATATAGGAAAAATGCCAAATTTCTAGCACATGACGTCTTAACAATGTTCTTTGGGAGAATATGATAGATTTTCCTAAGGTTAGCACAAAAAGCAAGTTTCAGAAGTAAAGGGAACAGAGCTTTAGAGATTTTGGGAAATAAAATTGCAAAACATGTCAGCTTGGCCTATCTGATAAACTAGATAATTTTATCACTACCAGAAAGTATCGCTAAAGTCATTAAAAAGTTCCATATACCATGGAAAATTCCTAGTATACTTACTTACTTACTTAGTACCAGTTTGCTTAGCCACTATTATACTAGTACGCAACGACAAATACACATGCTTTGTGCCTGACCTATGGTATCTGCACTAGCTGTGTGTTACAGGTATTATGAAGAGTAAAGAAAATGGAAAAAAAAATTGAATAAGCAGCAACTTATTTGAGTTGAATAAAGATTATGCTTAAAAACTTAGTCTAAGTTGTCTCAGACCATACCAGATAATTATACTTTAGGTACGCCGTCACAGTCAGACTGGACTCCATAGTGAGATAATCGCCCAACATATATTAATGTAAATTTTTTAAATAAACTTTATTGAAACCAATTTAGAGATCGTTATTGTATTTTTTTTGATGTCGTTAGTAACTTTCTATGGTAATAGATGACAAAGTTAATTAGACACATAAATCTCGAATATTTGTAGCATCCTTATTCATTACAATTTTTCTTTCGTATCTATACAGAGGTTCTCAAACGAATGGAGTAAAGGCTTAAAAAACGGATCTAGCTTATCTTTTTGCGAGAAGTGTATTTCAGGTCATTATCCTACAAAATGCATATTATGAAATTTTCCAGGATGCTAAAATATCCTTCGGCATTAAATTTATTTTTATCCAGAATATTGGACTCCATAATGCACGTGTTTTGTATTGAATTCTACATTAAGAGGCTTTTGAACATAAGATTATTACTGGACGCCACTTGAATAAAAAAGGTCTACCTTTATTTAGTTGAAAAGTGTCGCTGTTAGTAATTAGACATTGAGTCACGGTTAAGTAATCCACTTCGAATAGTGGAATACTCAGATGGGCTTACGGTTTGTTTACATACAGTATTGTGCCATCCAGCTGGCGGCAATGATTGACGAGGTACTTTTGTAATTATAATTGCAAGGTATTGCGCTGGTTACTGGGTCAAAGCTGTGTCCGTATGACTGAATATTGTGGAGCAGGGCGGATTCGGTGAATCAGGTTGTTCAGTTCACGAGTGCATTTCAAAAGGTGTTAAACTTAGGCCTAAGTAGAGTTAATAAGTAAATGAGGTTTTTGTTGAAAAGAGTTCGTAGTTTTTTAGTTTTTAACCCCAATTACTCCCAGGAAACCGACATTTCGAGCAGCCGGAAAAGAGTAAAAGAGGTAAAAAGGATTATATTAAAGGGGTGATTTCTTTTTAAATTTCTTTTTATTGTTTGTATAAAAATTGATTTTTTCTTAAAAACAAACATTCTTGAAAGGTAAGCATTAATTTTTTTTATTGAAGTAAGTTGTATGCAGTTGTGTTGATTGTAACTAAATTGAAAATTATAAATTAGTTAATGTTTTAAAGGTTATAAACAGAAAAGCAGCAGTAAGTGTAATTTCTAATAAACGGCTTGTTTACTTTACTCAGTGTTCTAGGTCATGGTCTTTTAAGCGAAGCATTCTGCTAGGAAAGTGCATTTTTTTTTTAATAAATCAATTATTTATAATTGTTATTTTAATATTATTTTAATTATACATTTTGTGAGGTAATAAGTTTTTAAGTTTTCGTGATGCTGAGTTACTCTGCTGTGTAAAATAACGTATTAAAAAAAGCGATAAACGCGTTCTTGTATATGAATCAAATAGAGTTTCCAATCCGGATATCCGGATATAAAATTATCCGGATTATCCGACCCATTTTGACTATTCGGTAATCCGGATATTTTTCCTTAATTATCCGATAATCCAGATATTTTTTGACATTTTTTTTTCAGGAAAATACTGTTTTCTTTCTAACTGTTCAGCTATTTTCAAAAGATTATACAATTACTTTCTCAAGTGGCAGTTTTATTTATTATTATTATTATTTATTTATTAAAGTTTCTTTGAGTAAACAAATAAGTTGTTTTGCGGATATTTTTTTATCAAAATTTTAAATAAAACATGTAAGAAAGAGTAGTTCTTATGATACCCTAGATGAATGCCCTTATGACCCTGTTTAGACGGGTCAATAAGCTGGCTCTGCCTCACGAAAACTTTTCGGTAATATGATGGTTGGGGGCAGGAATGAAGCATCACCCAACCTACAGATTTCGTGCGGCAGAGGCAGAGGGACTGACCTGTCTAAACTGGGTCTATGTATTTTCGTATTTCGTAGAAAATGTCAGGTCTCTAAAGCAATGTCCAAATATGTAGTGAAAAACGAAAGTGTTGTATGGCAACTCCTTGAAGGAGTTACCTGATTTGTCCCATTTTCGAACTTGATTTTTTTTTTGTTTTTAAAGCTCATGTGCAAAATTTTAGTTCTCTAAGTACATGCGTTCTCGAGTTATCGTGCGGACACACAGGCAGATAGACAGAGGGACAGACGGACATGCAAAAATCAAAATATCTCTTAATACATATTATACATGGGTGTTCAATCCATTTTGCTCTACTATAATTATTTCTATGAGTTACAAACGGAAGGACAAACTTAGAATACCCAATAGATTACATCTAGGGTATAACAAAACCTATTAAGCACTGAAATTATATGATAACAGTGTGGTTAAAAATTAAATATATTTATAAATAAAATATTGAGTTAATCGCCCAAAAAGGTAGTATATACATTAATTATGGAGTAAATAGATGTCTCCAGATTGCGGTGTAGGGATTTTCTGTTATCCGTATGGCGTTATCCATATATGGCGTGATTATGTATATAAAATCGACGATGGCTCGACTTGTTGACGTAAACTACAGACTGCAGCAAAGGAATTAAATAAAAATTCAGCGACAGTTTTGACCGCTGAATGTGTTTGTAAATTTATATTTGAAAACTTAGACGAGTTTAGAACGAAATTAGATTAAAATTTATCGAAACAGAATAAAAAACGAATGGATGAACGCCGAGATAAAATGCTTATGAAAGTAAATCTTCTAGAAGTAGGCAATCTACCACATTCCATAAATATTTTGATTATAATTCAAAGACGTTCCCATTACATTTTCAGTCTGCAGCGATAACTGGAAGTGGCAATTTTTTCTATTGATGAGCAGAGCAACGGAAAAAACATATTATTCAATGCATTTCTTACAATAAAGCCAGCATTTACAGTTTCAATCGAAGCCCTGACTCGTCTGAATTTTGAAATTTTCAATGCAATAACTTTCTAAAATTTTCTTTTTTAAAAACAAAATTAATTTAAATCATATAATGTTTTTTTTACTATTTATTAATTATTAATATACATAATTAAAATATTTGAATAAAAAAATTATAAAACACCACGAAATATTGGATTCAAGCTATTTATTTATTTTGTTTTTTGATATCTGGATTATCCGGATATTTTGAGTTTTCAGTATTCGATATCCGGATAGTCATTAATGTCGGATAATTGGAAACCCTAGAATCAAATATATGAAGGGAGGAAAGTTTTTTTAATATATGGTTTTTGGGAACTAAAATTTCGCTAGGTTTCAAATATAAAAATATTCAACAAATTACAAGAAAAGCCTGTCAGAAGGGGAATATGTGTGTTTGTCGTTGAATGAGATTTGTTTTTGCGTTAAGGGGCCTCAAATATATTTTTTTATTATTATGAAATTAATAATTTTTTGTTAATTTTCTTTGTGTGCGAAAAAAGTTGAAAGTGTGAAAGTTCAGAGGTATCTGGTAGAAGCTTGATGATTATAAGTCGTGATTCACGTGAAAAGTTTCTCAACGTCATGTTTTCGTGGTGGCGGTTGGTCGTATTCGCAGGTATTCTGGTGCCAAGAGTCGTTAAACGTGGAAGAATGTTCGCAAGTATTGAATATTAGGAAAGATCTTCGCTGAAACACCTTCGAAAATTGAAATGTTTCGCGTATCTGTATTTGAACTAATTAGTTTTGGTCGGGTAAAGTGAAGTAATGACTATAGATGTAAGCGGGGAGAAGTAACATTTTAACAACCGACGAATTGTTACATGTCAGAGAACAGGATAGGGAACTGGAGGTTAGAACACAGTATTTGAAGGAGTGCCCCTTGAAATTACAGCAATACGAGCTGGATTGAAGATGATCGAACAGATGACTTAAAGAAATGATTTCCGAGTGAAGAGGTGAAAAATATTCTGGAAGAATTAGGTGAGGCTATAGTGAAAAGCACAATAGAAAAAACCTTAGGTTTCGTGATAACATCTACCTTTGAAGTTACCGGTAGAATTGAGCAAAAATCAGATCAAGCGTTGGATGAGTGTAAACAAGAAAAGAGGGCTTTAAAAGGAACCATAAAGTCATTGGATAGGCAATTGAAGGAAGCAGATGAAAACCGCTGATTTAGAACAAGAATTAGGAGTTGCACCATTACAGTAAGAGGAGGTTCGAGTTAGAAGGATTTTCAGGAAGTGGTCATCGAAAAAATTCATATTTAACACACAGCAGCGAGGAGAAAGTGCGAGTGCTACAGGTCAAAGAGAGAAAGTTCAAGTCAAAAAGCAGACCTTAGCAAAAAAGGGTGGAGGACACTTGCACTTGCCGAAAGATAACATCTCAGAGATCACGATAAACTCAGAGAAACTGCCGAAGACAACTATGGCTGACGGTTACAACAAAATCATATATCTGGTGTTCAGATATTTACCGACATTTTCAGCAGAAAGGTCGCCAATGCTGGCAAAAGAGGTTCACCGCTTTTTTAGCTGCTGCAAAGATCTTTCAGATCGTTTAAATGCCGAGGAACAGCCAATTTTCATGAAATGTGTAAGATATCGTTTGTAAGATGACGCATATTATCAAGTAAGTTCAGAGGAGCCGAAGGATTTCGAGGTGTTGCAGCAGATAATTCAAACAGCTTATGTGCCAAGGAAATCGAAATGTGAGCTGAGAGCTGAAATCAGAGCATTCGTGCAGAGGCCGGCTGACGACATCAAAGACTATGCAGATAGGCTTAAGGAAATGCTAAAGGCTAGTTTAGACGGACGGCATAGTTTTTGCGCGCCGCACACGAAAATGTGTGGGTAAGAGGCGTACGTCGGGTAACACGGTGTTACCCCGCGCATCCCTCTTACCAATACATTTTCATGCGTGGCGCGTAAAAACTATGCCGTCTAAGCTCGCCCTAAGTCAATCAAGGCAGCGGTTTCGGCTAAGTATCCAGGCAAAGATGGGTGATTGATAGCGGAACGTGAGGCTGACGCAGTGGCCATATTCAATGCTGGCGTGCTGTAGGAGACTACACAACTATACTTGACTGGACGAAAATTTAAATCTCTGGACGAAGCATGTGACGAGGAAGAATATTTTGAAATGGATGCTAAGAGACTTAAAATTTAGGAACCGGGACTGCAGAATTACGACAGAGTAGGGAACAGTGGAATAGCAGCAGGTAGCTGGGGTGTTGGTAGGTTCAGGAGGGATAAGGCCACAGATATCAGGAATGCATAAGGGTCCCCCTATGCAAACAAAACAACCGAGACCTACCTAGAGGGGACATTGGGCGACATTTTGTTGAGGAATGTAAAGAGAGAAAACAGCTGCCTTAGTGCAGAAAATGCAGAATTTGTGGACATTACGCAACTGGATACATGGGGCAACTAGTCAGATGTGCTGAGATACTACATAGCAATCCGGTAGATGTACAATCTGAAGCAAAGGTTCTCTACTGGCCATTTTGTAGAACATCCGACCACGACACCGCCATTTGTTTGAAAAACAATTTAGCGGAGAATAACAGTCAGCAAAAGAAAAACGGGAGGTGGCAGCTCTGGAACAATTCTACTGCTGTCTTCCACTAACCAAATTAAATAAGATATATTCAAGTAAAGAGGAGGACGGAGAGGTAGTAGTAAAGTGAGTTAATAATTTCATCATCACAAAAGTAGCCGATATTGGACTTGAAGGTAAGCTCACATTGTTGGTGGATACAAGATCCACCTGCAATTTAGTTATGGTAAATAGAGTACGGATGCATACACCCATGCAGACACGTAAAGGTATCACAATTGGACGACTATTTGACGCAGCCCGTTAGATTAATGATTTTGTAGTTGTATTTTCATATATGTATATTGCCTTGGAATAAGCCTTTGTAATTTGTAGAGGAGGATGTATTTCAGTTGCTCCCTGAAGAAACATTTCCAAAACAACTGCCATATAAACAAAAAAGTAGATAAAATTTCATTTTGGATTTTAATTAATTTAATTAATAATTTCTGAATGACTGTCAAACTAAGTTCACCCATTTTGACAAGTGTTACTACTACACATTTCGCCCAAAACTACTCTCATGCAAAATAATCAGACAAACTCTAAATATAGAGTTAAATTGTATACATATATGAGAAATTTGAACAAAAATTCAAACTATTGTAGCATGATGCATGTCCTTTAGAGATGATGACGACCATACCTATCTCAACATCACATAGCTGAATGGGACAAATGCAGAGAATTCACCATCGTCCCAATGAACAACTAAATTTAAGTTTGCTAATGGAAAACAAGCTCACACGTTAAAACTTTCCCAGCGCAATTACAAGCGTTTACTTATATTGTGCGGTATCTCATTAATGGCAAGTATCCAACTGCAATGCAGCTAGCATGCTGTCTCTGACAACGAGCCGTCCGTTCTTCATTATGTAATCGGACACAAGAGTTCAAAGTTGAAGACCATGGAGACCATTTAAACCTGATAATGGTATAGAAATGGTGGTGGCGGCGGCGGACTTTAACCATTACTTTATGTGGTATATGATGAGAAGACCAAGATAGAATTTCGTCCTGCCATAGAAAGTTTTGATTGCTATAGGTATGCAACATGTAGGTAGTAGGTACTACTTTCACAGTTAGCAAACAAATACATCTAGAATTGTGGAATGCTGATATGTTTTGTTGATTGTTTTCCACACAAAATAGGTTGAAATCAATTAGAATGTAGGTGACAGAATGAGTACTTAATAGGAGTGTGTTTTAGTTGCTTTGTATGTGGTGCTCGTGGCTTTGAATTAAACTGAAAAAAAACCAACAGTACAGTTTTCATTTATAGAAGTCACCAGATGATACACCTTGTAAGATTAAATTAGTGTAGAACCTTCTCGTCCACTTAGAGTTTAGTTTTTAATGAAATATCAAAAGTTTTCAATAAGTCGGTTCACCGTTTCCACTATAACTTTAAAAGCTAAAAAAAATTACCTACCTACCTATATCTAAAAAACCGCACTAACGTAAAAGGAAATCTCATCCTCTCTAATTTGGCACAGTCAGATGGGGAGTTAACATCCGGGTTTGAAAAGATCTAAATAAGATAAACATCCCGACGTCTTCCTGACCTACTTTTCAATTCAGACCTAGTAGAAGTTGTAATAAAGACTTTACAGTTTTTGAACTGTGTTACTGTTGGTAGTGGTGCTGCTGCTGCTGATGCTGATGCTGTTGCCAGAAAGTAGAATCAGCCAACTGAATACCTCTGCAAGTATATTTTTTGCTACTTTTGTGCTTACGCTTTACTCCATGTACGGATAAACTTTCAAGGATTTTCCGTTTAAGTCAGAACAGTTTCGAAAAGTTCAAAACAACAAGGTAATGGCTTAATGGATTCTCTATTTAAAGTAGCGCTGATTTGTACGCTTTTGTGTTATTATTATTGCAATGTTTCAATATACACATGATAATAGATTTAATGTATGCGCACATACCTATTTTGTTGGAAGAGCTTTTAAATTATTTTCTCTAATAAATAAATTTGCAAGGAAGTGTCAACGCCAAAATTCTGGAATAGACAATGATGACTAGATCAGCTATAAATAATTTTCTAGTAGGCCAATTTCGATTTTACCATTAAAGAAAACTATTCATAGGTAAATGTGATATCAGAAAGTCATAAATTGAATAGATTTTCCTATCTCAAGTAAATATTTTTGTCAACAGATGTGTTTGTAGTGAAAAGCCAATACCAAGTTAAAAGTGGCGGCTTCAACTGCAAGCCGATCTGACTGTGTTAACTCAACGGATTACTATGAATTGCTCTCAAGCAAAACCGTTGAAAAATTTTGCTGAAATAATCTCTGAAAAATTTAGCTAGCGAATTTCAGAATTTCCAACAAACTCTTAAAATTCGCGCCAAATTGTACCAAACGGATAAATTCCTCCATTTCTTAGTGGAATATGCAAAAGGATCGGTACACAAAAATTATCGTAATAGATTATTGGAATCCAAGCGAACGTGTATATCCAGATACTCGTCAAGAACTACCTTATGATTTGCTTCTAAATACTCCTTTTTCTCCGCACGCAATCGACTTTTATATAATCTTATCTTTGCTGTGTTTTTTTTTCACGAGATCTTATACATCTATCCAGCATTACTTCAACATATATTTCGAAATGCCGGCTGACTATGTCACTTTTGTACAGTTAGCTCTTAAAGGCCACCAATCCTAGATTTCTAATAACTGCGAAATTTCTTCATAAAATAACATGTGAAATTTTCAAATAATTTTTCGATACCATTACGTAGAAGATACTATTGTCAGCCTTGAATTGCGTTGCACTACATAATTTTCTAAATAATGCTGTTATTTAAGTGCAAACGACAAACAAGCTAAATTAGAAAGAAACGTAATTGCTCTATCCCCTTTCACTTTTCGAAAGCTATAAATCGAAAAATAATTCAATGGAAAAAAATCACGGGCCGTAGTGTTTTTGTTGCTTTTACCTTTCGTTAATTTCTCACATTTTCGCCAAGAAGTGAGTTATTATAAAAAAAAACCGGACTCGCGCATCATACCATCATACAAAATTTAACACTATATACTTTTAATATATTTTTTTAAATGAGAGTAGGCGTCATTTGAAAAAAAAGTTCCTATTTATGATATGCTCCTCATTAGATCTTTTGGTTTGGCCCTCTTTACGGGAGCGTAAATTTAATACACAAATACAATCTACATATTCTTCCGAATTTTTCCCAGCCAGTGGAAGGATAATATCCCTTTTTATTTTTTTGTTTTATTTTACTGAGGCAGGGGAACAGGAGAAACCCATCCCAAGCACGGAGGTCATAGGGACCCATCGCGCTATCGTGCTAGAAGCCCATTCAACAGAACCTTCCTGTCCTCTAAATGAAGCGCACCAGATCTTCATGAGGAAGATTTGTCAGCTCATCTAGAGATAGAAGTGCAGACTCTAGAGTATCCAGTCTGCTCCGGGCGAAGGCCGGACACTCACACAAAAATTGTTCGGTTGTCTCAGGCTCTCCTTCCAGGCAGGACAGATACTAAGGGCTATCAACAAATCGCTTCCTTGTTAGATGACCGTGAAGTGAACGGTGGCCGGTGATGATGCCAACCACAGTTCTACATTGTTTTCTTCCTAGCCGCATGAGAAAATTCGGAGATATTCCCATTGCTCCCATCAAGAAACAGTTTTGTACACCCACAAGTACTCAGGTTCTCCCAAATCTGCTGATGCTTCCTATGAACATCCGCTTTGAAGAGAGACCCGATACTCGAGGTGGCAACGCCTACGGCGGGCTCCGGTCCTAGGAATGGTGAATCAGAATCAGACCTAGCTAAAAGGTCAGCCTTTTCATTCCCCATGATCGCCATGTGACCAGAAACCCACAAGAGGAACACTTTGTTGTGAATACACAATTTATCTACTGAAGACCTACAATCCCCCAGTAATTTAGGTGTCATCCGAGGGCCACTCAGAGCCATCAAGGCTGCGTGACTATCCGAAAAGATAGCAATGGCGTTCCCCTTGATTTGCATATCAATGGCTAACTCCGCTGCCATTGAGATAGCGAAGACTTCAGCCTGGAAGACAGTGGTGTGTCTTCCAAGTGAGAACTCTATTCCAAAATCAGGATCAGGATAGTAGACACCAGCTCCAGCTCCCTCATTAGTGAGAGAGCCGTCGGTGAAAATTTTTAGAGCAGACCGGGGAACGCTCGATAAGGCACCTCCAACAGTCCACAATTCCCTTACAGGAAAGCTCACAGAGAAGCTCAGATACCATCGTATCCCGTGGCATACCGGCCAGAGAGTTTCCCAAGTCCAGCCGATGTGCCAGAGAGCAATGAGGAGAGCCAGTCCAGGCGTCCTCCCATCATCCATGATTAATTCGTCATTACATTTCACTATGTCGGCTGGAATGAAACAAGAAGCCTTCCGTTTTTGACATTCTTACATCACAACTGTGACAAAATTGAACAAAAAACTAATAAAACCTATACCATGCATTTGCCCGATCTTATCTCACTTTGCTTTGCTTTAAATTTTATCTTTGGATAAAGAAATTATAAAGGAAATGCATTTTTTTTTCTATACTTAGGATGTGTGCCAGATGAGCTAAATGCTGACTTAATTCCAGTTTACACTGGAAATTTAGCCAGCCAGACCAAACTAAAGTGGATTAAGTCACTTGTTCAGCTGTCACTTTCATTTCTATTAAGCAAAACAAATGTGTTGCGCTTGTTAAACATACTCACATCGGTCGTAATGGATCGTTCTTGGATTTCGTTCATATATTGGGCAAATATACACAAGAAATACTTTTAAAAAACTTTCAATTTAAAAAGACTACTGAACTTTCCAAATGAATAGATTTAGCAAGCATTTAGCTCATTTGACACACATCCTTAGTACTTCCTTGAGAAACAAATTTAGAATAATCATCCACTAGTTGCGTATTCGTCCAACATTCATTCGGCGATGTATGGTTTGAATATACTTAGGGTAAAATTAAAAATTCATATCTCCAAAACGGGGTAAATGGTAAGAAAAAAAGTTTGCTAGTGCATTTCAGTGGGGAAAAAAAATACTGCGTTTCGCTAAGGGTAGTGCTCCCATATGGCGTCACTTTGTGTATGTGATGACTTTAAAAATTGATATCTCCAAAACAAAGTTGAACACTTCCGCACTTTTGGCAACATAGATACATAAGGCTCATGGCTTCAAAGTAAAAATACAGAACAAATTGGTAGAGGTCCTCACTACCTCAATAGTAAATAATACTATTTTTTTTTAAACCACACTATTATAAAAAGAAAAATCGGGTTTGCTATATATTTTTGAAGAATAAAAAGTTTTTAGCTTCATTTGACATTTGGATCAGAACATCCGTTGCTCGGTTCTTGTGGTATGATTTTTTTAAAAAGATGTAGTCGAGGATATATATCCGATTAATAGGATTAAATCTTCAGCCACAGGGCCAGACAATATCTCTGCACGATTCGTAAAAATAATCTTACCGCATATCGTCCACATTCTCGTCCATATATTTAATGCTTGCCTCACTACTTCTCACTTTCCCTTGATGTGGAAAAGAGCGAATATCTTGCCTATCCCTAAGTCTCGTAAATCCTCCGAACTGGCTGATTATAGACCCATTAGCTTGCTCTGCTTCTTCTGTAAGGTTCTCGAAAAGCTGATGCACGTTCAAATGGCATCTTATCTAAAACAAAACGACCTCTTATCACGTTGGCAGTCAGGCTTTAGAGCGCGTCATAGTTCCGAAACTGCTTTACTTAAAGTAATATCTGACATAACTGACTCGATTGACAACGATCACATAGCAATATTGGTTCTTCTGGTCTTCAGTAAGGCCTTTGACTCAGTGAATCACAGTAGGCTGCCTTCTAAGCTCCAACAATATTTTGGGTTTTTGAGCACGGCAATTAATTTCATCAAAAGCTTTCTAGAGTATCGTATTCAGTCGGTAAAAGTGAATAATACCACTTCGTTACCACTTTTCTTTAGCTGTGAAATCTCCCAGGGATCAATAATAGCCCCGCTTCTCTTTTTTGCTGCTACATCAATGGTCTCTCAATAATACTTCAGGATTCAAAAGTCCACCTTCACGCTGATGACGTGCAAATTTATTTTGACTAATAAATAGTGCTTGTTGAAGATTGCGTTTCTCGGCTAAACGACGATCTGCAAAGAATATCTGACTGGCCCAATAGGGCCAATATCTAACGCTAAATCCGCTCAAGTCAAACTGTACTTCATTTTACGGGAGAAATTTAGATCTTATTGAATTGCCTCCGATAATGATCAACAGTACTACTATACCATACTCGAACTCAGTAAAAAGCTTAGGCATACAAATAAATCAGCGGGTAACATGCTGCAATCACATCTATTTTGTTTTAGGGAAAGAGTATGGATGCTTACGTCAGCTAAGAACATCCGCTTGCATACAATCGATTCATATGCGTATGAAATCTTTGGAATTACCTCACTTAACTTTTGGCAGTTTAATTTTTTCCAAACTCGATTCTGGCTGCCAAAGAAAGTTAAATGTCGCTTTCAACGATACTATCAGACTTATTCTCCCTTTATGTTGAGTCCTTTCTGGGATATTCACTTGAAGCATACTTGTCACGAAGGCGCTTACTATTTCTGTATCGGAGCCAAGTTATTTACTTGATCGAATACAATTATTTGGATCGGCTCGGCATCGAAACTTTCTTTTGTCAAGCTCAGAACCTTATCAGGTAAGCGGTCTTACTTTGTGCAGGTGTTCCGCTGCTGGAATTCTCTACCACCCAATATTCAGTGCGCGGGATCTCAGCACGCAGTTAAAAGGTTCCTGACAACAGCTCACATAACGTAAATTCGCAAACTAATAGTTTACTCATTTCACTGGCAGAATATGCTTTAGATCTTATTTACTCAATATTTATGTAGACTTTATAGGTGCACAGTTAGTTAATTAAATTCAAATGTATGTTTATATATCTCTCTTTAACAAATAAATTTTCCCTACCGATTAAGTACGTACAAATATAAGATTTGTAATCTTGTGTACTAATTAATCAGTAAAAATAAATAAATAAATAAATAAAAAAATGTTTCAACATAAAATCAGAAAATTTCTGACCTCTTAGAAGGGGCAAGGGGTGGTAGTAGGGGAAAACCAAAAAATGTTGGATGAAATACGAAAATCCCTACATACTATGAAAGTTTCATCCAAATCAGAGATTTTGTGTTTCAAGGTAATCGGTTTTGTATGGAATGACTGTATATATATCTACATGTTGCCTGTCATAAGTAGTGATACTCAAAATAAATAAACCTTTACATAAATATTATGAATACATCTAAAGAACTAAAACTGTATTTTCTTAGCAATATTTCTCGAAAAAATACATTCCTCTCAAAAGCTACTTATTCTTCATAGGAGTTTTGTTGTATTATTTTATTGTTGATCGAAAAACTCATTAAGTTTACCAATTTCTCACCCATAATATCTACTGGAATAGCTTTGAAAAAAGGAAGCGTAATGAAAATTTTTTCACCCCTGAGAGTGATAAAATTGGAATTTACATACATCCCTTAAATTTTAAGGAACAAATCCTAAACAAAATGCCTTCAATTCACAAAAAAACAAAAAAAAAGGAAAGGAGAAAAAATGTTCAAGGATTAATCGATATCAATATACATCGCCAGCACTCACGTCATTTTCTGAGAAGAATTATTACGTAATTAAGAGTCATGAAAGGATAATGAATGAATGAAAGGCTACCGCTATTTATATAATAAATTGGGAAAATGTTGACCCCAATTTATCGAAATCATTGAAATAGGCGACAGAAATTCGATATAAATGATTTAAATTGCAGCGTTGGTCTGTAATGGAAAGCCATCAAGTAAATAAATTGCACTCAGGTAGGTACCCTCTATGAGGTAACGGGAAACATTCTAAAGAAACTCCACACACACCATGATTTATTACACCTGGTTCTGGGCTACTGAACAGTAAATTTAGAATTCTGCTCCTGTACATATATGGTAAAAGAACGTAAGTACTTTTTGGCTATGTAGTATTAGTTCTTGGTTCACCTGAAAATGTTATCGGCTACTGTGTAATTGCAAGCTGTTAGTGTTAACAGCTGAATGCGTCAAAAACGTTATTCTTTTTGCGCTTATCCAAACTCGGCTTAATAATTTACCGGAATTAATGCTTTTTACAGTTCTATTGATTTTTAAATCACTAATGTTCATGACTGTATATTTCTTACCCTCCATGAAGTTTTACGGAAGTGATTTGAAGTAATTAATAGGACATAAAAGCGCTAGAATGTTTAGTATACTTGTGTTACAGGCAAATGATGTAATAAGGAAGCTACATGTATAAATGGGAAAAGAACTAATTTAAAATAAAAAAAAAAGCGGTTGGTCTTCCGTCTGTTGATCTGTCCGACTATAATTCAAGAATAATTTGACGTGGAGAGCTGAACTTTTTAGGAACGGGATTTTTTTGTGAATATCATAGATAAGAACTATAGGAGTGACTGGAAATTGTTATCTTTGCACCTTGAACTCTAGGCATCTATTTTGGTGGTTTCCTTCATTTCTTTGGGGATGCTAAAATCCAGCACATGTACCTTGAAGTTCAGGTCTTGCATCACGTTATTAGTTAGATCATGTGCTTATATCATGTGCTTATAATACGATGATTATAGCCTCGGATGCTTTGCCTGCATGTTGAACGTAGAGTTGGAGTTGTTTAATTAGTATGCATATGCCAAGTGATTCTGGGAAACAGAAAGGTACATATATAGGGGTGGCTCTTAACAAAATGGAAACTTAAAAGATAAAAGGCAAATCAGTTTGCATTAAAATATTCTCAGAATATTTTTGATAAATTTGTGTAAAAAGTCGACCAATTTTTGTCTTTAATAAAAGCACTAAATAAAACCAGAAACTTGTTGCATGAAACGTGCAATTGTCTCCTACAAATATTATTATTGATCCTATGGGACTTTGAAGAAATCGTAGGGTTTTCCCCACCCAACATTCATATCACCCAGCATTACATCTAACCACCGATTAGGCCAAACAAACTATAGATTACTCAAAAATTCAATATTGCTCCTCATCACTTCTCTCTGCTTTTAATAATAATAATAATTCTTTATTAGGAAGTACAAGTGAGTTACATAATACTCTTTTATGTGTGCCTAATCAAATTCATAAATAAGAAACAAAATTTTACAGTGTAAAGAAAAAAAGAAAAGAAAAATATTAGCGACAATTAAGATATTATAAATGATATAAGAAAATGAAAGAAAATCTAAGCAATTAAAAAGAAAGAAAACAAAGATGATAAAAACAGTAAAATCAAAAGGATAAAGATTTGCATAATTATATATTATTCGATTGAAACAACATGTAGCACTTGGATTTGAAGTTGCGAGCATTCACAATGAGGCGAATATCGACAGATAAAGCATTTCATAATCTAACTTCAAGAACAGGGAGAGATCTCTAGCTAAGCAGTAACTTGTGGGTAGGAATCAATAGTTGTCTGGACTAAATGATAAAGACTTAAAAATAATTTAATAAGTAATCCGGGCATCGGCCATGGATCACTTTATGGTTCATTAAACAAATACGATATTGTAAATATGTATCCAAGGAACATCCTAAGATTTTCCGAACATACTGTGATATGTGATCATATCTTATCAAAAGAAATATGTACCGAGCACATGAATTAAAAGCTACGTTAAGGAAGCTATTAAACTTCCCTTTGAACCTAACAATAACCCATCATCACCAGAGATCAAAATTTTGTTTGAACAAGGGCCGGCTTTTATTTCTTAATAAAATGATTGAGCAAACGAAACCTAATATATTTAAGAATGGCAATCCAAATAATGTGTTAGAAGAAAGGGAGACGTCGATATTTCAACTGTGGCAGAACACGGAACAATAACTTGACAGTAAGTCTTTTTCCCCCCAATACATCTGCCAATCAGAGTCTTGAGTATGTATATGCATAACATGCAACCTGAAACGTCCACCTGCACCAATCAAAGTTTTGAGGATATGCATAATATGCAAACTGTAATGTCCACCACTGATGCAATCGATGAGTCTGTTCCGAATTCTTGTAAAACAGGACCGTCGTCGGTTTCTGCAGAAATTCCCAGAGAAATTCCCAGCCCCTTCAAGAGGTACTTGTGCAACGAAAGGAAGAGGAAAACCAAAAAACGGAGCGCCAAGGAAAAAATGCTCGCTATTGTCTCAGGACGTTTGTGCCAGGAGTATTTTAAGAGCAGGGTAGTCAAAAAATAAGATTTAAAACGAAGAACATTGGAACGTGCTGCCGAAAGAACACGGAAAGGAAATAAAAAAGAAAAACTCAGAAACCTAGAACAAAGAAAGTCAAACGAGTGCTCCGATATGAATATAGTTCGGACTCTAGCACTGATGATAAGATCTACATATATATGGTTCAACAGCGAAGAAGGAGATCTACAGATGCGGGATAACAATCTATCCGTAGAAAGAAAAGTTGGCGAATTTGTAGCATTTTCCTACGAAAATAAGTTCTTCCCTGGAGTAATAATTGGAGTGTCTGAGACGACTGCAACCATTTCAGCAATAGCAAAATATGCTAGACTGCGGAAGTGACCGGAAAGAATGGATAAACATGATTATTAATGGGAGAGAATGTGCTGTATCATATCAGCGAACCTGTTAAAATGAGTACAACCAAAAATTTCCTAAATTTGATTTGTAAGTAACTTCTAATATACAAGTAAAAAAGCTAGAATAGGTCTAAGACAAATTCTTACGATACCCTAGATGAATGCCGGTATAAAATTTCGAATGATCACTGATCTATGCAAGTTTGATTTTTGAAGTGGTTTTTCGCATATATTTCTAGAACGGTTTGTCGGACAGAAAAAATGATTATAACCAATTTTATAGAATTTTGTATTCTGAAGAAGTTTTTAGTACAATGAAAATGTCTTGGACTGATCGTTTTCACAGTATACGTTAAAATCTTAAATTTTTATATGACAACACCAAGAAGGAGTTGCCCGATTTAGTCCATTTTTTAAATTTTATTTGCTAGTACAAAGAAAACATAACGCACCAAATTTCAGCTTTCTATGTCGACGTGTTCTCAGGTAGTGTCCAAATATATAGTGGAAAACGAAATTTTTGTATGGCAACCCCACGAAGGAGTTGCCCGATTTGTCTCATTTTCGAACTTAATTCTGCTTTTTTTTTTAAATCCGTGTACAAAATATCAGCTGTTTAAGTATACGCGTTCTCGAGTTATCGTGCGCACAGACGGACGGACGGACGGATGGACATGCAAAAATCAAAATAACTTTTAATTTCATGCGGGGGTGTCCAATCCATTTTGCTCTACCATCATTATTTCGAGGTGTTACAAACGGAATGACAAACTTAGTATACCCCTATAGATTTCATCTAGGGCATAATAAATACATTCAATACATATCAGTATTCATACATTACCAAGCCCAGTTCACTAATTGATTTTTGTCTGTATGTCAACTACGGAAACAAAAGGATGTCAACTACTAATTTTTTTTTGGTTTTGGCTGGGTGTCAACTAATGATTCAAACTTTACTTTTAGAAAGAAAAAAAAGTTATAAATTTTTACAACCGCCATCAGTAATGAATACTTGTGGGAATAAAATAGAAGAACAATTTGTGCAGGGAATAATAATCATAAATTTTCCATAAAGTGAACTTAGTCTGAGCTTTGTGAACAAATAGGAAAAAAATTTCTTAAAGTGTCAACTGCTGGTACATATACCTTAGGCATTTCAAAAACCTCGAAAACCTTATACTATACTAAAAGCAACGTACTTTTTTTGTTCTTAGAATTTATGACGCCATTTTTATCATTTTCTGAAAATTTTTAAAGGGTAAACTTGCCCTACCCTTTCAGCAAGATCTTCAATAGTCGTTCGGTTCCTTTTATACACATAATTCCCATTTAGTTGAGTATATCTATAGATTAGGGGATAGATGGGCTAAAACTGGCATATTTCCATATTAGTGTATAATAAACTCAGGATAAGAAATGATGAACGTAATTAAATTACTGAAATTCACATTTCATCTGCTAATTAATTTCAAAAGACAAAAACCACTTTCTTACACTCTATCTATCTCTTCAATTCTAAGTACCTATCTAAGTAATTCTTAAAACAACTTCAAACTGATAGAATTATTGATTAAGCGTCAAGACTGTCAAATTGTACGAAATGTTGTTATTTATTAAATTTATTCTCATTCTAAATTCCACAGAAAAACTTAATTGTCATTGAATGAATAAATAAATGCCAGACATAAGCCATTACTCTGTAATAAAGTCGTATTGTTCTCTATCAAAATTATCTATGGTTAGCATAAATTATAGATAGATCCCGGAAAGCCCTACATAAATATTTCTGTAGCAAGACTTCAAATAAATTTTTAATTACTTACTAACCATTCTTGCTCAATTTTCAAACTTTGTATAGTATAAAAGGGGATTAATTGGGCATAATGAATTGAATAATTTGCCAATGCCAAAAATAAAATAGAAATTCATATTCTTATCAAAAATAACAGTAACAAATTAAGCTTGGGATAATTCTATAGAATTAAAGAAATGCCTTCATAATCACGCAAGTCTAACCATTTTTCAAGGTAATAATATTTCTGTGGTAATTCTTAAGGAATACAAAGAAAATAGCCCCAAATTTTGGTGGGATCAAAAGATTAATCGCATCGATAAAACCGAAAATAAATGAAGTAATTAGGATACCAGAGGAGGAGTATAATAAATAAGGAGAAAAGAAAAAACGCATTTGAAATTGATTGAGGTTTCAAAGGAATTTAATTTAGGAAGAAGAAAATTGGTATGTTTAGGACTTTGCGGCAAAATGTTTGCTTTTAACTTTCATACTTGGAATGTTGTTTAAACCTTTATTTTTTTTTTAAGTTGATCTAAGTATTTCGTATCAATATGTATTTGATTTAAGAATAATATTTAAATTGAGCTTTATTCACACTTTTTTAAAAATTTGTACCCGAAATTAATTAAATTAACAGATAAAGAGCGACCATTGAAAAAGGGAAGGTGTACGTACATGTGCACAGAAGACTTTGCTATATATCAGAAAGAAAAAAATTCGTCATCATAATTCAATTAAAATTGCAGCTAATTAGAAAAATGGAATACGCCATTAATGCAGGGTACAAATATTTTTACGTTTCAAGCACATCGTCATTATTTGTTTGGCATCTGAAGTGAATAAACTCACGTGAATTGAGTCACTCTACTGCCCGCCGTTTGAACGTATACACGCAAATTTGAATTTAGTGAAGACTGAAATGAATACACTGATAAATGTGGATTAAGATCAACTTTCGTATAACAGAAACACTCTCCACTTCATTTTCACTTTCACTCAACCTTCAGACTTATTTTTTAGAATTTCTCACAAGGTGTAGAAGTGTTGAGCTCTTGCTCTTCTGTATTACAGAAGCCATAATTGAGAGAATTGGTCCATTTTACTTTTAATACTCGAACTTTGCGGTTGATAATGTAATTATCTAGTATATGTTAATTATAATCATGTGTTAACAAATTTAAATCTAATTACTAGTAAAGATTACAAAATAATTTCACTTAGACGTGGAGATATTTAAAAATGTATATTGAGATATTTTGCAAAGCTTAAAAACTGTCCTTAATCCTAATCATTAGTTTTCCATTAGCCATTTTAACTACTTTTATTGGTGGTCCAAAGAACTCTTGAGTGTTATATATTAAATTTGTTGTTACAAGAGATTTTTCTTGATCTACTTCGTATGAGTAAAAGGGGTAGTTTGGACCAATAACTAATATTTCATTTAAAAGAAAAAACACGTGAAAATCTCAATAATTTCAAAAAGGCTTAATTGGGTCTCAAATTTTGTGAAAAAATAATGTTGTATATAAGGAGTACCTTTAAAAAAAATTTGAGAGTAAGTAAATATTTCCTTATTACTATCAACTTTTAGTTTATTGCAGAGTATACTTTTTAACACTTTTGATCTTATATAAATTGCTTTGTTCAGAATGTAGCAAAAGATGCGAAAATTTCATCAGGAACTTTTTAGCTAAAGACAATATAATATTTCTTCTGGATGTAATGCAACTTGCATAACTTTTAAATTTCTTATGTTTTGCTTGAAACCGGAAACTCCAGTAATATTTTGGGGGTCCATAATGAAAAATGACGGTAGGATAGTTTGTCAAGTTATGGTGTTTAGGTTTTGAATTGTCTTTAAACAAAGACATGTACTTCGAATTATGTTCTTTCACAAGATATTTGAGAACGACAACTAAAACTGTCTGAAAGTAAAAGATCAATTAGTTTAAGCAAGCACAGTAAGAGTTGCCACACCTCGTCATCTTCAGGTATTAAATCCCCTACCATTTGTGGAAAATAGTGTACACAGCACTCTACTTCACTAGCAGTCATACTTAATCGGAATTTTTTTAAATCATTAATTCTAATGGAATCAGAAATATTTTTACCTTCAATTTCTCAATAATTATAATTTAATTTGCGCGTATTTAAGGTTTCTAATGAAAAATTTTAACCTCATTAGTATAATATCTAATAATATGGCATAAATCGTAATGACATACACCCTCAAATATGTCATGCATGAAATCAATTGAATAATTTTGTACCACATGGAAATACTGTATTTGGTTAAGTATAGAAACTTTCCCGTTTGCTCAGGAGAATTTTCTGCACTATCGCGATTATAGATTTCTATTGTTCTGAGATATTCAGCTTCTTCTTCAGGAAGTTTCCTAGTCAGCTGTCTATGACATTTGCAAAATCGGCAATAAAAATTACTTGAGAAAGATCTATTAAAATCGCAAATTGAATTTAAACCTAAATTATCGCCAAGGACCAATCCAAGAATGAAATATACCCTTTTCTGTCCTTTCGATGTATCAATTAAAATTTCTTCTTTTGCTAAACTATTTATGGGTTTCACTAAGTGTTTCAAGTAAGCTTCGGTTCCAAAATCTTCAAGTCTAGTGCCTTTAAAAATCCAGCAATGAATATATTTTCAAGCTTAGACATTTTTTCTGTCATAAGAAAACTGTAGTACATTCCGAACACTCCATTGTTGATGGGAGCCCAAAGGATTATTAACCTTAAAATCGTCTATATGGAATGCATATTCTATTTTTATAAACGTATGTTTTATTTTCCCAAAGCTTTCCATTCGTGAAATTTGATACAACATTTCCGTTATCAGAAGCTTCACTAACATTTCTTAAGGACCACTCTAAAAGATCGCCTCTTTCAAAAAATCGCTTGATTTGAAATTTTAATGGTAATAAAGACCCCTTCGTCATAGTTTCATCGTAAAAAGCTTCGCCATTATGTGATACTGTATTAATTTCATTATTTATCGAATATTGAAATACTTTGCTGTTCAGTCCACCAACTGAACATTCTTCCCTCGATGGACAGCCGTCGTAGTTCCTAAAAACTAAAACAAAAAACACACAAAGAATCAAGTTTTAAGTTGAACAAAATTCAATACTTTATATGATAATAAAACTCCTTTACACTCCTATCATCTCCTACAATCAGTTTCCATACTCTCTCGACGATTTCCACAGGCTAAAAATAACAAAATATTATTAAAAAAATGATTAAAATCAGCATAATTAAACAAAACTGACCGAAAATACACATTTCTTCGTGTATACACAATTGCCAAGCCATCACTTTGACATTACGTTAACCAGATGTTCTCCTAGCAGCAACCGGTATAAACGTTGTTATAGCAACGGCATGAGGAGTACATCACATGACCAACCTCAGCAGTTATAAAATAGCTGCGAACGATAGAAAAATCACCAATTTCCAAATCAGAGTTGATCTGATCAAGTCCTAAGCCTTGGAGTCTGTTCTGAGTAAATACCTTATCCAAACCAGTAGTGAATATTGAAATCCAATAGAAGTTAATTCTACATACAGAAATTGAGGTTGACTCAATCCTACAAACAGAAGTTAATTCTGGCCGTCCTAAATATTTGAGGTTAACTCAATCCTAAAACAGAAGTTAGTTCTGGCCAAACAAAAATTTGAGGTTAACTCAATCCTTATACAGAAGTTGATTCTGGAATATCACAATTGAGGTTAACTTATCATATAAGAGTTGATCCTAAATAAATACATTACTTGAGGTTGACTCAAAGTACGTCGGCTAGGAGTTAATCCTAAGGATTGCAAAAGTGAGGTTAACTCCAGCAATTTCACACCGAAATTAAACCGAAGGTCTAGACAACTTTATACAAAAGTTAGTCCAGATCTATTTCCAGAGGTTAACTCTGAAACAAATACATTCAGAAGTTAAATCTGATCAAAGTGGAAGGAACTCCCATCCCACTCGTAGCAGTACTTAATTCGCTGCACTCATAAAAGCGCACAAGACTAAACGTCACAAGTGCCATCATTGCGCTCACGTACCAGGGCAGCACGCTAAAAACTGTTCTCTGGAAGCAGAGTCGTTGGTTACGTATTATTACCATCACTTATAGCAGCAATACAAGTTGATATATTCGTGGGAACATACACTCCATTATCACAACTCGACTGCCCTCACGCAGCAGTTCGAGCAAAAAACTACTCAACTGCCCTCACGTAACAGCTCGAGCTAAATGTAGTAATATTTGAGAACAGAGTAAAACTTCTCTCATAGAACACCCGTCTCGTGCGAACGTATTAACATCACTGACTTATAACAATTGACTGAGCGATTTGCTATTTCAAGTGGCACAAAAAATATTGTGTTTCTGTATATCACCGTTAGAGCGCCCTTTAAAACGATTACATAAAAAAACATGTAAAACTCAACCAATCAGATGAAATTTTACACCTGTAAATCGAATTTAATTAAAAAAATATATTTTCTTGTGCCCAAGTGATATGTTAATCGCTTATAAGGAATTAAACTCATTCCGACTTTAATTTTCAAAAGTTATTCTTAACTGAATCCTGCTTATGGGCAAGAGAGACGGAGCATGGTAAACACTATCTTTACCTTATTCCTTCTGCGGTGATTGCATCTGTAGCCAACATAAAAACATCACATGGCATAAGCAAACGTTCGAGAATACAATATTTTGTTTTGGTAGCTCCAAATCTGCCATAGGGCGAAAGAGAGAACTATAAAACTTGTGCCATGCCTTCATATAGGAAAATTACAATACTCTCAGTCCATTATTATAAGTCAGTGATTAACATATACTCTTCTTCTTCATTACAGGAGTAAGGAGAAACACACAGCAGCCCACAGCATTGGACCTACAGGCAAAATATTGAATTTTATGTTGATTTTTTACTGAATTATTTGTTAAGTTTTATTGAATTTTAACTTAGTATTAAGCCTGAATTGAGAGTGAAATGTGGTATTAGAGATAAGAACTGAAATAGCACAAATTATGAAATAAAATTTTATACTTTGAAAGAAAAACTGAGTTATGTTTTCAAAACCGGCACCCCGTCACACATTAATAATACAGTCCACTACAAAGATAATCCAAGCAACAAAACTTAAACGCTTCTGTCAAGACTGATGAAATCTGTGTCAAAGCGGATAAGAGGTTCGGTTCCAAAGAACTCTTTTTAATAATAGTATCTAAATACTTTACGATAGGATTCATTATATGTTCCATCATATCACGTTGAATTCTGTCAACTTCATTTATATTGAAATTGTTAATATTATGAAGGCCTAGGACAAATTTTGTAGCTGATTGGAACAAAAATTCTTCGATGTTGTTATAATTGTATATATATATTTTTTTGATAGCTCATCAGAAACGATCTTTTCAGTGATATCGTCGCCTGAATATTGGAATGTTGTATATCACAAAATTATAAAATTTTAAATATTTATTTATTTCTTCATTTTCAAACATGCTCTTTCGAATGGTGCACCCCGTTTTATAAAATTGCTTATATTTTTACAGATATTTAATATGATGTTTATCGTACATCACCCAATTTTTTAGAATTACAATATTGTTTTGTTGTAAATGCAAATATTTGGAATATACGATTTTTTCTATGTAAATTAAGATATGTGTTGTAAGATTATTGTTTTGTTGTATGTGACTTTATTATACACATACTACACGAAATATTCAATAACGATAGATCTTGATTTGTCGTATGTCCAATATCTTGTCCTCTTACACTAGAACTCATTTAAAATTGCTTTATCGTATATCCTCGCTTATAAGAATTTTCTTATGGATGTGCGATTTCATAGTCACATAGACACACAAGATAAGTATTAGTTTTTCGTATGTGCATGCGAAATTGTTCACTTTCTGAGGAAGTACAAAATGGAGCCCTTGGGTCCAGTAATTTTTCACTTTTGGTTTGACATTCGAAGCGTGAAGACGTGCGCGATGGAGTCACTCGCTCCAGAGTTATCACAAGATTTGATTATGTAAGTAAAACATCTAATTTTTACATTAATATTTCTATGGGTATTATAATTTAGGATGGCTGACGAAATTTTAAATTCAGAAGATGACAAAATTTCGGGAACTAATATAGGAACGGACTTTTCTGGTAAAAAGACTTCTGAAGTTTACATACTTGTAGTAAGTACTAAACTTTTCATTTTACTTTTATAGATGATGATTCTTGGGAGGATCCATCATACATCATTAAAAATATAAGACAGCAAACTAGAAATCCTCCATCTGATTACGTTTCTTCAGGTATACGGTTTACTACATTATTATAAGTTGTATGTACGCATATCGCCAAACTTGTATCAAGATAAGAACAATATTAAAGTTCAAGATAAAGTTGAAAGCATTCTTTTGCTTAAAGCCGTTTTCACATCGAAAGACAAAAACGAAAACGCTAAACCAAAAACTCACTTTTCTACCCTCCAACGGCGAATATTTCCAATTAAACTTATTTTAAAAGGTTGGAAATTTCTTATTCTATGATTTTTTGCAAGAAATTATTGATTTCTTACATTGTTTCTCATGAAAAGTACGTTTCAATGTTTTTCTGACCGAAAATTCTACGAAAACATATATCAGAAACCGTTATTCTCTGCTTATAAACTTCAATAAGCTTAATTTAAAAATTTATTTAATTTAGTTCAAATTTGAGGCAGCCCCGCTCCGCAAACCAGAGAAATTAAAAAAAAAATTTTGAATTTTCATTTTAAAATCATTTTCAATAAAAATTGGGGACAAATTTAAAAATTAGAAAACGTTAATTTGTTGCCTTAGGTGTTTAAATAAATATTCCATTAATCAATTTGCAATTTATTCAAAAATCTTAACGCCACGCCCATCTTGCTAACTGTTCACCGAGTTGTCCCAATTATGACATAGACCCAGCCTTAAGGACGGAATCATCCAGATCTACGCCATTTTTGTCACACAAATATAAATTTTTTTTAACAGAGATTTTAAACATATTCACTGCTGCAGCTGCAGCCAACACATTTATAATTCTGACTTTTTTCATTTGGATTTTCTACTACTATTATATATCACGGATAGCATAACGTGCGACATTTTTAATTAGTAAACTTAACTCCATCAGTGCTCTAAAGCAAATGACACCGAAAGGAGTGAAATAACCCGACTTGTTTCCCAGAAAGTGTGCATGTTTCCGCATGCAACAGAACTCTATCCATTTGGTGTAAAATTAAAATCCAAAGGATACAAAACATACCGTCATGAATAAAACCGATATCGTTCTTTTCTTTGGAATTTTTATTTTCTAAGTTTTATCCCTTTGGATATAAATATAATTTTATCTGACCATATGGATACAATTAAAAAATAAATACACCTTATTTGTTTAAATGTTGTATCAATATGGATATAATAGAAATCACACCGTCAAATTTTTCTATGTGTATATTTTCAGCTAGTAAAACAAAAATTCATAGGAATCTTGACATTTTTTTGTTAATATAAAAAATAATTTTTGTTAGAGATCATCAAATATGATTTTTCAATATTACCAACAATATTTCTTTCAGTGTATGTGTGCGTATAGATCATATGGAAATGATGAATTTTCTTTGCTGCTTCAAGAGGGTGTATAAATTACTTGTACCGGGGGTTGATACACACTCGATACAAAAACAGATTTTTACTTCATGTCTATTCTCGAGTGTATATCATCGTGTATACGGGGACTTAGGACTTAACAGAAAAGGCAAAACCGATTTCGTTCACATATTGCCAGTGTTGAACTGAAATCGACTTATCTCAACCCTTTCCCAGGCTGTGGGAAGTACATTCCTACTTCACAGAATGCCCGATATTGGTAACACCAAATAACATTTTACTCTTACCGTTGATGCCGACATCTAGTAGAAAGTAGCATAAACATTGTTTATATATCACTCAAAAAGAAACTCACCACAGTTTCTGAGTTTTTTTTATTAATAACGGCACATACAGTCAAATCCCAAATATTTTTTGTGTATTTTTTAGTATTTTTATTTAAAATGCAATAAAAACGTTAATAATAAGAATTCAATAATTACAGCCATCTTAATTAATACTCTTAGTAATAAAATTTTATATTATCAAGTGAGCAGTTATTTTGTTGTGACAAATATTTGATATTTACCAGGTGGCAAGTATACTTCGCTCTGCTCATACAATCTTTATCAAGTGGGAAGAATATTTCCCGCTGCCTTTATGAGAACAGAAAATTAGTAGTTACATATAAGAATCTTTATAGATTTTGTAGATGGCGAAATGGAATTTAAACAATTCCAATCATATGGAAGAGATAATCAGCTAGTTGTATATACTTGATGAAGACGAAATATCTAATATTGATGCTGATGAAGGTGCCTTAGCAGAAAATTCAAGCTCGGATAATTTGGAATGTGCCGATTCCAATGAAATACCTCTTCCTTATGAAGAAATTTTTTATGATCACATCGAACCCATGGTAATTTCTGACAATACGGTAGTTGATATGTCCTTAAATGATGAAATTGGTTACAGTGCTGACTTGGAATGGGGCACAAATACATCTTACTTCGATGAAATAAGTACATCGTGTTCTGATGATATAATCCTAAATTTCGAACAAAGCACAAAAGAAATTGATTTTTGTTTCAAAATATTTGATTCCAATACTATTTTAAAAATTGTGGAAGAAACAATTGCATAGTCAATTCAAAATAAAACTAAAAATTGGGAGGACACAAATTCAAAGGAAATTATGGCTTTTATAGGATGTCTAATTCTTATGGGCATACATCAACTACCTGAAATAGAAAATTACTGGTCATCAGATCCTACTTTAAGGGTAGAGTCTATTGCACAAGTTATGACTGCCAAGCGATTTAAAAAAATCATTGAAAATATACACTGCAATGACACTAATAAAAATTTACCGCGAAGTGACATTAATCATGATAAATTACATAAAGTTCGACCCATGTTAGATTTTCTAAATACTAACATTGTACAATCATATACTCCTTCATCATATCTGGCTGTAGATGAATCCATAATCCCCTTCAAAGGAAGGTCAAGTTTGAAGCATTATATGCCAATGAAAAGTATATGCCATTAAAAATGTCTCTTTGTGAAAGGGTAGTACTTGATTTAACAGGTAATGTAACTACGGAAGTATTGTTGCTTGTGACAATTTTTTCACCAGTATGAGCCTCATGGAAAAATTAGCTAAAAAAGGAATATTTTCATGTGGTACAGTAAGAGGAACTAGTACAGTCTTACCAAAATTTATGAAGAAAGATCCTAAGGTTGAAAAAACATTATGAATAGTATGAAACCAAAGGTAAGGTAGCTGCTACTAAGTGGATGGATAATAAGGCTGTCCACTGTTCATAGTCCTCTAAATCTTGCCACAGTTACTCGAAGAAATAAAGATGGTTCTAAAACAGAAGTTTCGTGTCCAAAAGTTGTCACAATATATAATAAAATAATGAGTGCAGTGGATAGGTTTGACCAATTTCGAGAGAGGTATGCAATTGGTAGAAGGTCGATAAAATGGTGGCATCGAATATTATATTATCTTATTGACTTAGCCATTAAAAATAGCTTCGTAATGTGCAAGCATTCCAAAAGGGCTACAAATACAAGGTTTGACCAATTATCATTACGATTTTGATTGGCCAGACAGCTTGTTGGTGGTTATAGTAGTCGAAAACGCCGAGGTCGTCCAGCTATTAATTATTTAAAGCATATGCCTGATCCAGTTCCGGACACATAAGAATGGCAGAAGTTGGTAAGTATATGCCACTTAAAAATAGAAATTATCGGAGGTGCAGATTATGTAGTAAAAAAAATGCAGAGAAAAGAGCCCGATATACATGTACATTCTGCAATGTGCCATTATGCATAAATCCATGCTTTCCAAAATTTCATGGAAAGTAGTAACATTAATCTTATATTACAATAAATGTTTATTTCTATTATTTTTTACTAATAAATGAATTTGAAGTATTACAATAGAAAATTGTTATATTTTTTAGTAAATCAATAAGGCCGTGGGATATATTTATCACACCTCAAATATCTCTTAATCACAATATATTTTTTTATTTTCTTTTTGCACATAAAATTAGTCAATATTATTGAAAACAATACACAACAAAAATATATGTCATATTCATATTGGAACTTATTCGCCTGGGAAAGGGTTAAGGTCATTTATCTTCAATTCAGTTTTGTTCTAAACGAGTACTAAGAAAACCTGTTTTAAATACCCATAGTAAGAAAACTTTTCTTAAAGTGAGTGACAGCAATTTGTTCCACAAAGCGTAGGAATTTTTCGTTAAGATTAAGGAAAGCTTCACCTTGGAAATCGTAGATTAAGTTTTCATCCGTACAATGCCGGCAGATTTTTTTTCCCTAAAATGTTGGAGATATTCCCTCAAATCTAGAGAATAGGTAATAACTTGTATAAACTGTTGAAATGTACTGCCCGTAGTCAGAGCGTACATGCAAAAATGAATAATGTGGTGAGAATTGATGCCACTGGTATAAATTAGTGGTTTTAATTGTATGTCTACAAATTATAGACTTCACTGTTATACTAGAGCTTTAATACTCGATAAATTTAAAATACTAATAGCTCACTTTATCAAATTTCAATAAACGGAAAATATAAGATATATAATAAATATAATAATGTTGTTGCAATAAACTTTGTAGTCACCTGATCTATGTTTGGCAGTTGATTGACTTGATTTTAATAACTTTAAATGAGGTTGGGATTGGGATATTCTTTATTCTGGTCGATACCCAGAATAAAATGAGGTGGGTAGTTCTTACTGCAGTCGAAACCCACAAAATCTTTATTGCAGTCGTTACCCACAACAAAGTGTTTCATTAGTAACTTTCTTATTACAGTCGTTACCCGTAATAAGAATCTTTATTGTAGTCGTTACCCACAATAAAGTGTATAGAATTAGTGAAATTTCTTACTACAGTCATTAACCCGTAATAAGAATCTTTATTGTAGTCGCTACCCTCAATAAAGTGTATAGTATTAGTAAAATTTCTTATTACAGTCGTTACCCGTAATAAGAATCTTTATTTAGTCGCTATCCAAATAAATCTCCTAATCTAGTCGCAACCCAGAATAAGAAAAATTTATTTCAATTGTCAACCAAACAAAGTGTTAGACTGTTAATAAAAATTCACAACACTAGGAAATACCACTAAGAAAAAATTGTCAAGTCACTCACTCCACTGCCAAACTGAAAAAGAGATCGAGTCAAGTTAAATTTCTGTTTATATAGCCCTTGTTTGCACACGACACCAATGATGGAGTAGTAGAGGCGCATTATCACAAGAATTGGCCGTTCATCTGTAATTTTACGCTACTAGAGATAAAATATGCATAGCGACGAACAAAAATGCATAGCAACAAGAAATTTAAAGCAACCCATGCTGCTGTGTTAAATTGAATTCTGTATATTTGCAAAAAATGTTATCTCTATCACGTAGAGAAGAAGTTCCCGTTCGATAGTACTTATAATGATGATAGAGTTGCAAATTGATCTGCTTGATCTGATTGTATTTGTGCCATGCCTTATATGCTACATGACAACACATGCTTTGGTTAGATGTTGTACCTATTTTTGGGAAAATTTGTAATTAGATTGAATTTGTTTTGCTTTTTTCAGCAATTGTTTTTAGCACGAATCTAATTGCTTCTATCATATGATAAGAATTTTAATTTGGTCTGCTCAATGAGGCTATATTGTTGTATTGTATTTGTGCAATGTGCTATTTAGATGACAAAAACATGGCTTTGTTTTCAGGATGTTTTCCTTTTAAAAGTATTCGGTAAAAAGAAAAATATATTCGAACCGATTTGGTTCGAACAACTGTAGGTACTGATGTAGTTACTACACCTTTAAAAAACATAAGAATGACCTGAATAACTCATTTCTTATGTGCCATACTAACCATATATGTCTTTTTCATTAAATCATACTAGGTGTGTGTTTACTCGAAAGTTTTTACCAACACTTTAAAGTTTTTACACAGGCTCAAAAGTTTTTTACCCATAATGTATATGTTAACTTCTCCGACTAGAAAAATTTGACAGTTGAATGCATTTCCCCTCCTGAACAAAAATTAACATTTTTACACAGGGTAAAGTGAATGAGAGGGAAAGTTCATAATTTTCTATCATTTAACATTTCAAATAATTCTTTCAGTTGTCAGGGTGATTTTTTAAAAATATAAATAAAATAAAATTAATCCGATTTTATTAAAAAAAATTATAAATTAATAAAAAAAATTAATCTTGCTTTTTGGCAGCTGATAAATTTACCTCGAATTACCCAAGCTTTACTCATAAGTTGTCTGTTAACTTTTTCATTCTCATCTAGTATTATCCCCTCTACCGAAGGAAAGTTTTTTCTTGATTTGTACACTTTTTTACAAAAAAGTAAATATATAGTTAGTATGGAAGTTAGTGCTGGTGCTGGGCCTTTAGGCAGGATCAAATAAAAGAGTTAAAAGCAATATATGACTTGTTTTCAAAAACAATGTGTGAATTATATTAAAGAAAATATATTATTAAGTGTTCCATGAAAAATGTAGAGTCATATTTAATTTTTTGAATGTTTTCTTCCTTATATCCAAGAGAACTTAACATTTCAGCAATTTTACGTACATTATATGATTTCTGATGCCAAATAGCTAAATTCATTGAATGCCCCATTGATTTGGGGAAATTAAACAGATTTTCCCTTTCTAACGGAGAAAATGACATTTATATTTTTAGGAAAAAACATGTCCTTAATTTAGGAAATTGTTTAACTTTTCTACAGTGCGTATGGCCGTTGATTAGTCTCAAGTTTCTCTATCCGTGCATCAAGGGATTTATGGTCTCAGAGTTTGGTTCTATCTAGACTAATAAATATTTACTCTATATAGGCGAAAGAGTTGGACCTTTTTTTTGCATTATTAAGCAAAGCTTAGGGGATACCCTATAATGCAAAGCACAGCATGCCAGGAATGAGATAGGGAAAAGAATTAGTGATTGTGAGGAGAGCGGCGGAGGTACTGATTTATGTCACTCTTAAACTTTCGCAAATTGTATGCCAGAGCAAAGACAGAAGATGGTAGGCTGTTCCACGTTCGCACAGTTTGGGATAAAAAAATAAGCATCACGGAATTTTAATATACGGCTGACGGTAATTTTAAGGGCAAAAGAATGTACGCGATTTACAGCGGGAGTATTGCGTACAGGAATCATTCTATAAGGGATCAGACTAAATATTTCATCGGAACATTGACCATGCATGTAGCGATAAAAGAGCGACAGGCATCTAATGCCATGGATGTCAGTACGGTTACCTGAAGTCTTTGCTAATGTAAAATAAAATAGAACAATATACCACAACCAAACATGATAATGCGGCATTGAATTTGATTCTCACGGCTAAAATTTTTGACATTTAGAAATTAAAAAGCATCCAAAAAGTAAATCAAAAAAATTCAAATTAGTAATTTTGAGGAAATTTTAATACGGAAAATTTAAAGCAAATCCATATTTAGAGGTGTGTGAAAAAAAGTCCTAATTGGGAATCTAATTTCGGTAATACCATTGATTTTAAGATTACATTTTAGTTTTAAAAACTGTTCGGGCTAATATGTTTATTGGACAGTTAGAATCATAACAATCAATTATTCCGGAAATCTTTTCAGGATATTAAAAACGCTTGGATCTTACCATTTTCCCAGTATTCATTAAAACTCTATAAATGTGAAAATGTCGCAACCCTGTACAGGCGCGTATCCATACTTTCAGCCTGGGGGGGTCACAACGATAATC
This sequence comes from Dioctria linearis, assembly GCA_963930735.1. Classification (NCBI taxonomy): domain Eukaryota; kingdom Metazoa; phylum Arthropoda; class Insecta; order Diptera; family Asilidae; genus Dioctria; species Dioctria linearis. The sequence goes on from OZ005741.1 coordinate 44,847,046, forward strand.
ATCGAGGGGTAAAAAAGTCGGAAATAGTCGCTTTAAATTTTTTTTTTTTATCATATTTAAGTTAGATATCACAAAACCCAATTTCGGCTTGATTTGAAAAGCCTGTCGATAATATTATCCATATCAATGTCGATCTCAGAGTGGACAGACATTAAGGACTTATATCCAGATTCTCTTTCTCGTGCAGAGATTGTAGAAATAGACGAGACGCAACCGATTCTGTCACGGGTGAAGTAATTGACTGAGAGTGAGAGCTTGCAATTTGAGTCACATTCAAAGAAATAGGAGTAGAAATGCATGATATGTCATGACTATATCTTTTGATGGGAGCTTAACTGATCTTGCTTTCTTCTGAAAAAGTTGCCAATGGTCTTATCAGTCAATCGCTAACTAGTGTAGCAATTTTATCCTTCTCCTACAAGTCAAAAGTAAACAATAAGTTAAATTAAAAAATACTACTTTAGTTAATACGAAAGTACAAGCAAAGCAACGGCAACTACCGTAGAAGAAAGTGAATGGTTTTTATTTTTATAGTCTTGCCGTAAACATTGGGAAGAAAAATTGTAGAATCAATTTTAGTGGCATCAATCCAACTGATCGTTTTCAACAACCAATAGTGTATCAAAATTCGACGGAAAAATGTTTAGTAAATTTCTAAGAACAAAATATGTTTACCAACGCTCATAAATATATTTAGCGACCCAGATCAGCCAAGGCACCTGAATCAACATAACTCTTTGGAATCATTGTCCGCCACCAATAGTGCATGAAAAATCTAAAGAAAATTTTCCAGATCTTTCTAAGAAAACTGAATGCTTGTGCCTTTGTCCGAAAGAGTGAGCCACCAGAATCAATGCACCAGTTCCAGTGTTGCCAATAATTTCTTTCTAAAATCGGCTCAATGTATCTAGAAAATCTAAAATCGGCTAAACAGATTTTAAAAATCAGCTAAAAATCGGCAAATTCTATTCTATACAAAATAATGCAAACTCTTCGTATGAACGTAAATGCAAAACCAGCATAAAAGTTCTCGCCGCTAGTACTATCGAGTGGTGTATTCTTTTCCCGATTCAGAAAACTTTCTCGGGACGTTTTTGTTGCCGTAAAACCCATTTTCATGCACTCGGGTGACATACACCCCAGTTACTACATTTCGCATATATATTTCCGCTTTTTCTTTCACAGACATAAGTGCTCTGTTGCGAACTTTTTTCTCATAGGAAGCCATTTTTCACGATGCATCAAATTCGCAAAATCACGAGAGGACAAAAATCCACTTTTTCAACCAAAAAAGTGGCTCAAAATACATCCGATAGCCAAAGCACACTAACCCGGGGATTACAGGGATACGGGATAGTACAGCTTGCATGCAAGCCTCCCTTCGCGATTTTTAACTTGATAGCAGAATGCAGTTCGGTTTATATCTTATCATCTTGCATGCAAGTTCATTTGAAAAATTGCATTGAGGCGTAAAGTCTTGCGTATATTGCAAAATTATAGCAATAAAAGAAGTAGCAGAATGATAAAAACCCAAGAAAAAATTACGTGGAAGGTATTGGTAAATGATGTAATGCAAATGATCTCAGAAAATCTTATTTTTCCAGAATAAATTTATCAAATTCTCTCCAGTATTTCTTTTCCGCCATCTTGAAAACTGTATAATGTCAAATTACTATCCCCTCAACTGCCATGGTTTTTCATCAAGCAAGTTCGCTGAAAGCTGAGCTGCCAGCATGGCAGTAGAGGTTAAACGTGCAAGAAGTATGGCAGTGCAGGTTGCATGGAAGCTGTACTATTACGTCTAACCCCCTGGTAAACTAGGTGTAGCTAGCGTCAATCCCAAAATCGGCTGTCGGCTAAGGTAAATTTTTTTCGGCTAATGAAGTTGAAAATCGGCCATATTAGTCGATTTTCGGCTCAATTAGCAACGCTGACCAATTCGTTTACACCGTTGCCGGTGAATAGATATTTATTCAAATTCTTAAGAACAATTTAATGTTTTCCTACGAACATAAAAATTTTGAACAACTCGGGAATTAGTGTCGCTATGGAAAATCAACGGGTGGCTAGACGTTGATTGCATGGAACTGGTTCTATTGGAAGATGGAAGAATCGTAAAACAAATTTTGTAAGTCAAGGCTTAAATACAATTGCCACGGGCAACGGCAAACGACAAGAAAGTGCCGCTGTCAAACTTCTAAAAGCACAGCGTCTTATGCGATTGCCCAAATTTCGACAGGTGACGGTCAGCGGTGGACGAAGTTTCCGTCGGGATTGATCATTTTCTAATTTTGCCGTCGTCGCTAACAAAATCAAATGAACGAAATTGTTGTGGCATTTTTGTCAAGGCTTGTCAATTTCAAAACAATGAATTTTGATGAAAAATTGATTGAGGAAGTGCGAAATCATAAAATAATTTGTGATATACAAGACAACCAGTATGGACGAGTTGACAAAAAAGACATAGTTTGGATGGATATTTCGAGGCGCTTAAATTAAAATGGTAAATTCGTGATATTTTTGGCATTTAGTTTGATTTGAATTTAGTTAATTTCTGTATTTTAAATTTTTCCTTTCCACGCTTTGGTCCATTGCAATTCTTTCAAAATAATATAAAATATTCTCGTTAAAAATCTGTCATGACCCACTGCCCCCCCCTCCCACCCATTTTCAAACTTAGAAATACGATTAACTTATTATGAGAACCCCATCTAGTTTAACTCCTTCTCGTGCTACAGAATGAAAATCAAAATGTTTGTATGGCAACATTATGAATGTGTGTGTCCAATTTTACATATCTACGAACTTGGCTGTAATTTTATCATAAAATGACGGGTTTCAAATTTTTGGTCAACGCATTCTGAAATTATCGTTCGGACAGGCAGATGGACGGATCAACGGACATTCATAAATCAAAATATGTAATTTTTAAATAATTTTTAATAATATAAGGTATTCATGGGTATACATATTATCCATTTTACTGTAGGTACTTAGTCTCCCTTATGAATTTACCTAGGGTATACAAAGTCATAAAAACTATAAAAATATGTATATTGTAGGGAGAAATCGACAAAGATACTAGATTTAGTTGTAAGAAATGCAAGACAAGTAATCATTTTAATGTTCATAATAAATGATATTTTTTCATAATGGGAAAGTTGAAAGGCAGGTGGAATACACTAAAGAATACTTGCAGAATGAAAATGGGAATGGTAAATATGTCATCAGGGAATGCAGCGAAGAAGTAGACTGCACGGAAAAATATTCTTCCACTGAACCTTTTAAAGGATGATACCATAAAAGGACAGTATGTTGTTTTCCATATTTTATATTCCTATTTTATATATTTATATTTTTTTTTCTATTTGGAATCCTCCAGAAGCCGTAGAGAATAAGAATTCTTCCACGAATATTCCACATGATAAACTCCATCCGGTTATATATCCATTGAATTCGTCGGCATTTGACAAACCATCGTTTCCAATTTTGCGAAAGACCTCAGCTATTAGATTTGACTGCCATAGAGAAGAGGTACGAGGACCTTCTCGATTAGGCAGCAGAATTCTTAAAAAAAAACAACAAAAGGAAATATTTTTCTTATTTGCTGAGAGAACTCGCAAGTAAAATAAACAATAAGGCAAGATATGGGGGATCTGTACATTTTTTTACCACGTGAATAACAATTGGAAAGATTTTCGAAAAAATGGCAAATGAATAAATTACGTGAGTTAAATTTAACCCTCGCTATTCCAATATAATAACAACGTCTACCTTAATGAGAATGCAGACTGGAAAGCATCGTTATTTGCATATCTGAATACATATCTACCTGCAATCGATATAGATTTCTATTTTGTGAATGCCATTGTCCATCAACAATTTCACTCGCCGATCATTTGTAGTTTCAGCAAGCCTAGCCTAGAGGTAGCAATTTTCACAGTTTCACTTCATGAGAAAATTATGCAAAGCTACTCTGGCAGAAATAATTTTGTTTACATTTTAAAGCACACTATATGAATGTCCATTAAGGGTACCCTATTCAACGGGCAAAGCTATTTGCTATTTCTATTATTTGACTAGCTTGGTACAAGTTGTAGTTACATTTTTCTTGGTCATTTTGGAGATTCTGTTCTGAGAAAATCCTCATAAGATTAATTTTAAGGGATTCGACTGCTTCTCCCACAGAATAATGTGAGAAGAAAATTGCAGTAT
>OZ005741.1:44851460-44904712 GCA_963930735.1 Dioctria linearis
AAGAGCATGTGTCTTTATTTCCTTTGTTTGTTTGGTGTTATGATCTTTCGTTATAATTTATTTTTCTATAGAGTCGCTAACTACTCTACTCTATTCTTAAATTTTCTTACAAACTATTAAAAATTTACCATGGGCCGACCTCTATCCTTTCCAGTACAAATTAGTTTGTATACTCCTGTAGGGCATGTTACAAGTGTTTCATTCATTTCATATATTAGAGTTGTACCTATTGTTTCCTTCCCTTTTCGCCACTTGTCAAATCTACTCCTCCAATTGTTTGTTTCTTTTGGGGGTTAGAAATATGGTTAGAAATATTCATCCTGAGTGCAGTTCATTTCGGGTTTGTTTAGACCATTTCAGTTCTACTTTTGCTTTCGAGGTGAGAGATAGTCATTCTGACGTAGCTCATTTGGGAAGAGACAAAATAGTTCATTCCGAGAATTATTCTGCTGCTATGTCTAAGCACACGTCCCGCAAGATGTTCGTGATTTATTCTGGTACGTGTGGATTGGCCCTTTCTTCATCGGCCAGAGTGGTTCATTTGAATTTGAATAGATTTTAAGAAGGATTGTAGTGATGGGTCTGAATCTGGATTGGGATAGAGTTAGTCCTTGGTCTGAAAATTGGAAATGTCACGTTGGGTTTTGTCAGACGAAATAGTAAAACGGGTAGAATTTCCTTGCAAACAAGTACGAAATAGCCGGTTTTTTTTTTAAATTACATTGTCGTTATATGCTCAAAGCGATGTTTATGCTTACAGAGCTCGGTGGTGCTCTCATTAAATCAGATGTTGATTTTTCTGGTGCTCGAATGCATTCAAACGTGGCCATTACCATGGCTTGAGGCTTTGTGGGAGCAAGGCCAATATGTAACCTGGCTACATACTCGAGCTATTCTTATCGATAAAATTGTGGCACAAAAGACTAAGAACCCTGAAGCTCAATACAGTCAAACCTTTGTGAGGTGTACAACGACGGAGCAGCTGGAACTTATTGGGCCCGTCTCACTATTGCTAGGACTACATCAATAAGGGAAGTTCTGGTTAATCGTTTTGTAACAATATTTACTGGTTATTGTTTCACGAAGAAAAACACGGTTAAAAAAAGTTCGAAATTTTCGAAAAATTAATTTTTTTCTTTAAACAAAATTTCGAATTTTGATAAATAGGAACAGGAATGTTCCGATTGCGATAAAATTAAAGACCGATTTCCCAAATAATTTATATAATTTTAATTCACTTTACTTAATATTTTATTGCGTACTTACTTGCTATCTAGTCGGATGGTCGCTTAAGACTAAAAATATAAAAGTTGAGAGGAATTTCTAAATGCTTCTTACGCACTTGAAGAGTGCTAATATTCGATATGCTATTACGTGTATCGTACTAGAGTTTATAATCTATCAAGCATTGATTTTAAGGCGTATGCCACAAGGAATATTTTCGGGTTTCGAAAATGCATAAGCACACCAAATTTCGTCCTGCTATGGCTAAAGATGTAAAATTTATAAAGTGAAAAAAAAGGATGTTTAGATTTTCCCTTTATTTCGCCTTCAAAACAAAAATTCAATCAAAAATCATTTGAAATTTTAAAATTCAAAATTGGATTAAATTTCGATTACGGAATTCACTTAAACGTACGAAGCTCATATATTCGAAAATGCTCGAAATTCGAATTCGAGTATATCTCAAATGGTACCATTATAAAAGAGATATTGAACTAAGGAATCCATTCATTACGCCTCTGATTTATGGCAAACTTTGAAGAGTCGCTGCCCCACTGTGAGACGGATAGACAGACGGACATGCAAAAATCAAATTTACTTATTCGTGGGTGTCTAATCTATTTTTCTCTACCATCAATATTTCCAGGTGATACAAACGGAATGACAAACTTAGTAAACCATATGATTTCATCTAGGATTGAATCACATATAACTTAAGGATTAAAAAAACAAAAAGATTGAAAAGCTCACTCTGTATGTCAACAATTAATACTTTGCCAAAATGTATTAGGTCAGTGTTGGTCATACCTCGTCATTTATATAAATACATTTCGTATACACTTAACTATTGTTTGAATTACATTTGCATATTTTGGTTCGTTTCCAATAAGTTTCATTCTTTTTTCTACAGTATTTTTGCCCATGAGTCTGAAGATGGATAACGAAACTCAACTTTTATTATTGAGACTTTTTCGAAATATCTGCACGTTTGCGAGAAAAATTCCTAGGGAGTACGTTACTACATAGGACATTTGTATATGTATTTAAGATGTTTCGTCTACTTCCGTTAAAATACAAAAGATTTATTCTTTATTTTTAGTGAAACTTCTATAGAGCCATCCATAGAAAACTTGAATCAATTCTGAGTTGAAGAAATACTGATATGCCTCTAAATCAAGTAAAAGCTCTCTTGGCAGAAGTTTCTTTGTTCTGTCCAATACAAACAATATCAATATTGATGGGTCGAATGCTGCAGAGATACGACAGAAATATACTCTTGAAGTATATTTGTTAAAATTCTTCTTTTTGTTTATAATTTTATAAAAGATGTTTCAGATTCTAATACTTTTTCTAATACAGTAAAAAATTTGTCTTATTTATTTTTTTCGATTTATTGTGGAAATTTTATAACAAAATCCTGGTAAATAGAGTAAAAAGGAATGTATGGAAAAGTATTGAGTGTGTATGGAGACGCTGCTGTTGAGAAAATCTTCAGAAATTGATAAGATGCTTATAAACTGGGAAAAATGATAAAAGCTGAAAACCGTGCCGTATAGAATATTTGTTTTATGATATATTTTAGTGCTCTTTATTTCCACTTTAATATTTATGGGAAAGATGTGTTACTTAGTTGGGTTTCCGATCATAAAGCTTTAAATATCCATATGTGTACATTTCAAAAAATGTTACTAGCCCTGTTCATCATATTAATTTAAACCGTTTACTTGTTAGGCTTGGAAAATATAAGGCTCAGGCTTATCTGAGTATCATAAAAGCAGAAACAATATGTCTGCTTTCTCGTTCGGTATATTATTTACACATGTTCCAACCTATGTAGTATTTACGTATGTTACCTTTGTTATAAAAATTCTGATTTTTGCGTTTGAGATTTAAAAGCTCAGGATGCTGGACCTAATACAATTAACTTTTGTAAAAGAAATTTTTTCGTAGTACTATTACTAAAAACTATAGGCTTTTTTCAGTCCGGCTGTTTAATACCTAAATTAGTTGAAAAGTTATTTTTATTTTTTCAAAATAATTCCTCAAAGGTTGGTCGTAGGTCAAAAATGGCTCATAGAAATTTGAAGAAGACTAAATTCCCTAAATTTTTTTGCATAAAAACTTTTTATGTAAGTCGGATGTGCAACGAGTTACAGCGGAGAAAAAGAATTATACGTATAGTATCCCTTAATCAGGGTGCTTTGTCCATGGTGGCCTAAGTACAGGAGATGACAGTAGCCACCTAGTCAAATAAAAAGTTAGATGGCAAGGGTAGGGGGCGGCATCGTAACCGTTTCGGAGTTACAAGGTGATTAAGAAATATGCCAATCTTTCACAAAATACCCTGTATCTTAAAAAGGTCAAGATGTATGGGCACTTACAGAGCTTCATGGCATTTTCAACAGCTACAGTGAGCACAGCGGTATAATAGGTCAAATTAAAGAGAAGAGTCAACACTTTTTAGCTTTTATAAACAAAAGTTATGTTAGACACCTGTTTGTAAAACAAAGAGGTCGAAGTCAATTAAAAGGTAAGACAATCCGAAATTCTTAGTTTGGACCACCTTAACTGTTGAGGGGAGAGGAGTAAGGGGCTGGTCAAGCACTCCTTGGAAAGGCCATGAAGTTCTGCATACAACGAGCTCTGTAAGTAACCAGCCATCTTGACCTTTTTAAGATACAGGGTATTTTATGAAAGACTAGCATATTTTCTTAATCACCCTGTAACTCCGAAACCGTTGATATGGCGCCCCCCACACTTTCCATACAATTTTTTGTTTGACAAGGTGCCTACTCTCAGCTCCTGTCCTAAGGCCACCACGGACGAAACACCCGGAATAAGGGTATAAATGTTTTTGGATGAATGTTCACGTTCCGCCGCAGTAACTCGTTACACATCAGACTTACAAACAAAGTATTTTTACAAAAAATGTAGGGCATTTAGTCTTCTTTCTTTAAATTTGTATCAGCCATTTTGGTAGTAGCACCCACCATTCAGGAATTATTTTTACAAAAGCTGTACCTTTAATCCATGATGGTAGAACACGCATCAGTCGGGTTATCAAAGTTTTCTAGGCTCCAAAAAATCGGAAAAAAATTCTGGGTTACTTCTTCAAGTGTCTACTACATGTGGCTCACATTGCCAAATTTAAAAGTTTAAAACTGTTCTTAATAAACATGAAATAATAGTTGAAGGAAGGTTTTTTTTTTTTAAAAAATTCGTAACTCTACTATAAAGAAATGTTTAAAAAAAAACAAAGGTTCTAGGATGTTGTAGCTTAGACTATGAATTTTCAAAGGAATATAGTGTCTTCGGCGTTTTTTGGCACAAAATAAGTGTTTATTACTTAGAATACAAAAATGATAAAATATTAATAATAATAATAAGATACGATATAGGAAGGAATTTACAAAGTGGCGCTCTGTGGTCCTTGCAAATTGGCGTGTTTCAAACGATACACATGAAAACATGGTTTTTTGTTCTCTGTCCAACTACAAACACCCCACCGTGGTGTTTCTCCAATAAACCCGTTATGACGTGGCGGCGTTTGTTCACCCCGAGAATGTCGGAAATCAGAGTCCTGATACTTTTTCTCAAGGTGGTTTATCGCAAACGGTTTTCTAACTGGGGCTTCATTAGACTCTGAACAAATGCTTTTATTAAAGCGTGACGATTCAAGGGTGGGTTGGCATCTGACAAATTATATAAAATAGCGTTGTTCACACCTGCCTGATCCGTTGTAAAACACACAATCTCTGACTTGCCGATTTCTTTGGTCATTCGACCGGCTCTGTGAATGCTGCATAATAACGAAACTTCCTTACTTTTTTTTCGGGCAATAGGAAAGTAACGCACTTTATCGGCATACGTGTACCGGCAGCAACTGGTTGTTTAAAAGTCACTTTTTTTTAAACTTTTTTAATACTTTTTCAATTTATTTTTTTTAATTTTTGTAAACTTTTTTGAACTTTTTTTAAAACTTTTTTGAAACTTTTTTTTTAAACTTTTTTAAACTTATTTAAAATTATTGAATTTTCTTAATCTATACATATCCTTTTTTAATTTAATTAACTTTGCATCAATATTATTTATTTCATTTTTTTTTGTCTCTTAAGCGGTTTAATCTTTTCTTCTCATTGTCCAAGCTTCTTTTTATCAGCGTAAATATTAGCCCCAAATTGGCGCAGTATACATCAATCTGGTTCACTATGCTATGGTACATGCATAGCGCATGTTTAGCCTAGGAATTAGGAGAAATTATTGACATTTATAAATTATTGTAAAAAATTACTTAAAGCATCTATCAGCTGCTGCCGCTACTGCTGCTGCTGTTGACGTTGCTGTTGCTATTGAAAGATTTAGAAATCAATTACTAAGTTTTAAAAATTTCGATATAGCTTACCTCAGACATATTGTTTCATGCACAGTCTCCTCGCAAGTGATCTAAAGCCTTTTGATAATTTGAACTTCTTCTACATGCATCTCACTAAAAACGCATTACGTTTGCAAAATCTTCATTTTATAAACACTAGATAAAAAATTTTGTGAGAAATTCTAAACAACAAATGAATCACTTCAATCAAATCGCTTCAAACAAATTTAGATAGTTTGCAGCTGCAATCCAACTTTTATGTTACCAAAAGCCCTTGCAAAAATATTTCATAAACAGAGATAAGAAATTCTTGCTAATGTAAACAATTTCGTTGTTCGAACTTCTTCGCAGCCAAAAGACCTTGCTAAAATATTTCACTAGATAACATATTCTGATAAGAAATTCAGAACAACAAATAAATACCTCAGCAGGTGTGTGTGTCTGTGTGTGTATGTGTTTTTGTGTGTAAATTTGATTTCCAAGAGCGCCTCTGATTTTACAAAACCAAGCGGTCTCGGTTCGATTCCAGCAAAAACCAGCATTATTTTATTAAAAATCAGCTAAGACAGAGCTTGATCAGCTGACGGGGATCAGCCAAACAGATGACTTCATCCTCTCTAAGACAAAGCGGGGAGTGTTAGAGCGAGACAGATGATATGTTAGAGCGAGATAGTTGTCCAAAATAAAAATGAACCATTTCTCAATACAAAAAGTGGTCTGGTGTTCCCATAGAAAATGGTTTCAGTACAAAAAGTGGTCCAGAATGAACATGGAAAATTGGTCACTTTTTTCAGTGCTAAAAGTGGTCTGGTGCTATCATAGCGTAACTACTCAGCCATAGACTTTGCTGATAAGAGCCTTGATAAAGTCGCAAGAGGTCATACGATCACTCATAATGACATCAAGGTTCCTGACTGTTCTCATGTATGACAAAGGAGAACTGTTTAGGGTTATCGGATATACATAATTTACATCAATGTAATTTGTATATTGCAATATACAGCAAGATTTAATGGCATTGAGGGCCAGATAATTTACGATTGACCATGAGCAAATTCGTTGAAAATCGTCGTTTATGCGTTGTACCCCATCCTCGATCAAACCAATCGGTCTATTAAGGTATATTTGAACGTCGTCAGCATACGAAGAAGAGTTATAAAAAACAAGCTTTGTGAGTAATTTAGAATGATTCACACTGACAAAAGCCTTTGAGAAGTCCAAAACAAGTTCACTTTTGTCGAGTGCGAATCGAAGATCTGTTGTTACCTTTAACAAAGCTGTCTCACAACTCTGCCCACGACGAAAGACAGATTGCTAGCATGACAGGAAACATGAAGTTTCAAGATCACTATAGATTTGTGATGTCATAAGCTTTTCCAAAGACTTTAAAAAAAGCAGAGCAGATTGATAGGACAGAACTCTGAAGGTGATTGCGGCGATTTCTTTTTTGCAATAGCAAATATGGTTTCTATTTTTCATTTGGTGGGACAAAATCCAGAGGTCAGGCTGGTGTTGAATATACGGGTTACGAATGGCAATATTATCGGGAGCAAGAGCTTCAAGTAGCGGGGAGAGAAATTATCGGGACTAGTAGCATAAGATCTTATTTTGTATATGGCTCTTAGTACTTTGTTTTGGTCGACATTTCTGAAACTAAGGCCATCCCCATTGAGCATTGAAGGTATAACGTTATTTACAGAAGATGCGCTGGTTGACGACAATGTATTATTAGCATTGATGAAGTATTCATTTAACGAATCTGCATTGAACTTGCAGACATCTACTGCTTTGTCTACTTTTATCATTTATCCTTTTATCCTATCAAATGTTTGACAAATGTTGATCTAACTGCCTCCATTACAGACACTCTGAAAAATCCAAGTCAGTTCCAATGGACACCTGAAGCCCAGACGTCTCTGGGATTGTTAAAACAGAAACTTACCTCTGCTCCTCTCCAAAAAGTTGAATTCAAGACAGAGAAATTACACAGTCACAGAGCAGGAATGCTTAGCAGCGATCTTAAGTGTACAGGAGTTTCGGCCCTTCATAGAACTTATGCCGTTTAATAAAGTGACTGATCATGCGAGCTTGAAATAGCTTTTATCTCAAACGGACCTCAGCGATAGACTTGTTCGGTGGAGTGTGAAGCTTCAAGGTTTCGACTTCACCATCGAATACAGAATAGGATGCTCTGTCACGAATCCACTATGACACCTTCGCACCATCTGAAGATCCTGGTCCGGAAGTTGAACTTAGCTCCCCATATTTCAACTCGTTGGAATACGTGGAGTTGAGGCAGAAAGTTAAATCAACTTCAATGTCAAGGATGGCTTCGTCTATATTCGGACTGTTCCGAGAACAGGAAATCCGATTCAGGAAGAAGAAGCCAACTTTTAGACCACATATGGGACTTCAGTCTGTGACCGAAAGACCATGGCAAAAGCTGTACGTCGACTTTCTAAGTCCATATCCCAGGTCAGCGAAAGGAAATGTCTGCATACTACTAATTCTTGACCACTTTTCTAAATTCCCGATTTTCAAACCAATGAGAAAGGCATCTATTCTTAATGTATGCCAATTCATCGAGATAGAAATATTTCATGTGGTCGGAGTTCCGGAGACGATAGTCTCTGACAATGGAGTCCAGTTTTGCTCGGCTCAGTTCGCCAAATTACTGGATAGGTATGGGGTGAAACACTTGCGAACGGCAGTCTACTCGCCGCAAGTAAACGCCTCAGGGCGAGTGAACAGGTCTCTATTGGCAGGGATTAGGGCATACATCCGGAGGGGTCATACTAAGTGGGATGAGAAGCTAAGCCACATAGTGAGCTCCCTAAGGAGCTAATTCCACCAAGCAACCGGCTCCTCACCCTACCGGATACTTTTCGGTCAGCAGATGATTGATCATGCGAGTTCCTATCACATCCTTAGGAACCTTGCAACTCCTAATGAACCTCTAATCCACCAAGCAACCGGCTTCTCACCCAACCGGATACTTTTCGGGCAGCAGATGATTGATCATGCGAGTTCCTATCACATCCTTAGGAACCTTGGAACTCCTAGTGAACCTCTAAGAGTAGATGCTGAAGACAAACTAAGATTGATCCGTGCGAGAGTGCAGGAAAATATGAACTATGCGTTTGAACAGGGTTCAAAAGCTTATAATCTAAGAGCGAACAGTGTTAGTTTCAAAGTTGGTCAAGAAGTGGACAGACTGAATTTTGCCCAAAGCAATTTCCAGCAGCAGACCAGTGCTAAATTAGGACGTAAATTTGTGAAGTGTCGGGTTAAGTCAAAGAAGGGAAACTCCTTATATGAGCTTGAAGATCTTCAGCGAAGAACGTTAGAAGTCTATCACGCCAAGGACATGAGGCCGTGATATCCATATTTCTGGTACGTTGTAGGTCTAGTGCTAATGTCTATCCTGGTAGCTCTTATAAGGCATCCAGCCAGCTTAACTGGTAAGCTACAGGATGCCAATGTGTCGCTTAGGACCCTCTCAGCCTAGCGGTCGGCATACCATTTGGAAAATAGACACGTTTTTCCCCAATCCCTCGCCTCACAATGCGCCAGAACCCCTCCTACATGGTACTATACGGCAGATAGTTTGTCGTAGGAATTCCACTTCCATAAAACCTTTGCATATTTAAGGAAGAAAATCTGGCACGTCGCTACCCCAACGACGCCTTGGACACACCCTTGAACAAGCGTCGGTCGGAGATAAGAGTGAGATGTTAGGGCTGGGAAAGCTTTGCGATAAGTTGGTTAGGTTACTGACCGCGGGGTTCCCTCGGCTAATCTCGGTGAAAGAAGGCAGAGGGGTACTGGCCGACTGGATATTTTAGGTTACCAGCCTGTCGGTACACCACTGTCTTCCGGCACGGAAAATCATGTCGAGGTCTGATCAAAGATTGATGGGACTTCAGGGATGTGTCTCCGATTCGGCACACTTCAAGTAAATCAAATCGGCCTGGACAATCCGTCTCATTCGCCTGGCATTATTGATAGGAAATGCTTTCATGGGTCGTGGGTCGAGTCACACATTGGGCACCTGCAGTGATGAGGCCTATATTTTAAGACCGGCTAGCTAGAATCCAGTGCCACAGTGGAACCTCTCAGAGGCGCCTCGGGGAGGGATCCTCATCAAAAAAATTCATGTAAGTTGCTGCCAAATGTTTGTTTGATTATCTTATATACCCTTTTTGCAATCTCTTTCTAATTCTGAAGATAACTGATAATTATTAAGAAATATCTCATGATTCATTCTTAGAACAAGATTGAAGAAATATGAAACAAATGGATTTAACATTGAAATACAGTTTAATCATTTATTTAGAATGGTAAGAATATAGGACGGCTATAGCAGTCATTTGCATCTGTAAGCACTAGCGTAGGACAGCTATAGACGTCATTTACGTCAACGTGTTAATTATTACACCTGATTTCAACGCAAATACTGAAATTCTTAAAGCTTTATAATAATTACAGACCAAGTAAAATTATGGCGAAAAAAAAATAATTCAGGACACGCTGTGTACGCATTACATACGTGTATAAAACAAATTTCGTGAAAAGCGAGTACCTATGTGATGTGATGTGTGCTTCTTGAAAATATTTTCCAATAAGTGTACACACCTACCCGGCATGTGTAGAAATTATGAAAAATATCAACGACTGGGAAAATGAGGTTCTGTTGGAAAAAAGAAGGAGTCATCCTGAAAAAATCCCATCCGTTATGATTTCAAGATAATTCGTATATGTGTAGGTTTTTGCGAATACTAGGGTTTCGTGCTTTCAGTTGCAATCTCTATAGAAGGATAGCTAAGTATGTATTTTTACCCACCTGGGAAAATTTGATCTCCTAACAGCGAGGAATACTTTCAATTCTCACTCCAATTGTACGAGTTCTTATATTCCACTGTTCGAAATCATTTGGTCTGGTACGAAAGTTCAATTCGTTTACGTTGCATCATTCGAAATGAAAAGAATATTACTTTTCACATCACGATTTGTAGCACTAAACTTTTTACAAGAAAAGGACGTTAACCCACAGTATAACTCCCTTGACGAGGTTTGGAGGGTGGTGGGGGGTTGGCTAGAAAATTCCCCTTAGCTCTTCTAACTATAAGAGCTGGTTAATGTGGGCTGAGCTGATGGAAGAATATAAAAAACTTACTGAAGCTTGCAACAGTTCCAGTACTAGGATACTGTTGGATGGAGATATATTCGAATAATCCATTTCCTATTGTCCTCCATATTCCTCATTCATGAAGAAATTTTCGCGAGAAATCCTAAATCCCCCACGAATACAAGGTCTATTGAATTTTCTTAGTTTTTTTTTTATTACTTTTCTTAAGTCAAGGATATTTTAGGATTTTGGTCAATTTTCCGATCAAACAAAAAACAAATATCCAATCCACGTCTTATTATCCCCATCGAAACAATTTTTATCTCTTTCAATGTACCTGATTAATTGAATGCACCACACATGCCTCTGACTAAAGCTCTTAAGGTATTTCTATTTTACGAAACCTGTGCCAACATCCTTAATTTCCAAAAATCCATCATTACCAATGATGGATTTCATGTCTTAACTAATCTAAATTTTACTGACGTCATTCTGATTGCACCGTTTGCCCATACCTTAAAAGAAAGCGCTCTAAAATTTCCTCATGTTGTAGGTATTTGCGACAAAATTGACAGAAATCACAGACCGTGAATTTAATAGCAGTTTTTTGCAGTAGCCCAGAGCTAATAAAATTGAAATGACATTGGATCATCATTGGATGCATTGCGCAAATATTGAGATTTTGTAGTTCTCTTTTATTGCAGGTCAATCACGAACGTGTGGAAGCATTTGCTATTTATCCACAATCATTGCAGTTTGTAAATAAAACTGAATCGGAAAGCGATTGACCCTAATTGAAAGAAGAGCGTTAGTTTTTTGTTTATAAAGGGTAGTTATTGGTCACTTAGGAAGAAACCTTTTTTGTGGAGTGTTTAATACGCGATTAGTCATTGTTTCATAAAGATGATGTTGCATATATTGTGTTTCGACACAAACACTCTGATCCATATTTCGTTATAAGTCATTTCCAACATAAACATCAATCTTCGAAAGCATGTCATATATCAGTGGTAGCAAAGTCTTGCAATTTTTCATGAAATTTTATACATCAATTTTTCACTTTCCTCGACACTTCTTAACTTGGTGCATTCGCAAGTTATGCAGCGGGTTCAGCTCGATGTGCCAAAACTTCTTGAAAAGTTGACATCGTCGGTACGAAATATACATATATACCTACATACATACGTATATGGTTCTTACCGCTTGTTTGGCAAAAGACAGCGTGTACTTTTACAATTTGGGCATAGTACGACGCTAACAACTTTCAAAAGTTTTACTTCACTGCAATAAGAGTTTTATTCAGTTTCACTATGTACAACTATGTATGAAAACGATGTCGACGACGAGAATGCGGGGAAACTTACATAGCTGGATGTATTCTCACAGCCTTCAAGTCTTATGCCATGTTATACTGATTTCCATGATTTAATATGAATCTGTATCTGCAGGATTCGTTTGTAGCGAGATCTTTGATACCACGTTCAAATGAATTATTACGAAATCATTTATCAATTCTGTAGATAGTTGGATAATACATTGTGGCGGTAGATTTTTTGCTACATTTTTTTTTTAGAGAATAAAGAGCCAAAAAGATTTTCAATAAAATTTGGCATGTGTAAACCAAAAGGAAAATTTCAAATTCGATTTCATAGCCAATTTAAGTATGGTAAAAGACAAGGCTTTCAATGAAGAATAATGTGAAAAAAAAAGAATTTATTGTTGCTTGTAATATTCTGATTTTTGCTCATTTGAAATAGGCCATGGTAGCCAAATGTGAGTAGGTTAAACTGAGCTGATGTCGCCTATAATAGATTTATCACTAGAAAAAATTTATCGAAACGGTTTCATTTTGAGAATACCGAACTTCTCGTAAAGAAAACACTGAATAAATAACTAATAACACGTTGATTGCCAATCACGCGTAAACGCGTGATCCGGCCCGTCTGCAGATGGCCGATCACGCGTTAACGCGTGTTTCTTCCTAATAGATTTGTATGAGCTGTGGAATAGCGGCCACAGCGCAACGGCCCGTGGAATTTATTTCGGCCACTAGGGAAGGAACTTACTGTTCGAGTGATGGGTGTGGCCGCCGGGTGCGCCATATTGTTTTTGTCACACAGTTCACGCAGCGCCGGCGTTTGAGTAGGAGCGTTTTTGTTGATGTAATTAGTTTTTTTGCGACTTTCAACTTGTTTTCGTCTAATTTACGTAGACTTTTTTCTTTTTAATAATGAGTGACAAATCAGGACCCTCAAAAAGAACCACTACCATACCAAATCGTGCATCCTATTAATGCTGGTGTCCCCCAGGGCTCTGTTATTTCTCCGACTCTATTTCTAATCTTCATTAATGAACTGCTTTCAGTTACTTTCAATCCTATCCATATCTTTGCTGATGACAGTACCCTTGATTTCGCATACTCCTTTGACACCCTTGCGGATTCCAGAGGGAACGCCACATGTGTTAAACAAGACTGCATGATTAGATCATTGAATAACGATCTTGACAATATTCTCGCTTGGGGCAAAGTGAATCGCGTCGAATTCAATGCATCTAAGACCCAAAGCTCATCTCATTAAAACAAGACCATCACTTAACCACTCCCGTTTCGTTTGATGGAGCATTAGTTTCAGATTCACCGTCACTAAGCATTCTTGGCATTAATATTTCCAGTAAGTTATGCTGGACAGATCACATCTTCTCGGATGCCAAAGAAGCATCAAAATGTCTTGGTTTTTTGAAAAGGTGTAAGAAATATTTCAGCCCATCAAATATAGCGCTCCTCTACAAGTGCTACATCAGACCTAGAGTGGAATACAATTCCCATAACTGGGCCGGGGCTGATTGCACAGCCTTAGCTTCATTGGATATTGTCCAAAAGAGAGCTTTCAAGCTCATTGGCGATGTGGCAATTACTCGTCATATCGACTCGCTCGAGCACCGTCGCAATGTTGGATGCCTTTAGCTCCTTTATCGCTATATGCATGGTCAATTTTCTGATGAAATATCTAGTCTGATCCCTTGTAGAATAGTTCCTGCAATACGCAATACTCGCGCTGCATCCCGCGCTCATCCTTTTACCCTTCAAATTACCTTCGGCCGTACACTAAAATTCCGTGATGCTTTCTTATCCCGAACTGTGCGAATGTGGAACAGTCTACCATCTTCTGTCTTTCCTCCGGCATACAACCTACGAAAGTTTAAGGGCGACATACATCGGCACCTCCGCCGCACTCCTCATATCCCTTAATACTTTCCCTATCTCCTTCCTGCCACGCTGTGCTTTGCATCATAGGGTATCCCCTGAGCTTGGCTTAATAATATAAAAAAAAAAAAAACTTAGAAGTGCTGTATTGGAAGATTTATTACTGGATTCGGACGAGAACATTTATGCAAGTTGTGATGTGGACGACGTTAACTATAATGTCAGTGAAGATAGCGAAAGTAGTTCAGAATCACAAGATGATGAAATTCCGGAATTGGAGATGGAACGTTCCAGTGAAGTCATAAGTGAACAACAGATTTCAGCTCCCTCAATTCAACAGATTTCAGCTCACTCAACAATCAGTTCCTTCAGTTTCTTCTCCTGTATTTGCGCCGCCATCTGTACACTTTGATTCACCGGTTATACAAGGCCTGCCTGACCAACCATCGAGACCAGCATCTACGACGCGATGGAGTACTTCCGACAGTAGTTCGATAAGAAAAGAGATTCCTTTTACTAGGACAAATGAGATATTGATATTACAAAAAATCGTCGATAGCTCAAATAAATACGCAGAAACCTTGAAAAGTTCCACTGATCAGACTTAGTCTCGAATTTCTAACTGGAAGCTACTAACAATCGTTGAATTGAAATCCTTTATTGGCTTACTATTCCACACAGGGACGGGAAAAATGAATCGTTTGGTTGATCACTGGAAAATTCATCGATTATAGAAATCTGTTTTCGCTCAATATATGTCAAGAAATAGGTTCCAGCTTATTTTAAGATGTCTGCATTTTGCTGAGAAAGAAAATGATGGTGACCGCATGGGTAAATTCAGGTTGATAATAGAAAACTTCAATAATACTATGGAGTCTATTTACTACCCCGATAAAAATTTGTCGTTAGACGAATCGATAGTTTTGTGGCGTGGAAGACTATTTTGTCGACAGTACATAAAAAGTAAAACTCACAAATACGGGATAAAACTTTACGTACTTGCAGAACCCAACGGAACTATTTTAAAAGTTCATGTTAATGCCAGTATATTTGATGAAACTGCTGGCAAAAGGCACACAGAAGAAATTGTTAAAAAATTATTAGAAGGCCAATTAAATGCCGGCCATGCACTATATATGGACAATTTCTATAACAGCTACGGTTTGGCTGTCGATCAATTAGAAAATGATGCTTATTGCACCGGCACCCTAAACAAGAGACGCAAAGAAAATCCATCTGAGGTCATTTGTAAAATGATAAAAAAAGGTGAAAATATATCATGCTATCGTAATGGTGTCCATATAGGGAAGTGGAGAGATAAAAGGGAAATTAATTATATATCCACCGAATTTCTAAATGAAATGCAGGAAGTGACGAGCTAACGCGGCAACGTTACCTTGAAGTCGACTGCTATTATCAATTACAATCAAAACATGTCAAGTATAGATATTCAAGACCAAATGCTCAGTTACTATCCATGTGAAAGGAAAACACTTAGATGGTACGTGAAAATTTTTGTTCACACACTAATGATGAGTTTGATAAATTCTCGGATGTTATATAATAAATATTCCAACCAAAGAAGTCTGTCACTTTATGATTGTAGAGAAAAAGTGCTTAAATCGTTTTTGCCGGAAATAAATAGAGCTCGAACACAAAACACATTGGAGAGACGTGGAGACTCGAATATTCAGCAACATAGGCTGACTAAAATTGAAAAAGTAACACAACGATCATTACCAACTGGTAAAACTTCAAACTTTACAGCGAGAAAGGATTGTAGAAACTGCTATAACAATATAAAAAGAATGAACACTGCCATGGAATTCAAAAACTATCCTCGTGGTCCTCCCCTATGTTTTGATTGCTTCTTTAATTTACATAATTGCACTCCCAAGTAAATTTACAATTTCTTGTGTGTCATTTTACAATATATATCTGGAAATGTAACTATATAATTGTGTTGTGCCATTACGAAACCAAAATTATTGTACTCGTACTTTAGTTCCTATAAATTTTGATCTTGCTAATAATCTGGAGGCTGCTAATAAAAAATATAATAAACATATATTATGTATTTTAATTCCTGTTTTTATCCATCAATATAACTTATGAGCTTAAACTACATATCACGCGATATGGGCAATAATTGTGTTATGTATGGGCGATCACGCGATACCGCGTGATAAATATTTACATTATGTAAAACCTACTTAGATAATATTAAAACTAAAGACACACTATATAAAGTTATTTAAGCACAATAAAACAAAATTTAAAGAAAAATAATAGTTTGGCCATCTGATGAAATCCAGCTTTTCAGGTCGGCAATCAACGTGATAAGGAAACGGAATATCGGGTCAGAACCTAAGCCACTCGTTGAAATGTATTAGTCTGCTGTATTTGTACTCATTTCGTCATTGGCAGTAATGACAGTAATGAAATCGTGACATTTTGATGGGGGACTGTTCGATTAAGGATTTTATGCAAAAGAAATAGCCTAATTTGCTATTTTGCCTTGAACCTTAAAAACCAATGTGAACAGTCAGAAAAATATATCATACAATTAAGGAAAATTGGAATTGAAAACGAGACCATGAAGTAAGTTATTAGAATAAAGAAATGTTTTACATAAAATCGATTAACCACTTGTTCATTGTATCAATGTTACCCTTCTTACGTTTTGAGAAACTTTTCTTTAAAATAAAAACTCATTTCCATTAACCTTATGAACGCATCTGTTAAATTTAAGAACAGATATTCGTACGAATAAGGAAATTTTTAATTAATTTATGTGCTGTTTAGGGGAAATATGTCTTTCATTTGAAGACATGCACTTCATTGACACAATGAAGTTAGAAGCAGGAGGATTTTTAAGACTTCTTAATGATTTAACTAAAACATTTTCTTTTATATCCCCCAAGATGTAACTTGCCAAATGGTTATCAAATTTAAGAATTTCCAGTAGATGAATACACTTTAAATAAAAAAATTCCAAATTGCAAACAAAGCATTTTAAATTTGCCATTATTAAACTTCGAATGTTTTAAGCGGTAAAATCAGATAAAAGACCCGATAAGGAATTTTTATTTACTCAGTTACAGTCGAAATATCGAAAAAAATATTTTTGGATAAAAGTCCATAATATTTGGGCCTGTTTTGAATATTGAAAATCGAAAACTTGGAACGATTTAAAACATACACCTACCGCTTCGACAAAAGCAGGTAGCTTATAGCTTGCATTGTAAATAAAGACATAGATAGTCAAATAAAAATAATCCCCTCCTATGGCGATAATATTAGGCTGCAATGTGTCCTTGTTTTTGAAGCGATCGTTCCGTAATTGGTGAACGTTATTATTGTAGTCGTTACAAGTCCTTACATGACAAAAAAATGCGTTCTTTGATTCACAGATCGTCGCTTTGGTAAGCCGAGATATTCTTTCTTCGACGTACCTGTATTTTCGCAGTATTGGCACAAGTAGGGAATGAAGAAGCATAAAACAAACAAACTGTTTGTATCTGCAATTAAAAAAATTATTTAACATTTTAGATCATAATAGGCTTGTTTTTATTTAACCTAAAATACCTTTTGACAGGCTGAAGTATTTCTCTACTGTTTCCGCCCTTAATATCTCTATACATAAGTGGCAGGATGCGGTCAACAAAATCTTCTACGCGTTAGGTATATAAAATGATTAGATTTAGACGAGAACAAAAATTCAAAGTCGATGTTTATCTAAAATGGGAAAAAAATTAAATACAAATTAGTTTAGTTTCTTATAAAGCCTACCAAACTATATCCGAAATGCTGCTCGTATAAAGGCCATTCTTTAAAAATGTTAACTAACTCTTTGTTCTTGAACGTGTTTAGGCGATAATGAGCTGTATTTTTCCATTTGCAATATCTTTCGCGCTCAGGAGAGGTTTTATACTGCAGCTATTTTTTATAATTTATGATATCTTCACTTAGAATATTTTATATTTACAATCAACTTCATAATCAATATATTTAAAATTACTTGGATTCTCTTGGGACTCCGTTTTCAATTCTCTTGATATTGATGGTAGCGGATTTAAATAGAGCTTTTTGGGTAATAAACCTTCTTGTCGTAATTTCGTAAGATAATTATGGTACTTTGCATATAGAATCCCTTTAGGTTTTTTCCTTGGAATATAAGACCAAAAAATACCCTGAAATATAAACTACAAAAAGAATTATTGAGAAAAACTTACCAATGAATTCTGTAAGAAATACAGCTCCCTCAAGGTCTGTTAACACTTTACAAAGTTCTTCGTTTTACACTACACTGTTTATGGTTTTAATTGTTTCTGAAATAAAATTATTTTGAATTTCACCAATATTTTCTGCGCACACTGTTATCTGCACTCAACGATGGGCTGAACAACAATGAATGTAGTACTTTCCGCTTAACTGAACCGACTAATCATTTATTGTAGGGCGTTATTATATTAAAAACCAATTTCTTTATTTTAAGGAAAAAGTTTATCAAAATAAAAACCTATTTTAAGAAAAACGTTGGCCAAAATAATGACCGATTTCTTTGTTTTGATGAAATATCTTCCCAATTAATCCGTATAAAAACTAGTTTTATACCATGATCATTAATCTAATATCCGAATGTGGTACTGTCGTATGGTTTAGCAAACAAAGGTAGATTTCTTTGAAATGACGCGAAATATGTATTATTTGCTGTAACGAAATTCTGTCTTTATTTCATATTTTGGGCTTTATTTTAAAAGGAAGGAATTACTTGTTTCTGAAGATTTGACCTTTAATTCAAGGCAAAGAAAATGGTCTTAATAAAAATCTTCATTAATTTCTTCTTAAGAAAATATAACTTGTTACTATGAACCACATTATAATATTTTAAGCCTATTAGTTTCTTTGGAGGAATTAAATTTTCGTCTTATTTTCAACACCATTCCCATTGTATTGAAGAAGGCTCTATGATTCGGAATGAGTTCAATTTCCATTACATTTTGTAAAATTTCATCAACTTAAAGAAAATTTTGATTAAAAATTGGAAAAATTACATTTCATCAAATTAAATATAAATTTTTTTTTGTTCCTATTATATGAATTTTCTGAGTGAAGAAATAAAAAATACGTAGATCTCTTTTTATCACCACTATTTAATTCTGATTAAAAAAAAAAAAACAAATTATTGTATATAGGTATATAAACTTGAACCTTATTTTATAAAAGAACAAAAGAAGTGATTGGCTATTTTCTAGTTATTAACTCTTTCAGCCACGCTTTTATATCATTGATTCAAAAAGTAAAAAATTGTATTCTAAATAATAAAAAAAAAATGTTTTGGCTAGTTCGAGTTTCAGGTTTTCGAGGAATGAGGTGGTTATCTACAGTGACCACCGTGACTGTATAGTCAATAAACAAGCATTTTTTTAGAGAATTTTTAAAATATCGGAATAAAGTTATACGCTGCTTCTTATCATGAAAATCATTAAAACAAGTCTTTCCTTTTCGTAGGCACAATGGAACTCTACACGTTTCGCAAACTTATTTGGTGTGGGACGAAATGGCTTTGCTTTTGTACTACATTTGGCACATCTTCTAGAAGTATGTCGTACCGATTTATGCTTACTGTTTTCTAGCCGTATTTCCATTAGAAGCGTTGGGTTGCTGTTTTTTATGAATGCAGGACTCGTCTAAAATCCTTCAAAACCAGTTTTTCCATATTTGAGTGGGCTTGCACTTGCAAATCTTTATAAATTATAAATGAATTTATGAGAGCACAATCCAAAAAATGAAAAAAATATCCAGTGCCACCACTTTCCTGATTTCCGGTCAATACAGTAACAACTTTTCAATTGGTCATATTTTGATTGTAGTCCATTATCGCTTCCGGGCATGTTGCCTTCTCAAGATGGCCACTGCGTTCCCTTTTCATAACTACTCCTACATTTTTGGGATCATGATAATTAAACAGGATGTTAACTGACCTTCTATCCTTCCATTTCAATATGCTCTCGTTGGTATCGCTTCTCTTATAATCAAATTCACCCCGTTTCAGTTGTGTATATTCTTTCAAAGATGGTAGGTATTTTCCAGATGCATTTACTGTACCACAAGTCAAAACTGATACTTTGCGTAGTTCAATTTGCAATGGGTAGCTGTTGAATTAATTATCAAAGTAAACTTTAAAATTCTTGTCTTCGAGATTACTGCAAAATATCCTGACTAGTTTTCCGCATAAATCCTTCGGTACATTATCACCATCTTTTCCCGTGTATAATTCAAAATCTAAGCGAAACCCTGTTGACGCACATTTAATCCAGACTTGATAGCCTCCTTTTATAGGTTGTTTTGGCATATATTGTTTGATATACGATCTTCTTGAAAACTTTATAACGCTTTCATCTATAGCAACCTTTGCAGTACTCGTATAATTTTCGCAATATTTAGCTCTCATGTGATCTATTATTGGTCTTATTTTTTACAGTTTATCGTAATCAGGATTAGATGCTAAAGGCATAACGGCATTGTCATTGAGGTGCAGATTATTCAATAGCCAACCAAATCTGTTTACATGAATGATGAAATATAAATGTCTTTCGAATCAGGAGCAGAAGACCAATAATCTTTATAGGTAGGACTCTTCTTAAGTCCCATTACCAAATTTAGAGGAATAAAAATGTCAATTTCCTCCTTAGTTGTAAGTGTAAATACAAGCGCTTTTTGAGTAGCATATAAATTAGTCTGAAAACAAATCTGTTCCTGTAATTCACGTGTCAAAAACATCTGAAAAATTTGAAGTGGCGTGGGCTCTGTTAAATTCAAAATATGTTCACATAGGTCAACAGACGCAGCGAACTCATCTGGTTCTGCCATATGAAAAGATCTTTTCCATTTGGGAATCACTTTGCTAGGATCAGGAATAGAATTAACCTGTGACTCATCGAATCAATCGTTGTTGAATGCCAGAAAATGCGCAGAATAAGTTGATAACCTGGCTAGAGGGATGTCATTCTCATCTTCAAACTCTTCCTGAATTTGACCATAATCTATATATTCTTCCACAGCGGTGTGAGCAGTATCCTCCAAATCTTCATAAGAATCTGTACAACAGAAACTATCTCCATCAGAAATCTCTTCGTATAACAAATCATAAATATTCTCCTCCCTCAGTGTTCTACGCGCCATTCTACATGAAAATTTTAAATACTTTAGGCGAATAACTTGAGAAATATTTCCTATATAAAACAGTTAAGTTTTTCCTGTACGTGTCACAGTGGTTAGCTACACTAACCACTTATAGATATGATTTTTTAACCCAAAAAATTAACAGTTTTCACGTCAATTGATTGAACACATATTAAAAGGAAAATAATAAAATTGTAAAGAAAACTTACCTTACAAAAGCAAAATTAAAAACAAATTGATATAACTTTTAAAAATCAACAACTTCGCTCTATAACTTTCTTTTGCTTACTGAACTAAAAGCAGCGTTGCCACCATTCGCGTATAAACATGTTCAGACTCAAGACAACTAAGAATAGTAAATCGTCTGTAGATGGCGTTAAGTACACCAATATGAGTGATTTTTAGGTGGTCAGCAACACTAACCACAAGCCCTGAAAGAGTACGCGTGACTGCTAGGTTTTAGGATCGAAAACAAAAGAGCGAGATTATCATGATAACCGGATCTTTTATTTTTTTCTTGTGTATTCATACAATCCATCACTGAAGGTGGCGCAGCATTTACATTGTTACAAATAGATATATTTTCAAATCTAATCTTGGTGCGAATTTTAAAATTAAATAAATATGAAACTGAAGTAAAATTTTTATGCCACTACAGGACATTTTCTATAATCCAAATTACTATGTAAAATAAAAAACATTCTAACGCCCCCATTTTCTTCAAATAATATTTCTTGACGCTGCCTTTGTATAGCTCAGATAATTTAATGCCCATATGACAATTCAATTGTAAACAAACAAACCGGCATTGAAAAAATTTTAATTCTTTGTCATGGCTATTTATTTTTATAAATATTTCACTTTTATTTCACTTAACCCTTAAGTTGGCGCATGGGGTCAGAGAAATTTTAACCGAAAAAAAAAAATTGTAGAACGCATTCTATTCGATCTTGCGTCTTACAGTAGCTTTTCATCTTAGAATACTATTTTGAAAATTATCGTACTCGAGGCACTGCAACGTACGCATGCTTTTGGTACTATAGTGAATTGTGACCCCACAAATAATTGTTTTTCGTAAGATAAGTTTTGTTAGAAAGATATCGCAATTTTGACATTTTATAATATTTTCGGATGAGATCTAGCAAAAATAAATAAAATGGATGATGAGATTGTAGTTTTGAGTAAATAGTGTAGCTTTTCTTCTCTACTACGATTAGTGGCTCAAATTTGTTTACTTTTCTATAAAGACTGGCAAGAAGTTCCTCAGTATGTAATATAAAATATTTGTTATTTTATTTTTGTGTTAACTTAAAGAGAAATTATTTGTTATCCAATTTTTCTTTAAGCAATAAGATTAAATTATCGAATTGCATTGTTTCTGTGTTGTAGTTTATTTAAATTTCTAAAAATAAATTGGCGTCACTGTTGACTCCATGCGCCCATTTGTGTGATTTTGCTAGTGCGTCTATTTAAGGGATAAACACTATAATTTATTATTGCCGAAAACTATAAAGCATGCTTGAAAAATCGTTTCCCTCAACACAAACTCTGGTTGTTTCTGCCGTACAGCAAATCGTACTTCAACATCATAATTGCAGGACTCCAGGGTCTCGATTATATAAAATCCCGTTCACAAAACAATATTTCACTATTGTATCAGCAAAAATCACTTATTTATTAGAAAATCGCTAAATCAAACCCGATCTTCTTCTCACAGTACTTTCGGCCAGCTTGGAACAAACTACTGAAAAGTTAATTTTAGAATTTTAATTACAAAAAAAAAACCTCAAAATTTCTTCCATAAGAGGAAACCATTAAGTAAGATACGGAAATAAATCGGCAAACAGTAGCTAGTTGCACAATGGTTGGAAGAATTATTAGTTTTATGTAAGTACACATCTCGGCAAAAATACTGGAAATGTATTGCTCCATTTCTTTTTTGGTCATTTTGTCCCTTTTCCTCTAGTACAAGTTTGTGCATGCTGTAAGTTCTCTTTCTTCCACTTAAGATTTACATAAGAATCTTTGTATTAAAAATTGACTTGCGCGTTAGTTAAAAATGTTAAAAGAGAAATTATAGTCTCATAATAGAACCATCTTACTCATGTGACAGTTTTGACAGAGCTGTTCTACTGTATGAATATAATGTGGCCAAATGTGCACAACAGATAAAAGTTGTGTTATAAAAATTAACGGTAAGTTAAGTACACTAAAAATTGAGTACAATTGGCCGCTTTCCCACTATACGTAAAAACCTAAATTTTCTTATAGCAGCTACAAGAAGGGATTGCCCGAGTTAGTTCATTTTTTCGTAATATCAAGTACAAGTTCCAGTGCTACAATTTTACGTATATTGGGCTCAGTTGAGCAGGTTACAAAACGCCTCACTTCACTTAATATTTTTCCACCTTTATTACATATATAAACATTTACATTATTTATATTTCATGTCACATTATTTTCTTTGATTTTAATTAACTTTTCGTGGGCTACAAACAACTGAACTGCAGATCTTGTCGTAGTCACCATGTCATCGCGGATTCTTCTATTCAGTTTTATATTCCAGGTCACTGCTGTGTTATCCGGTATGCACTTATCATATAGCGCAGTGACGAACTTGCACAACAAACTCAATAATTCTGAAAATTCTGGAAATTATAAACACAAACACAACCCTTCCAATATATCCGTCCATTAAATTTCAGCTGTTACATATGTCAATCAGTGTTCAAATATATATATGTATAGTGAAAAAGAAATTTTTTTATGGAGAGACTACGAAGGACTGCTGAATTTTCGTATTTTTGAGGCCAGCCATTACCTTTAACTCGTACACGAATTTGTCTATTTCTTTACTATTTTCGACACTCTCGTAGACCCACTTTTCGTCATCACAGCGAGCTAAAATTTGGCACACAGGTTCATGTCGCGTGAGAATTGAACCTGTCAAAATTTGAACCGGAAATTTCCATGGAAAACCCGGAAAATCGGGAAAAATCATTTGAAAATTTGGTACAAATTTGATTAGTGATAAATCCGTTTCAGGAAAAATGCAGTTTTCCGATTTTTCCGAAAAATTATACGGAATTTCCCGACTTTTCCGGAAAACTTTCCGGAATTTTCCAACTTTTCCGGAAAATTTTCCGACTTTTCCGGAAAATTTTCCGTTACAAACGTTTTCTAAATTATGCAGGATCAAGTTCTCTATCCACTGTCATCATTACTTTCTCTCCGACAATGTTGAAAACTTTGCAACCTAAGACAAACTTGTAGAGTGAAATGAGTTGCATAAAGTTGCTTTTGTGGAAAACTCCATGGAAAACCCGGAAAATCGGGAAAATCATCGAAAAAATTTTCATCGATATGATTAGTTATAAATCTGTTTCAGGAAAAATGCAGAATTTTCCAATTTAGTTAACGTGAAAAAGGTAGAAAATAAAATAAGTAAAAAACGAGTTTTCAAACAAAACTGAGGCCAAGCCGCATGAAAAAGTAGAAAATAAACTTTTCTTCACATACAGAGGTGGACTCAGATTTTATTTTATTTTATTATATATTTCAGTATGATCAATCAGAGGTAATAAGTGATTTGATTCATGAAGAGAAAGAATATTCAAGAGAAATGTCCCAATCAAAAAATCTGAGTTCACCTCTGTGTGTGAAGAAAAGTTTATTTTCTACTTATTCATGCGGCTTGGCCTCAGTTTTGTTTGAAAACTCGTTTTTTTACTTATTTTTTATACCCTAGATGAAATCTATAGGCTTGTCATTCTATTTGTAACACGTAGAAATAATGACGATAGAGCAAAATGGTTTGGACAGCCACGCATAATATTAACAGTTATTTTGATTTTTGCATATCCGTCTGTCTATTCATCTGTTTCTCTCGAGAGCGCGTGCACTTAGAGAACTGAAATTTTGCATATGGGCCAAATTCCGTTTTTCACAATATATTTTGGCACTGCCTGAGAACGCGTCGACCTAGGGAGCTGAAATTTGGTACACGGTGCTCTTATAGCAATAGTAAATGATATTAAGAAAATGGAATAAATCAGGCTTCCTCTTCTTGATGTTGCCATATAAGAAATTACGAATTTTGCATATACATATGTACTGTAAAGCAATCAGAGTCCTAGACGGTTTTAATGTACTGAAAAAGTTCTTCAGAATGTGAGTACCTATGAAATTTGGTTATAACCATTTTACTGTCCGATGAACCGTTCTGGAAATATATGCGGAAAACCACTTTAAAACTCATACTGCACAGAGAGGTGACCGTACGGGCATTTGTCAAGGATATGATAAGAATTGGTCTTACTAAGACCAATTCTATCTTGCTTACTTGTCAATTTTACGAAAACGTCGCATACAAAATTTGAGTTCTTCACATCAACGGGTTCTCGTGAAGTGAATTTTTGTACGGTAACCCTACGAAGGAATTAGCCGAGTTATATAGAATAGAATAGAATAGAATAAATAATTATTAGCCCAAAAGCTATAACAACAACGTTATACATAACTTCATAAAACTCTCATAATGGGAATTCATTAAGAAAAAAATAATTTAATAAAATTCATTTAAAATTCATTTTTCACGTAGCACCTAATTGAATTCTTAAATCGGAAAAAATTTCTTTCTATTTTATTTTTATTTCACTGGGTAGTCTATTAAACAATTGCAGTCCTTTATACATAATTAAATTTTGAGTCCTATATCTTCGATATAATATTTGTTCAAGAACACGTTTTTTTGGATTCTCCGGTATATAGCAGAAGCTAAAAAAATTTTTATTGTTATTTCATCACACAACGCAATTCATTTTTGGTGACAAGTTTCAAGCCTTGGATTTGACTCATCAACAGTTCCCAAATAGCGAAATTGAGTGACTTGAAGAACAAATGAAAAAATAAACGAAAAGAGAAATGAAAAAACCAAAAATTGAAAAAAAAAGAAAAAAAAATTGTTATTAAAAAAAAAACAGATTCTTTCGAAATGAATCAAACCTGTGCACGCCCGCAGTGGGCTGGAAAAAGAAAAAAGAGAAAAGAAGAAGAAGAAGAAGCGTTTCGTGTTAGCAGAAAACCTTACACTCATCGGTACAGCTTGGTTTTCTGCCTGCTGTAGACGCTTGAAACAGATCAAATTGATCTTCTCTCACATAAACTCAGAATATATTCTGGGTGTGAATTATATGAGGCAAACACTCCTATATTACACCAAGGAAGGAGAAATAAAAAATGCAGATTTCTCTTTAATAGTTTTTACTGGGGAAAACGTATATTTGTTCAAGAAGGCATTTTCTTGAATTCTCCGGTATATAGCAGAAGTTGGTGGTCCATAGAACAGGAGGTGATAGTAGTCACCTAATCAAACAAAAAATTGTATGGCAAGAGGGAGTCGGCATCTCAACCGTTTCGGAGTTACAGGGTGCTTAAGAAAATTCCGTAAACTTTCACAAAATACCCTGTACTTTAAAAAGTACAGAGTGTAAGTACACTTACATAGCTCTTTCTATGCAAAACGTCATGATCTTTCCAACGACTGCTCGACCAGCCAGATACTCCGTTCTCCTATAGAGTTATGGTGGGCTAAACTAAAGACAATTTGTTCCTTAGTGACTGAAAACACTTGATTTAAAAAAAATATCGTCTAATTTCGGTATTACATGAATAGGTTATGAGCTAATAACTGTTAACGGTTACAGTGAGTAGATAGGTATAATAGAGAGGAGAGTCCACAATTTACAGTTTTTATAAAAAATTATGTTAACCACGTTTCTGTAAAGCTGCTGTAACTCATTACACGACAGACTTACAAAATACAAACAAATACAGGGAATTTAGTCTTCCTCAAATTTATATATTTACATTTTTGTCGGAGGATCAATAGTTGAGGAATTATTTTGAAAAAAAAAACAATTTTTGGTACCTTTAACCCAAGCTGGCGGGCTGCATGGATCCCCCTCAAGGATCTAAACGTGAGCTTATCATCGGGCCCGGAACTGAATACCATATAAAAATCACAACTACCCCACCCTTTGTAGGGCAAAGGCCTTATATAGTCCCTATTGACTGGACTATAATTTAAGATTGAAATTTGTGAAAAGAAAAAAATTGTTTGATTCTGTTAAAAACAACTGAATTTGAGTATATCCAAAAAACCGGCAACTTCCCCCCTTTCTTTTTATGTTTAAGTCTCTGTATATACTATTACAGTATTAAATTAAAAAAAAAATAAGAAAAATAAAAGGACGCATTTCGGGATATTCAAAAATAAAGGATATTTTTATTGTCCGTAGTTTTTTCTTTTATAAAAGGCATTCTCATAATGCTTAACTATCAGGAAAAGAAGAACGAAACTGGTGATGTTTGGGTTGAGAGAACGATGTATCATCGATTTACTATGGAACGACCAAAAAGCTTTTTCATTGTGTTTAGCTTGGCTTTTTCCTATAGTGCTTTTTCTATCTTTGTGGTGATCTAGCCAAAAGCAACTTTTTTGGCAGTTAGCTGTAAATCCATAATAATACAGATAAGGTGTTTTATGTGGTTTATGATATTAATTATTTATAAACTTCTTATCTTTTTTATCCAAGGGTAGCTATCTAACAATAGTTACCTCATCTAATATAGATATGAACAGAAGGGAGAAACGACACCAAATTTAAGTCTGAAACGGATACTGTGATCAGACGAATACATAATACGGTATTCGTACTTTATCTACCCCTTTTCATATAAATAAAATATTGGATAATAAAAGAATAATATAAATAACTAAAACTAATATTAACTCCAAAAACTTTTCCAACTAAGGGATGTTAGTTACCGGAATTTTTTGGAAAACCTAATTTATACTAGAAATGCATTCAGTTTACGTAAACATTTTTAATATGATTACCTTCATAAAGTAACTGAAAGAATGCGGAAAATGTAAGTATCTACTATCAAATACTGTTATGGAGGAATAAATAAATATTCGTAAATATTCATATTAAATAGTTGCTCAATTTTTAGCTCTTGTTATTTGCATAGAATAGATGTAAATTTCTGAAAACTTATTCAACCATAATAAAAACAAGAAATTTTTAAATATTCACAAATTTTAGAGTTGCATTTCAATTATCCGGGCAACTACCCACAACCGCATGAGGAACCCAGAAATACCTACTAGGTGGATATGGAGGTATATATATAATTAATAAATTTTCTATATCTATACAATGTGAAAATTTATAAAATGTAGAATCATGAGAGAACCTCCATATGGAGTGAAAGGGTGAACTCTACTTAGAGATATTTAATAGAAAAATCATTTTTCACATTTGTATATAAGGCTGGTGAGGCGAGGTCGTACAAATAGCATATATGCCAGGATTGAATACATACATTATATTAACATTCAAAAAATTATTTAGTGTATTGAGGTGAAGGAAAATTAATGAGTGAAATTTTAATGAGCAATTTTTTTATTTTTTTTTTCGTACCTCAGCAAATTTTCTGCATATTGAGTGGTAAGTTTTACAGGTAAATGGGTTCATATTGAATAAATAGATAAAACGCAGGTACAGTGAAAATCGATTAACGCAAAATCGTAGCAAAAGGTGAAAACGTTGATGGTCTAATTATTTCCGGAATTTCATGCAACATTGGAGTGATATGGTCGTCCAAGTTCAAGTAATCTTATGGTGCACATTCACTTACAGTCCGCCTGCAGGCCTATCGGTTGTTTTCCACCATACACTTCCAAGCCGCTTGCAGTCCAATGAAACTGGTAAGTAATTGACAGTGTGTGTTGCAGTATCGCCTTCCGCAGCCGTCATCTGGAACTTTTGTTTCCATAAATATTTTACCCGCAATCCAGCATACAAAGTTTTAAAAAATAGCCAAAAAGGAGGATTTTATTATCGGCTTTAATATTATTTGTCATAGCTGTGCATCTACAACAAGGTTTCCCTTCAGTGGGTTCCTGGTCACATGTGGATCATGGAATGAAAGGGCTCGCTCTGATTCTCTGTTCCTTGGGACCGAAGCCCGCCGTAAGCGCTGCCACCTCGAGTATCGGGTCTCTTATCAAAACGGATGCTCATAGGAAGCATCAGCAGAGATGGGAAAAGCTGAGTAGGTACTTGCCGGTGCACAAAACTGTTTCTTGATGGGCCCTATCGGAGTATCTCTGATTTTGTCATGGGGCTCGGAAGGAAACAATGTCGAACTACGGTTGGCATCATCGGTGGCCACAGTTTACTACACGCTCATCTAACAAGGATGGGATTTGTCGCTAGTCCTGACAGCCTCTCGTGCATATAAGGAGAGTATCAGCTAACCGAACATATTTTGTGTGTATGTCCAGCATTCGCCCGAAGCTGGCTGGTTACTCTACGGTCTGCCCTTCTGTCTATAGAAGAGCTGAAAAACCTTCCTCACCAAGAACTAATGTGCCTCATTAAGAGAACAGGAAGGTTTTGGTGAAAGGGATTCTAGCAGGATAGCACAATGAGTCACACTGGCCTTCGTGCTTAGGATCAAATCTCCTGTCCACTGTTTTAAATATATATATATATATATATATTTGTCGTAATAATAAGGCTATTTGGCAAATCAATTCAAAATCCAGTAATCCTTTAACAATATAAATGCATTTCCATGTCTCCGGTATAATGGCTCTCAAAGTTTTTACATGTCTCCGGTATAATGGCTCCCGAAGCTTGCGGCAATATAATCGAATTCGAAATCTTCAAAGCAACGTCCAGTGCCTCGAAATTCAAGGTTGCGACAAGTCTCTCTTCTGCGTTTATAGCACGTGTTAAACTGGTATTCTTTTTATACTCTGGTTGAAATCATGGTGTATTCTAAGTATGTCATTCCATTTGTAAAGCGTAAAGTTAATTTTACTAGAACAAAATGGATTGAACACCTACCATAAATATTACAAATAATTTTGATTTTTGCATATCCGTCTGTCCGTCTGTCCAGAACGCGTGTACTTAGAGATATGAAATTTTGCACACGGGCTTTAAAAAAAATAGGTTTGAAAATGGGGCAAATCGGGTATCTCCTTCTTGGGGTTGCAATACCAAAATATCGTTTTTCACTATATTTGGACACATGCTAATAACCCGTCAACGTACAGAGCTGAAAGTTGATACAAGACTTAGTTTTTTTTATATAAAAATAGTAAATATAGTTTCCTTGGTGTTGCCAAATAATAATTTAGGGTTTTTACGTGCGCTATGGACACGGTTAGTGCTAGACGTTTTTGTAGTACTGAAGTTTTCTTCAGAAGTTGGTTATAATAATTTTTACTGTCCGATGAACCGTTCTAGAATTGTATCTAAAAAACCACTTCAAAAATCAAACCTGCTCAGATGGGTGACCACCCATATGAAATTACATACGGGCAGGCATTCATCTAGATTCTAGGGTATTACTTATAATCGGTCTTAAACAAATTCTAGCTGTTTCACTTGTATTTAATTGCAGATTAAACCAACTTCGGTAATATTTGAAAGCACCGGTCATCTATACGAACATAATTCTTCAAATCATCTGTGTTATGGCTTTTTAAGCTTTTCACGAGCATCTTATGCAATTATTTCTCGCATTCCAAGAGCCAATTTTCGACCTAACTCTCTTTTTTTCGGTTTTTTATACCAGAGATGAAATCTAAAGGGTATACTGAGTTTGTCATTCCGTTTGTAATACCTAGAGCAAAGTTGATTGGAGACTCGTGCATAAAACATACATTAACCACTCGCTATAAATTTCCTGCCCAGAAGCTTTCTGTCGGAGGCCTTCAGGTTTTTAGTGCTGAGCCTTCCGATGCTCGATTGTAGAGCAACCATTATTTCGTGGTAATAGAAAACTTGTCAGCAAAATAACCACGTAAGAATATTTTAAATGTTTTCGTATTAAGCAATATTTCATGTTATCCATTTTTCATTATCAGAATAAATTCACATGAAAATCATTTTAGGAAAAGGGTCGTGGTGATTTGTTTCATGTTATCCAATATTTCATGTAATCAGTTTTCATGTTAAGAGAACTGCATTTATTTTAGATTATGTGCATGTAAAGGGTGTCTCCTTAGAACATATAACTAATGGAAGCGAAATATCGTGTAAAAACCGTATCGGTGTGAGGAAATCTCGGTTTTATGGCGAAGGGGTGGAAAGGTAAGTAGAACTCAACCAAGTCTAGTCAAGGTTTAACCAAACTTTAGCCAAGTGAACTTGACATTAGTCAATTCTAATTAAATGTCACATTCGTGTTTTTGCGCCGGGCTTTGTATTTTTTGTTATATTTAAATAAAAAACCTGTAATTGTTCGGTTAATTGTGTGAATTAAAAAAAAACATTTGAAGTGACAATTTAGTGATTACGCCTTGGACTCAACTTCACAAAAGGTTGAATATTTCAATAATGAATTGCGTTGTACGGTGCTGTTGGAATAATCGCCGAAATAATCCTGGAAAAACGTTTTTCAGACAAGTTGAAATCATGAAATTAAACTAGAAAAATCCTTTTCTGCAAATACGTGCAAAAGAAACGAAACAAAAAATGGGAAAACGAAAACATCAAGATAATTGTTCCAAAATATTTCTTTGTTTACCTTTTTGTGTTCCCAACTTTCATGTGTCAATGGCAGTTCTAAAATGTATTTTATTTGGGGGCAGCAGAAAAAATTTCATGAAAAATTAAAGTGAGCCTCCAAATATTTAAAAAGATGTAAAATGTCATATAAATAAGTTAACCTCAAAATATAAAAAAAAATATATATAAAATGTGACGAAATTAGAAAGCAAAACAAATCAGGGCTTACAGGTATTGTAGGTATATATAAAACTTTTATTCTGTATAAAAAAACGTAAAATCTCCAGTAACAATTTATTTTATGTGCAATACATTGTTAAATAATCGCGCCAAGCCCCCCTTCAAAAATATTTCAGATTAACTAGTTCCATGGCATTAACCATAAACACAATTCTACCACATAGTGGAAATGCCGCAATTTTTCGGGCTTATTGCACTTCTTTTAGTTATATGTTCTAATGGTGTCTCAAATTTCGGTTTTGAAACTTAAAAATAAAACGTCGAAATTAATTCAAATTCGTTTTAACCCATAGCTACCTACGAGCGGTCACCATGACCGCAACGACTTTTCGAATTGGAAGTTTGCGCTTTGTATGCAACGTACGTCAGTGTACTTCCATGTACTTTCTACACTTCATCCAGTGTTTCCTCTTCTTTTTAATATTATTACAACAGTTAAGACACTAGACATAAGTATTATTTATTCACATTTCCCATAATCGTGCAAGATTTAGAAACAGCTAGAATAATTCGTCGGCGGTCACCATGACCGCACGTAGGTGGTTAAAGGACGAAAATTGGGGGTAGGTTAATTACTGTAAAATCAAGGAGCAGTTTTTCAATTTTTATTTATGAGAACGAAACATCCGCTTCTTTACACTAATTTAGCCTGGCACTGACATTTTCAATCACTCGATGGAGCATCACTCTTGGATTTCATCTCTGATTCTTTGCTTTAAAACATTCAAGCTTGAAAACTTTATTTTTTAAGTTGACCCATAGGAAGAAATCAGCAGGCGTCAAATCTGGACACCTCGCTGGCGAGTTAATGGAAAAATGTGTTTCGTTTATAGCCAATCTGATTTTGCAAAAAGTCCGTATCATATTGCATTATCGATTGGAATTAACGGTCTGACCACGGTTATCTTCGAAAATATTTGGACCGATAATTTATTGACTTGTTATGACAGCACAAACGACAACCTCAGGTGAGTGTAGTGGTTTCTGATGCAGTCCCTGTGGTTTATCGGAAGACCAATTATTACAAAATTGTTTATTCACGTGACCGTTGATGTGAAAAATGGCTTCTTCAGACAACAACCGTATAAGAATCGTAGGTTTTTAAAAAAGTTTTCGCACACAAAATGTGGACCCATGAAACGTTCCATCGGTAGTAAACTAAACAAGCTAACCAATCGGTGGACACCTGTCCTGTCTCTCTTCTAGCTGTGTTTGGCACTTAACGGTTGAAACAAAAATGAAAAACATATTTTACACTAAAATTTGATAAAAATTGAAGGTGGATTTTAAATTATGGAGATGATAAAAGATGTATTGCCAGACCATACATAGTTTTAAAGTGTTTCTCTAAATTTTTAAATATATTTTGCATTTGAAATAACAAAAATCAAATCATTTGGCACTGATTTCACCTTGTTCGACATGCCATAAACTTCAACTTTATACTGGACTGTTTCCTACGTCCCTTTTATCGCGACCTTGGAATTAGTTACATCAAAGACCGAAGGTCAGCCAGATGACAGAAAACATTTCTTCGATCAAACAAAGGAGGATTTCTCGAATTCGAAAATATAATGTACTTAAGGGGTCATCCCTGTGACGGCCGTTTTTCTAGAGGATCTTTCGGGATTTTTAACTCAAAAATGGAAATATACTGAGCTTTGAATTTATACTATATATTTAGGTACTATTCAAGTGTAGGTATGATTTTTTTTAGATAAATTTTTAGATAAAAATAATAGTATAACCTCGAGTGAGGCAGCTAGAACGGCAGCCATGTCAGAATGAGGTATCAAAATGGTGTCCATGATTCCGGCTGATTGGCTGATCTGAAATGAAATGAAATTTCAAAAAGCATGTTAATCTGTAAGCAAATGGCTATCGCCCGAACTAGGATCTCTTAAAAATATTAAAAATTAAATTTTTTACTTGCCTTAAACATTAGAGCGTAAAATTTAATTATTTTTTCGACTATTTTGTTATATGTAAAAAGAAAACGATTTAATATTTTTTATTAATCTTAGTTCTGACGATAGCCACATGTGTGCTGAATCCATCAATAAAATTTTAATGAAATCGATCAAATCGGTTTTGAGAAATCATGGATACCAGTTACAAAAAGGTAGTTTCGAGAAAAACGCGTTTAAATGGTCAGAAGTGAATTAAACCACGTTTGAACCATGAAATTTCGACATGCCTCTAATCAGCTATTCCCAGTCCATATAGGGGCCCTTTTTCTTGTTCCTGGAAGTCCCGGCATCTTTGTTATTTCTGGCAGAAATTTCTAGCCTCCCTTGCTGCATCGGTGACGCGCCCATCTGAGCGGGCGATTCGGGCTTCGTCGCTATGATCCATGTAATTTTGAGATTGTCGACCAATCGAGCAACCCAATTGTATGCATCACCGAAAGTCGATTTACCTGATTATTCTAGACTTACTGTAGATTCATATTATGAAAAAAAAAAAACGATTTCGTTTTTCAACTTTCACACGGGATGACCCCCTTAAGTTGGCAATTTGAGACAAAATTTAAATTTTGGTAGTATGACAGCCAGCTAGTGAAATGTAAGTAAATCTTAGTTTTGTAAAGGTTTCCAATCGTATAGCAGGTCCTGGTAAGATGACCACCTTGGGAAATTATTGAATATATTTACAGAACGCTAAAAGCAATACAACTCAAACCTGCATTGAAATTTGTGTAAACTGTTTAGTTATCGAATTAAAATATGGGGTAGTCCTGAATATTTGATAACTTTTGATTTCCGATGAAGCTGCACAGGCTGTTGGAAAGATGGCCACAGAAATCATTTTTCTAGAATACATTTTTTAATTATATACTATGGGAAAATGTCTGCATAAAACTACTAACTTTCCATACAACCATTCTCATCAAAATAATTTTCATTGTCATCGTTTTCCAGATCCATATCAATTTCCGGCTCGAACTGACTTTCCTTGCTTGCTTTCTTGTATGATTTTTTTTTCTTTGTAGTTTTTCCTTTTAGGCTTGCTTTTTGGACCCTTATCTCGCAATTCATCTGGAATGCTGTTACAACTATTCGAAGATTCTTTGAATCACTTTAAATTTTTTTCGGGAAGTATAGGATTCGGACAAATTTGTTGTAGCAGATTACTTGGATTGACACCTGCCATAGAAGTACTTAGGTGTGCTGATACTTCCCCAGAACCAACTTCATTTGTGGATTTTGTGTATTCTGATATCAATGATGGATGGACAAATTTGAGTTGATTATTTGTGTAGAAATTTGTGAGTTTTCCACAATTCCATCCGAAATTAAAACCGCATGGTCAAGAATCGCATCAGGGTTAAACGGGAAAATTCTACATACTTTAAATCCTGATACAGCGTATGATTTTCCCCAACTTTGTGTGAGCATTTGACCAATTGAAATCGGATTAATTTTCTACCAGCATTAGCACGAAGCCAATATTAACAGGCACTAGAGAAATATGACTTTAAAGATTTAAACACTGCTCTATCGAGTGGTTAGGTAGTGAGTCGTGTGGCTAGGCTCCACAGAGCTAGAGTGTGATGCATGCGCCCATCCAAAATGAGTAGCACTTAACCCGCAGGCTTTCTAGGAATAAAATGATATCTTAGCAATTCGACAAAAATTGTAGTGTTTACATAAGCTGATTTTTGAAACATTAGAATAAAGGATCAGGGAGCCAAACCATCTTGATGCTCTTCCTTTTTATATTTCCCTTTGAAAATACAAGCTAATGGGAGATATGTGCCTTCTGAATTGGTTTTCCTTTTTCCGAGCACATGGTCATGGATACATTTTTGTAGCCTTTTTCAACAACTACAACACCCGTTTTATTATAAATACAGCCTGGTGTAGTCACGAAATTATTTCCTCCAAGAGTTTTCTGAAGAAGTTGGAAATAGTTTTCAACCTCTACTCTATTTATTCCTTGACTTCGTGCAATAGAGTCTCCTTCTGCTTTTCTTAGGGATAGATCCGAATGCCGACGAAAAATGAGTTAAATTAGTCGGATCCTGATCTTTTCTTTTCTATATTGAATCTGTTCGGTATTTTGATTTGTTTTCCGAACAAAAACTGCTACTCTACCCACACCATCAATACTCAAATGATTCGCAAGACTTAAATCAACTCAGGATCCATACGGTCTTTAGAAGAATTATTTTTCTTAAGTCTTCTTTCCAATTTTTTTTCTAGCGACTCCTTGCTCTCTAGCTGCAGCATAAATCGAAGAGCCGTTTATGACAGCCAACATAGCTCTACCTAAATCATCTTTAGTCCATGAGCCCCTACCTGACCTTGCTTTACTCGTATAGTGAGTCGGAAATTTGACTAAAAGAGAATTCTACATAATTGAAAGTTGTTCATCTGTACCCCAAATATTTTGGCTATCTCTCCAAATTATACTAGAGAAATGGCCACCACGGTATTAGCAATTAAAACGATAGCAAGGCAATAAATGTTAGCA
Organism: Dioctria linearis; assembly: GCA_963930735.1. Classification (NCBI taxonomy): domain Eukaryota; kingdom Metazoa; phylum Arthropoda; class Insecta; order Diptera; family Asilidae; genus Dioctria; species Dioctria linearis. Next base: position 44,887,886 of record OZ005741.1, read on the forward strand.
AATGAGCTGGAGTGTCCAGGCCGATTTGATCTACTTGAAGTATGACGAATCGGAGGCACATCCCTGAAGTCCCGTTAGTCTTTGATTAGACCTCGACATCATTCTCCGTGCCGGAAGTCAAAGGAGTACCGACAAGCTGGTAACCTAAAAGCTACAGTCGGCCAGTACCCCTCTGCCTTCCTTCAACGAGATGAGCCGAGGAAACCCCGCGGCCAGTAACGTAACCAACTGATCGCAAAAGCTTCCCCTGCCATAACATCTCACTCTGATGTCTGCCCGACGCTTGTTCAAGCGTGTCTCCATGGCGTCGTTGAGGTAGCGACCTGCCACATTTTCTTCCTTAAATTCGTAAAGGCTTTATCAAGTGGAATTCTTACGACAATCTATCTGTACCATGTAGGAGGGGCTTTGACGCATTCTCAGGCGAGGGATTGGGGTACAACGTGTCTGTTATCCAAAAGGTATGCCAACCGCTATGCTGGGAGGGTCCTAAGCGGCACATTGGCATCCTGTAGTTTACCATTTAGGCTGGCTGGATGCCTTCATAGGGCTACCAGGATTGAAATTTGCACTAGACCTACAACATCCCAGAAATATGGATATCACTGCCTGATGTTCTTGGCGTGATAGACTCCTAACGTTCTTCCTTTCAGATCTTCAAGCTCATATAAGGAGTTTCCTTTCTTTGATTTTACCCGACACTTCACAAAATACGTTCTAATTTAGCACTGGTCTGCTGCTGGAAATTGCTGTGGGCAAAATTCCGTCTGTACACTTCTTGACCCACTTTGGAACTAACAGGCTTCGCTCTAAGATTATAAGCTTCTGAACCCTGTGCAAAGGTATAGTTCATATTTTCCTGCACTCTCGCACGGATAAATCTTAGTTTGTCTTCAGCATCTACTCATAGAGGTTCATTAAGAGTTCCAAGTTTCCTAAGGATGTGATAGGAACTCGCATGATCAATCATCTGCTGACCGAAAGGTATTCGGTAGGGTGAGAAGCCGGTTGCTTGGTGGATTGAGCTCCTGAGGGAGCTAGCTATTTGGCTTAGCTTAGCTTCTCATCGCACTTACTGTGTTCCTTCTGGATGTATGCCCTAATCCCTGCCAATAGAGACCTGTTCAGTCGCTCTCAGGAATTTGCTTCTGGCGGCGAGTAGACTGCTGTTCGCAATTGTTTGACCCCTACTTATCCATTAATCTGGCGAACTGAGACGAGGAAAACTGGACTCCATTGTCAGAGAGTATCGTCTCCGGAACTCCGAACACATATTTCTGTCTGGATGAATTGACATACATTAAGAGTAGATGCCTTTCTCATCGGTTTGAGAATCGGGAATTTAGAAAAGTGGTCCATAATTATATTTATGCAGACATTTGCTTTCACTGACCTGGGATATGGACCTAGAAAGTCGACGTACAGCTTTTACCGTGGTCTTTCTGTCACAGACTGAACGCTTATAGGTGGTCTAAGAGTGGTACTGGGGACTTGGTTTCTCTACACAGGTCACAGGCGGCTACGAAGTTTCTGACATTAAATGTCATTCGTGGTATAAGTGTCTTCTTAATCGTTTCAGTGTTTTCCATATAGACCCGTGCGAAGTTAGTGGCGGATCATGTGCTCTTGAAACAACGTCGCAGCAAAGCTCTCGTGGAATCCAAAGTTTCCAAGCTTCTTCTTCCTGAATCGGGTCGCCTATTCTTGGAACAGTCCGAATATAGACGGAGCCATCCCTGCCACAAAGATCTGGCAGTTTATCAGAAGTTGATATAACTTTCTGCCTCAACTCCTCATATTCAACGAGTTGAAATATGGAGAGCTAAGGTCAAATTCCGGACCAGGATCTCCAGATGGTGAGACGCTGTCACAGTGGATTCGTGACAGAGCATCTGGGATGACGTTCAAGCTTCCTCGTTTGTGTTAGATGGCGAAGTCGAAACCTTGAAGCTTCAAACTCCACCGAGCAAGTCTACCGCTCAGGTCCTTTTGAAACATCAGCAATTTCAAGCTTGCGTAATCAGTCACTATCTTAAACGGCATAAGGTCTATGAAGGGCCGGAACTTCTGTACACTTAAGATTGCTGCTAAACGTTCCTGCTCTGTGATTGTGTAATTTCGCTGTGCTGAATTCAACTTTTTCGAGATGTAGGCTATCCGCTTCTCGTGGCCATCGTCATCTAGTTGTAACAGCACTCTCCCAATACCTTGTTGGCTCGCATCACACTGGATAACGAACGGGTTTGGTGAAATCTGGGCTCACTAACAATGGAGCAGAGGTAAGTTTTAACAATTTCAGAGATGTTTGGGCTTCAGGTGTTCATTGGAACTGACTGAGATTTTTCAGAGTGTCTGTAATGTATGCAGTTAGATCAGCATAGTTCGGAATGAATCGTCGATACCATCCCGCCATACCTAGTAGGCGTCGGGCCTTCCGAACAGTTTTAAGTGACGAATAGTTTTATGTTTATAAAAATATATTTATTTCATTTTTACCAAATTATTCTCTACAAATATCGTTATGGTCGTTACAGCTACCAAGACGGTATCAGTGAAATCGAAGCTATTAAAAACAAATGACGGCTATAGACATCCATAATTTTTTAGGAATATTTGGTGGAAAATATGGAAAATATATTAAATGTATTCTGTAAGTATGATATCTTGATCGAACCCCCCCAGAACAAACTAATCAAAAAAAAAAAATTAGTTTTTGTCGTCCATCACCGATTTCAAAGTGAGCGTCAACGTGTTAAACGTAACTTGCAGTAAAACTAAGAATTTTTGGCGACTTACAATTTTTATTTGAGAAGAAAACTCACTTATTGAAACAAAGGAATCATGGCTTTCCTTATTGTTCTAAAGTTCGGCTGCAACTGACACAATGTGATGTGCACGTAAGTGCAGTGGTGCGTGTACAGGTCACAGATTTATCATTGTTCGCAATGCGTATGGCCATCTCTCAGGACTTCCTAAAATATAATTCCTTATTAACTTCCTCATTCATTGGGACATATCGGATAATATGAGCTGAAATTCCTAGAATTCCTACAATGTATCCAGTTGGTATGTCTATTGTTACACTTTGAGAGCAAACTGTACTCGATGGCGAAAATTAAATTTTACATTAATTCCCAATTTGAAATATCTGAAAATGGAAAAGCATTTATTTAATTTTAATTAACAGTCAAAAACGGAAAACTTTTCCTACTGTGTATGTATGCTATCGCTCTAATCCTTCAGCCATAATTAGAATGTTGATTCATAAAAAAATCAAGCTTAAAACTTTTGTTACTGAAGTTTAAATCAACTCGGATTTATGGTAATATGTAAGTATCCTTGCTTAAGTACCTCTCGTACATGTATTGACCAAAAGCTTAAGGTTTTAAATCTTCTGTCCATCGTTTGTGCTTCAGAATAATTTTCTTATAGAAACCTGAAAGCTGGTCTTTAACTTTTCTCTTAAAAACTGGACTTTCATGTCCTTCTAGACTATTTTGAAATGTACATATCTCATTCTACTGTTACTTTCAAAAGGCTATAATCAGAATAATTCCTTCACTGTTTTTTCTTCTTCATAACTAGGTACACTGCTATATCTTGGTCGAGACTACAAGAGAGAAACCTGTTAGATTTCTGTCTGCAATGCAGAGCTTGGGGGCTTCCGTGTACTCTTGGTATGTACAAGTGGAAGCTAAAATAAATTCATGGAATTCCAACAAAAGCTTGTGGAATTTTGCACTTTTCTGTGATATCGTTTTTTATCAGTTTTCTTATTATCTTTATATGGTACTTATTGGGTTTTTGGCTTATTTTATTTCTTTGTTGTAAGTACGTAAAATTGGGAGCACAATTAAACAGTTTTATCTGAACACAGAACATTAAAATTATGCCCCACATCAGGTCATACCTTGCAGAAATTTAAGTTTTATAAGACTATACATTCGATATTATCGATTTTTTTGATATTTAAAGCATCACATTTTCCGCAATCTGTTATTACAGCCCAAGAAATATTGTCCTTCTTTTATAATCTAGATGAAATCATTGTGTAACTAAACTTTTATTCTTCTTCTAATCCCGACAACGTTTCGACCATTGTTTTAGACGTTACTATGATCTTCTAAAATTCAATCTTCTGCTTGATTTATTGAACGTCCTATTCTTTCAACAAAGCTGGTAGGTAAAAGAAATGCTGTATGTATATTTAGATTTAGAAACTCTTCGTTATAAATCTCGGATAAAATAAACTTTTTCGTAAGAAAAAAAAATTAAATTGGGAGCAATTCGCCATTTGAAGTTGGCCATTGTACTGAATTAAATTTAGTCTTATAACCCATAAGTTAACGCACAATTTACTTATTTTTCAAATTTTATTCTTATTTAAACTGGATTCATTTGGGTTTCATTCTTCTCTTATTGTGTGCTTTCCCCTCTATTTCACTGAACACATGTACATAGGGTGGCCCAAAAATGCATGGATTTGCAAAAGTATTAAATTATCTAAATACTCATTCATTCATTTGTTAGCTAATACAATTTTAAACTTCTATGCAAAATTTCAGTGAAATCCATTAATCATTAGAAGTCGCTCAAATCGAAAATAGTCTTTCTTTTGGCTGTTTTGGACTTTCAGGAAAACTCTTTCAACACGATCAACACAACGTTTAACTATTCGAGACACTTTCAAATGCATTTGTAGTGAAATAATGTGCGATATTATCATCCGCGAAACGAACAGAAAAGCTCGGGGTATTTTTGCAGCTGACAATGCCCGTGATCCAAGTAAGCCATGTAAAATATGGAAAAACTTAACTGCAGAAGAGTTCGACGCGTATCTAGCGATACTAATTACAGCTGGTGTACATCATTCCAATAACGAGTTGTGGAAGTCAGATTCGTATCCGCTATATCGTGCTTCCATGGGAGAGAATCGATTCAAAGCTATTTCCAGATTTATAAGATTCGACAATACAAATAACCGCGAAAAACGTTTACAAACGGATAAATCAGCACCTATTTCAGATATGTTTACTCTTCTGAATGCGAATTTATCTTCCCACTATGTGGGAATAAATTGTTTCAAAATAGATGAGCAACTATTCGCATATAGGGGTAGAACAAGGTTCATCCAATATATGCCAACGAAACCTGCAAAGTATGGCATCAAGCTTTGGTGAGCGTGTGATGCCAGGACTTCCTATCCTTTAGAAGGTCAGATTTATACTGGAGAGCAGAGTACAGGTTCCGAGGTGAGTGTGTCGTACGAAATTTAAGTGTGAAATTTAAGGGTTCTGGACGAAATATCGTAACCCATAATTTCTTTACCACCCTTCCACTTGCCCGATTTTTGAAGTCTTGGGATTTGTCAATCGTAGGGACAATAAAAAAGAACAAACCATATATCCCAAAGCAGTTGTTGCCTTCCTAATCCCGAGAAGTTTTCTCAACACTCTTTGGCTACAATGATCATGTAACCATTTGTTCTTATGTTCCAAAACAAAATGCAACAGTCGTGTTGTTGTCTACATTACATCACACTAATGCAGTATCAGCCAGTGCAGACTGATTTGTGATGCTCATACAGTAACAATAAGCAAATGCATTGGATGTAACTAAAATGTAATTTGATTTCAATGTACATTTCATTTTCAATTTCTAATTGTTGTTTTTTTTAATTTACAGGTATTGCAAGGGCCATCTTATTATGTACATATATGTATATAAAAAAAAATTTAAATGAGTAACAAATATAAATAAAATAATATACAGAAATTTGAAACTGATGTACATACATACCAAAATTAATATATATGTATTTGAGGTGTTTTGGTAATTTTATTCCAATACATTCGCTTTTAACTTTAATCCATCTAAATTTTTATATAAAAAGTACGAGTTACCCAGGTACCACTCGTGGTCGGTTAGCATATAGAAATGTTTAGGCCCAAAGATATCGTATTGCAGATATCTTATTTAAGCTCACGTTTGGAATATATATTTAGAAAACATAACTTTTAGATTACCTAGAACAATAACCTTCAATAATTACATTATCGCACAGAAAATGTGAAAAAAATTCGAAAAGTTACCCGGGTACCTTCGTGGTCACATAAGGGTTAAATTCGTATGTTCAGAACATATTTCAGGCTCAGGCCGTATTTCATGAATTTCCTTGATATACAAATAATTGCGCTTATGTGAATATAATACTCGTAAGTATAAAAAATAATGTTTACTTTGATTTCTTTGTATTTCGATTAACTGTCAGTGATGTGCTGTCAGTTATTCGCGTTAGTGTTAGATAAAGGGTTTTCCATGGCTCAGAAATTTTCGTTTCTACAGACGAAACTCGCGTGTCTATAACTCAAGTTTCCTAAAATGTGTAATTTGATGAGTTCTAGATTATAATGAACATTTTAAGATTTACAGTTAGTGGTAAGGAACTCAGTGATAAAAAACGTTAAACATCAGCAGCCTATTTTAACCCATTGCAGCCGGCATATACTTCTCCCCGGTGGAATTCGTCCAAATTCATAAATGTTGCTGCTGATTGCATAGAATAGAAATTAAAGAACACCTGAGATAATTATGGGGTGCGATTTCACCCATCCAGCACCAAATGTTTCGCAAATACCTAACATTGTATCTATAAGGCTACCAATATAGAATAAGTATGAAACGTAATTTGTCTGTAAAAACCGTGTACCTGTGACCAATATTTTTGCTTTTAGGTGAAGTGAAGTATGGAGTGAAGGGTGTTCACCTCAAATGGAATTAAATCCCTAATTTGCTTGTAATTCAGGTGCATGACTTATTCGAATTCTTCGAGCGTGTCTGATCGACATTCATTATGGGGTGAGATACACTATAAACCGAGACCGGTTTTCATCTGTCTCTATCCTCAAATCGTGTATATTCCCGTATCATTGAACGTAATACTATTTAGATTCGAAACCGGTTTTTTTCTGTGTATAGGCTCAAGTGTGCCACTCGTGTATCAGCGGACCGACACATTCTAAGTTATTGCTCAACACGTATGAGTGAGTTAAATTGGCGCCAGAACATATCGACAGTTTTGCTTGCTGACAGTTTTCGTTACAGAACTCGAATGTGCAGAAAGAAATGGTACTGGCCACTGATAACGAACGTGTTAGATGCAGCGATGGTAAGCGCTTGGAAACTGCACGTGATGTTCTACAAGATTCAAAAGAGCAATCCATAGGGCCTGTTTGAATTTCGACGGGACGTTGAGGAAACCTACATAGTTGCCACCGATTGAACGCCAGGTCATACGAACCAACAGTTCATTGAGTACCATGACACTGCAGAAAAACTGAATTCCCGAGGATTGAATTGGTCAAATTGTACAATGCGGTGATAATTATCGCCGATCTAAGCAATGCGGAAGAAAAATTCATTATGCGTGTTTGCAGGAAATGTAGTGTTTGTCCTCATCCCAAAATTGCTTCCAAATCTATCGCAATGGTGAGGTTCCCACCAAAAAGACTGCCCATTGATTTTAATATCCAGTAATTGCAATTCATTTCGATTTGTCAATGTTCGATGTTTCAAATTTCAAATATTTTCAGAACACCTTGTGCCGAACAGGTGAAATTTCACCCCCGACAGATATATCATTCATAGTGCACAGGTAAATAGTGTGATTTCAATTAAATTTACACAGATGTTAGCGGACCCTCTGAGAACTATTTGTTCTGGAGAAAACTCCTAAAATTTCGCATGCTTACTATTTTTGCTGATTTTCCAAATGAGAGAATTTCAGAATAAAAAATAATACCGAACTTTGAATGCGGATTTGGTCACTTAAATGGGAGAATTTCGCGAGACTGTCGAAGAATGGAACGTCGCCCCAGCGATTCTCTACCACTTCGCCAAATTACAGACAAATATCTGCACGGAGTTGGTGTAGAGAATTTTTCAAAGTTTAGACACAAGAGCCCATTATGGGTGTACCGTCATAAAATATTTTAGACCCATGAGAATTATAAAGGCTATGAATTTGGTATTATTGATTCACGTATTAGTTGAGATTTGATACGCATTGTTATTAGCCTCGCTCTTTTTTTCATGAACTAGATTTGAGGAGATTACAAGTTAACATTGGTGACAAAAAAAATTACGAATTCAGTCGATTATGTAAATTGATAAAAAATCATCACATTATCAAGCTTTTGTAGATTAAAAATGTCAAAATTTCAATTAGTTTTTTAGTTTTGTGAAAATTGAAGTCACAGTAATTTTACAATTTGCCTACCATATACGCATTTTTTTTAGCCAAATAAATTTGAAAGTTTTAATGAACCTTCTTTTTGAGGCCATTCCCTTTAACTCATACACGAATTTGTCTGTCTACATATATCTTTTTTATTATTTTCGACACTCTCGTAGACCCACTTTTCGTCATCACAGCGAGCTGAAATTTCGCACACAATTTCATGTCGCGTGACAATTGAATCTATCAAAATTTAAACCGGAAATTTCCATGGAAAACCCGGAAAATCTGGAAAAATCATTTGAAAATTTGGTACAAATTTGATTAGTGATAAATCCGTTTCAGGAAAAATGCAGATTTTTCTGATTTTTCCGAATAAAATTTCCGGAATTTTCCCAATTTTCCGGTAAAAAAGTTTTCTAAATTATGCAGGATCAAGTTCCCTATCAACTGGCATCATTACTTTCTCTCCGACAATGGTGGAGGAAAATTCATGTAAAACGATTTTCCGCAGTTTTTCAGACCAAGGAAGCGTTTGAGCGTTTTGCAACCTAAGACAAAGTTGTAGAGCGAAATGAGTTGCAGAAAGTTGCATTTGTGGAAACTCCGTGGAAAACCCGGAAAAGCGGGAAAATCATCGTACAAATTTTCATCGATATAATTAGTGATAAATCTGTTTCAGGAAAAATGCAGAATTTTCCAATTTTTCTTGAAAATCTTCCGACAAAAAGGTTTTATAAGCTATGCGGAAACATTTTTTTTCCGTCCTACTGGCATCAATACTTTCTCTTCAACAATCATGAAAACTTGCATAAAAAATCGAGGAAAATTCATGTAAATTTTTAAAAAATTTCATAGTAATAGGAAAACATGGAAAATCGGGTAAATTCATGTTATATGGGCACAAGTTGGAATACAGCTAAAAATCGCTGTTTAAAACATAATTTGAATTTCAGAAAACCGTTGCAGTACTTCAACGATTTGATACTCGAAAAATTTTTGTTTTCGGATCGGCACCAAACATGACTTAAAAATTGTTTTAAAATATCTCCATACAGCACGTAATAACAATTTAATTAACGTGATAAAGGTAGAAAATAAGATAATTAAAAAAAGGAATTTTCAAACAAAACTGAGGCCAACCCACATGAAAAAGTAGAAAATAAACTTTTCTTCACACACAGAGGTGGACTCAGATTTTATTCATCGATATATTTCAGTATGATCAACCAGAGGTAATAAGTGATTTGATTCATGAAGAGAACGAATATTCAAGAGAAATGTCCCAATCAAAAAATCTGAGTCCACCTCTGTGTGTGAAGAAAAGTTTATTTTCTACTTTTTCATGCGGCTTGGCCTCAGTTTTGTTTGAAAACTCGTTTTTTACTTATTTTATTACTTTTATTTCATTGGCGTACAATATACATTTGTAGAGAATAACATTAAATAAAATTAATATATTTGAGATTATATAGGGCAGAACTGAAATTTTTTAAACTAGTTTTTGTCTAATTGTACAGACTGCAAAAATGCTTCAATAACTGCAATTTATTTCACTTCCAAATCGTTCACTTCAAATCAGTTCACTGATTATTTAAGGAAAAAATTAATTCTTAAATTTCGGAAATACCATACCTACATCTTAAGTCTATATCCTCTTAATTTAAATCTAATGTTTGTGGCTAATTAATTTTCTAGAAATGCCACAAATTTCGTCCTTTCAAGGATAATACTTGGGTATTTTACAGTATATCATTTAATAATTTTCATTTATGAAATACCTACCCTTAAGATTAAATGTCTTTCAAGAAGTCTTGTAATGCTTGGAAATCAATTACAAACCAACTATAGTACTTACCGGAGGCAATCAACGACCTCTACGTATTTTCTACAGTTATGAACAATAATGGGATAACTAGTAAAGTACGTAATGTAAATTGTATGTATAAAATTTTCTAACTAGTGCCCCTTGGCTCTCAGCAATGATACAACGAATAAAGCACTCTATTTTATCCCAAGATTACTAAGTTTGTTATGGTCTTGAAATTGTGAAAGAAAAATCCACAGTAGCCTAACATAAATCCTTTTGTGAATCCGAGTATATTTCCCCATTGAAAGAGGAAAGTTTGAGACTCAATGAAAAGATTTAAAGGATACTTTTTGAAATGGAAATACATATAGAATGCCCAAGTCAGAATAAGGATACTATTTGAGAAAAATGGAAATTTAAAGGAGAAAAATTCTATAATTGATTGCTTGTCGTTCTATTAAGTTCACTTACCGGTTTGCTACGATAAGAGCTTCTCATTCTGTGTAGAAGTCACTGAAATGAACTCTATATTGATATGATTTGAAGTTTTGTGATCAGTTGAGAGATTAGTTTATCAACATCATTAAAGTTCTAGAAGGCGGACTCGCTTTTTCATTTGTTGGGTGAAATTAAATTAATCGATATTATCCTTCCCGAAACTATAACGTTTGGTTGCTTTGGATATACTGTTGTTCAGTATATTGTTTTGTTTTTTCCCTCTCTCTCTAAATGTAAGTTTTTACTAGTTACTACGAATTATAAGGCTGCAATTATACTTTGCACGAGATTTCTTATTGGACGATATAACGTGATATCATGAAATGAAATTATTGCCCACGTCCTGGACATTGTGCAAAATCACGTCGTACAATTACCTTTTTATTTATTATTCTACCACGGAAAAAGAGGTAGAAAAAAACAATTACACAGTTTTGATATAGGTACTGATTTTGTTTCTATGGCTCTGTCATCAACCCTGTAGATACATAGTAGGTACATAAAATGAGTAACATTCAGAATTTCGAGTGATTTTGGATAGAACCACCTGAGTTCTGCCTGCGTGATTTCAGATAAAACCACTCAGCATGTTAACTTGTTCCTCTTCTAGGACTATAAATGTTATTCCTGTTCATAAATTCAACTTACGTCCACCTGTGGAATGACTTATGTACGTGTCATGTCTAAAACAAAACTCGGATAGCCATGTAAAGGTGATGACACAATGGTGGTTTCGACTCCCGCGCCGAATTCGGAGCTGAAGCCAGCTACTGTCAAATCGTTGAAATCGAAGCCGACTATGACACAATGGCGGCTTTCTAGATTCGTAGAGAGGTAGTTAAATACAGAGGGAATTGAAGATAAATTAAATGTTTAATAATAAACAGGTGCAAGGGCTGAATTTAGTTAGGGTTACTTGATTTTAAAATCTTTAAGAAAAGAAAGCAAAAGAGGTTTCTGGGTGTGTGAAATTTACATGTAAAGGAGAGAGCATGGTTTTATTTTTAAACGACTTCCAAATTAATTAAATAGTCCGACCATGAGATGTTTAAGCAGATATTTAGGATGGGAGTGTCTACTGTGGCAAAAAAAATTTTGGAGACATCTCAAGTATCATGGGATGTACTTTCACTAATTTATTTGAAGCAAAAGTGTCAAGACGATTGGTCCCAAATCGCCCAGAAGTTTGAGGGAATGTGGAACTTTCCAAATTGTGTGGGAGATATCGACGGCAAGTACATTCCGCCGAACGCATCGATATTGAGGCCCCTGGCAGCAGAAGCGACGGCGGTGATGTGTTTGAAGAAAGTAGTTTCGGAGAGCCTCTTTTAAGAAATACTTTGGATTTTCCTCCGGAGAAAGTCTTAACGAGAAATACGCTGAAGATAACACATTTTTTTGTGGGTGATGCGGCATTCCCTCTTAGGACAAATCTTATAAGGTCATTTCCAGGGCGAATTTTAACGGATCAGCAGGAATATTTCAATCGTCGATTATCGAGGGCCAGGAGAAAAATTGAAAATACTTTTGGTATAATGTTTTGCCGGTGGAGAGCTCTGCACCCAAAAAATGTAAGGAAAATTGTTTCCGCTACAGTGGTCTTGCACAACTACTTACGTCATGAATGTGTTGAATTTGGACCACAAAATTTCGCAGATCTTGACACGGGTGAGTCAATCTAAAAATGATAATGGCGACAAGAAACCATGGAACTTCAGTTTGTATCTCCCTTTGCGAGATCAAATCATGCTTCGGCATCGGAATTTGCACCGCGAGAGAAACTATGCCATACATTTGTAATTATAGATTTTCGAAAATTAATAAAAAACAAAAAATGAGTTAAGTTTTATGTTTTATTATTTTTTTTTCTCGAAATAATCAGATTTTCTTATTTACATAACATAAATTTCCCTCCTTTATCTCGTCTAACTCGTTCACTGAGAGTTCGGCTAGACCAATTTTTTTGCCAGTAAACTGCATAATGATCTGAGTAGGTGACGGCTTCGTTGTCTTCAAAAACTTATTCGCCTCGTCCAAATAGTTCGAATATTGCCTATCGATTGCAATTCGATGGGCCAGCATTCCTTTCACAGGCTACTCTTTTTCTTGCAGGAGTACTATCCAGAATTAGAGCAGGCGGTACTTCTCCTGAAAGAACTTCCGTTGCTTCTATCGCAGAGGTCGTCGAGTCCTCTATTACAGTTGATGATAGCAAACGCGGTTCACCTGGCATTTCTAGCTCAAATGTACTCTGCGCCGGCTCCTCATCCAGCCCCACTTCCGCTGGCAACGGTTGGTGGTTGTTAAGAGTTTTTCTAGAAAGGCAAGATATTAAATTTTCATAATAAACATAATTAATATTATTTTTTCATTAAATTGGAGCTATGTGTGCATCCACAAAATTTAGGAGAGAGAGCGAAGTATTTCCATTTGGATTTATTCATAGCTCCACTTCCATACGGGGGCAGTTCACATTTTACTCAACTCAAGTCTATAAGTATTCCTCAGAGACTTCCACTTCGCTTTCAATTTCGCTTCTGTGTGTACCAACATATTTTGTTAAATTCAAATAATGAAAATAATAAATATTGCATCAGAATCACAACGTTAAGCTCGCCATTATATTATTAAGTTTTCAAAACTAATAATTAATTAAAAAAGAAAAAAAAACAATGCAATAAACAACACAAAAATGAATTGAAATAAAAGCACACTCACTAGGAATACTTATTTCCTCGCTTATTTTTTTCCACACTTTTTTCTTTTTAAAATTATTTTTGTAATATTTGTCGCTTTTTACGTACAAGAAGGAATTTTCCTTCACCATTTCAATAAGTTTTTCTTCGTGTGACATAATGAAGCCGCTGAAAATTAGATATCAACTGATAGCGGCTGCGGCTACCAAACCGAAGCCGGAGCCGAAGCCGCCATTAGGTTAAGTAGCACTCACATTTGATTTTGACAGGATTCGGCTCCGAATCCGGAGAGCTTTAATGTGATAACAAGAAAATTTGTCATTAAACAGCAAATTATTTTGAAAGCGAAATGCCACACAATAGTTTGACATTTATACATATTTGTGATGCCATACCAAAATTTCACAGCAAACTATGAACAAAGTGTGATCCCGTTGTATGATGACTAATATTTTGCTAGAATGCCGTGCGATCGATTATGTGGAAAAATTAATTGAATGGAAAAGTATTGAAGACGTTGTTCGTTGTATTATTTATTGACTATTTGATATTAGAATTCAAAAGAAAATTAATTTCTCTGACAAAAATGGAAAAAATGGAGCTTGGCCATTGTCAGTTTACTTAAAAGTTATTCATTTTCAGCTTATTTAGAGAACAACCACACAATTAAATTCTTCAATTTTTTAATTATGTGCAGGTCCTACGATAATTCTGAAAAGAAACCTATTATTTAATTTAACTTAATTTAAAATATATTATGTATAAAGAAATTACAATATTGACTAAAGAATATTGCATGTTTTACTGTTGAAAGAAGTTATGCAATTGCTGCTCCTCTTTTTGTTATTCGGAAGAGTGTTCCACAGTCTCACAGATTGTACCAAACATTGACGTTTAGTAGTTCGGTATTTAAAACTTGGCTGAGTTAAATTAAGTATTCTTGATGAGTGTGCAAAAGTAATTTTATTAAAATAAGTAAAAAGGTTTGTGGTAATAAATTATATTCTGCAGAAACATTAGTATTCTTGCTCCCAAATACGACTTAAGTGTACATCCAAAGATTAATTTTACATATGGAGAGACATTGTCACACCGCTTTAAACCAAATATAAAAGGTGTCTCAGTAAGAACTTGAATTTTAAAAATAAAAAAAAATATTTTTATTTAATATTTTATTTACATGTTTTTTTTCTTCATAAGTATGGAGGTATTGATGACATTTTCACATGAGACAAAATATCGATTAAATGGCCACTGTTGCTCTGTTGGCAAGTATGCACTATTTTGCCGGAATTTTGCAGTGCATTTTGCAGTAAGGGCTGCTGGATCTGACGAATTTGACGTAAAATTTCTTATTTGAGTTCCTCAGTTATCTCAGGGTCGTTCGCATAGACCTTAATTTTCAAAAAAACCCCAGAGAAAATAGTCCCAAGCAAGTTATATCGCAAGATTTTGGAGGCCAGTTTTGGTCTCCAAAACGTGTGATGACACGACCTAAATACTTGGTTTGTAACAAAGTCATTGCTTCATGTGCGGTGTGACAGGTAGCGCAATCCTGTTGAAACCACATCTTATTTGAATCAATTCCGTTTAATTTTTGCCAAAAAAAAAGTCTGTTAACATGGCCCGTTAACGATTGCCGTCGACAGTCACGCCGGCACCTTCACCATTTTCAAAAACACACGGTCCAATTATCCCTCCTGGCCACATGGCACACCAAACTGTCACTTTTTGAGGATGTAACGGAAGTTCTTCAATGACATTTGGATTTTTATCTCCCCAGATCTGAGAATTCTGTTTGTTAACGGAGCTGTTGAGTGGAAATGAGCCTCGTCACTAAAGATGATTTTATTGTGAAATTCATCGTCAGTTTGCAGTTGTTTCAAGATCCAGTTGGTAAAGTTTCTGTGCTGTCTAAATTTGTTGTCTGAATTTTGTAAGCATGATGGTGTAAATCATCTCTCAAAATCCGTTAAATAGTGCTACTCCTGGCAATGATGTCGATTGGAGATGCTTGGTCGTGCTGCCACACTGTTCTCACAGCTGCAATGTTTTCCGCCGATCTTTTGGGCCGATGACGATTAAGGTCTCTTTTATCTTTCAATGAAAACGTCCGGTCATATTTTTTGATCAAATTCTCAATAGCAGGCCGCGACGGTCGATTATGCACGCCGAAATGATCACGTAACTTGCGAATCGTGACAGAAATTTTTTTTTCCATTTTTGTAATGGGTTTTCACTATTACAAACGTTCTTCCAAGCTAAAGTGCACCATTTTCGTAAATGTCTATGTTTTAATTATACAAACGCTAAATATGGCTTTTGCTGAGACACCCTTTATAACGAATGGCAGAGTTAAAAGCAGCATTTAGCTTTCTCCAGGTGGTAGAATCGTGTGCATAAAAAATCTTGGATCAATAAGTTATGTGCTGCACTACTAAAAACATGCGGGTATTTGAAGGAGTATATACTGCAGATACTGAGAGCTACTATACCTATGTTATTAACTGATTTGCTATATGAGATAACCTCATCATCAATCTTTAAAGCATGGAAAAAAAGATGTATTAAGCTCAACTTTAAATATCCCTATTGAGGCGGACTTTGAAGCGTTAGGATTTAGCTTATTCTGCAGTGCCCAAGAATTTATGTATGTGCAAAAGATCGGTATCGGTGCAGTGTACTGCATCATCAATTGATTCCAGTGGCTTAGATATATAAAGTTGAAAGTCGTCAGCATACACATGAAACTTATAATGTTTGACTACCAAGATTAAGTCTTTAATGAACATAGTGAAAAGCAGGGGGCCTAAAATTGATCCTTGAGGAACCCCAGCAAGGACAGGAAGAAAATGGGAGACTCTATTTCCACTAACAACACGCTGCTGGCGGCCAATAAGGTAAGACATTATAAGCTTACAATCTGATGAGGAAAAATTGCAGTGAGCTACGAGCTTATTAAACAAAAGTATGTGATCCACATTGTCAAAAGCCTTATATAAGTCCAGCAGTACAAGTACTGTCGCCATATTAGAAACAATTGAATTACGAATGTCATCGGATATTTTAACCAAAACAGTTGTGCAGCTATGCTAACTCTGAAGCCAGATTAATATTCGGATATTAAGAAATAATTTTCAATATAACATATTATTTGATTGTGCAGTATTTTCTCGAAAAATTTTCCAAATAGATTTATATATTTTTTATGCCCCTTGGTTGCTAGTAAAAAAGTTCTTGTTAGCATGATAAGTAAGAGTTGCATTTATTACATATGACGTACGTATGGAGGTGAGCCCAAATAAGACCGAATAGAAAAAAAAACTGAACTGACTTCATTGTAAATAATTCTGCATTTTACCATTATTTTTTGTTCTTTGTTTGAACTAAGATGGAACAAATCTTATTTTTTCTTGCCTTTTCAAATAATGAAATCAATTGTTGCCCTTGTTCTAAAGAACCGATTGTCTTGAAATTCGGTACTCATGAACAGTTCCTATGATAATAGATTTTGTTTTGTTTTTTAGGTTAAAAGTGGAGCGCTCACGCGACACTTTTCTACGGGGGCACCTTATAAATTTGAATCC